>OOIL02000912.1:241857-362937 GCA_900332095.2 Cuscuta campestris
GCTCAGATTTTGAGATAGTGCATTTTCGAAGGTTTATGGTGCATTTTGACGTGATGCATTTTCGCACCATTTTGGTGCATCTAATTTTGATGAAATCTTGACCCTTAGATCTCACAATCTAAAGCACCAGATTCATTCTCATTTCTCTCCTAAGATTGCATTCTCACCAGAACCAATATATATATATATATAGTGTGTGTGTGTGTGTGTGTGTGTATCTGTGTGTGTGTATTTATATATATATATACTCTGCAAATTAAATTTTACCCGAGTACCATTTTAGAATACTCTGGAAATTAATACTCTGTGTGTGTGTGTGTGTGTGTGTGTGTATATATAGGGGTTGGTTCAAGTGAGAATGCACTCTGGTGAAAGAAATAAGAATAAAATCTAGCCTTTGGATCTGATGCATCGTGCGACTCAGATTGCATCTTGTGCTCAGATTTTGAGATAGTGCATTTTCAAAAGATTTTGATGCATTTCGACATGATGCATTTTCAAATCATTTTAGTGCACCTAATTTTGATGTAATCCTAACCCTTAGATCTCAAAATCCAAAGAACCAGATTCATTCTTATTTCTTTCGTAAGATCACATTCTCACATGAACCAAAATCTATATATATATATATATATATATATATATATATATATATATATATTACTCTGTATAGTTTTATAATAGTTTAGTGTAATCATATATTCAAATAATTACTGATGTTTAGTGAGCAAAATTTGAACACTTACCATATTTAGTACTAACGATTTGGTTGAACTACTAAGGAGAATTTTTTAAAAAAATACGGAGTATTTTTTTACTCAGGCATACTTATTCTTATTAAATATTTGCACTAAATAGTACTCCGTACTAAAACTTAAGTCATTTCCCTAAATAGCACTTAAATTCTTTTTTTCCTAAATAGCACTTAATAATGTCCTTAATGTCGATCTAGTGATGGCGAATATTTGCTTGAATAATGACTAATGCATAATGACTAAAAGTGCTACATTGGGAAAAAAACACATGTGGTGCTATTTAGGGAAAGTCATTATGTTTTAGTGCTATTTAAGTAAATTCCTATATTCTTATCGAGGGCACCCCACTAAAGCTTTTTTTAAAGTTTTATATACAAAGTAAATATTAAAGAAATATTTGCACTAGGTAGTACTGAAACTTAACTCCTTTCCCTAAAAGATACACGCACGACTTTGTACATAAAATGTAATTGTAAGCTGTATTAATGTTCAAAAAAAATATGAGGACACCACACATTATTTTAAAATGGGGTACCATTAACTTTATCAAAGAGACTAATGAATAACTATAAAGTTTGACTAAGGGGCATGTGCCCCCAATTGTCTTGCCATGGATCGATGAATGTTTTCCATATATAGTTTTCAATTTTAGAAAGTTATTGGGGTACTAGTATTCAACTCTGTATTGCACACCGATTTGAGATGTATGTGATGTGATTTTAGGCCAACCACTATGGTGGAACAAAGAATTGAATGAAAATAACAAGAATATAGATAAAATATAGAAGTCTCGTAGGCTTGTATTAGCTAGATTCAGCTTAAGTTACACTGAAGAATTCACCCCTATTTATAGTCTAATTCTATCGTATACAATGTATGCAATTTCGTGCACTACATTATCGGTAAATCAACTATCATGCATCATTCGTGGTGGGGAATCAGTCACCAATTAGTCTTCAGTCTCAGGATCTGGGGAATCACGTTTCCCTCTTATACCATGTTTAATCCACCTCTTTGGGCCAGATTTGGCCCGCCACTTCGCCTGTTTCTTGAGCCTCGGTCTCTCCTTCTGATCCAGACTTGAGCTCTATTCCTGTTGAATTACGAAATCACATTTGGACCCCATTGGGCTTGCTCCAAGGTCCTGATATCCATGAGTATGACTTATATATGGTGTGGAGTATGCATACTCATTTTTGGTGAATTTTGTAAAGTGTGTGTGTGTCTTGTATTTTTTTTTATCAAAGAGGACGTCTAAATTAAATTTACATCAATCATGCCCTCTTTGTTTGCTCTTGGTAGCACACACCAATAGGACTAGCATCAAAGTAGACTTAGCCAGCAATCGGTTCAATTTATTTTTTCTACTTATTATTTATTTTTATTAAAATTAGATTAGATCATATCAGATCAGACCAAATCGGATTCAATCAATTCAGATCAGATCCAATCAGATCAGACCAGATCAGATGAGATCAAATCAGATCAGATCAGATCCAATCAGATCAGACCAGATCGGATGAGATCATATCAGGTCCAATCAAATCAAATCTAAACAAAATTATTACTGTTATTATTATTAATACTATTACTATGATTATGATTAGTGAAATTTGTACTGAATATGACTAAAACATAAGTCATTTCCCAATGTAGGAATTAAACCTTTTTATCCCCTAAATAGGACTTAATAATGACTAGTGAGAAAAATGATGTCCAAGTAATGTTGAACATATAGTTGAATAATGACTAATAGGTAATGACCAATGGTCATACATTGGGAAATAAAAACATATGGTCCTATTTAGGTAACCTTATGATTATAATTAATATTACTATTATTATTACTACTATTATTATTACTATTATTACTACTATTATTAATATTAATATTGTTATTATGATTATAATTATTGTTACTGTTGTTATTATTACTATTACTATTACTATTACTATTACTATTAATAATAATAATATTTGCATTATTATTATTATTTCAATTACTATTATTACTATTATTATTATAGTTATTATTATTATTAGTACTATTATTATGATTATTACTATTATTATTATTATTTATATTATTATTCTTATTATTATTATTATTATTATTATAGTTATTATTATTACTATTCTTATTGCTATTATTCTTATTCTTATTACTATTATTATTATTATTATTTCTATTATTATTACTATTTATTTTATTATTATTACTATTATAATAATAATTTAAGTTTAAATTTAAATTGAATTTATATTAGATCAGATCCAATCAGATCAGATCAAAACAAACCAGATCACACTAGATCAAAACTTCAAAAATCAGATCAAATCAAATCAGGCAAATGAAACGCAACCTCAATAATATGTACTACCACCGTCCCACTGTATTTGTCCAGTTTGACGTTTTTGAGTCAAACTAGATAAATTTTGAACTCCAATTACTCTCAATTTGTACTGTATTTTAGTACAATGATAAACAATTTTGAAAGTTCTTAATAGAATAAATCTAATAAATTTATTTTTATATTAAAATACATTACGATATTTATTTAATTAAACCTCAAAATTTTTCCAGTTTGACTCAGAGTCAAACTGGACAAATACACTAGGACGGAGGGAGTAATTGCAAGTTGAAAGTACAGTGCAAATTTACACCTCCACTTTGTAAAGGCAAATATTCTTAATAATATGATTCATCTATCTCAAAAAAATCTTCTCAGTGAATTTTTTGATCAGATTTTACAAACATTGACAATAGATTTTGAAAAAGTATATAGTCTTTATTAAATTATTTTGTAAATTTTTACATTATAAAATGCAGTCATGATATATTGACTCTAACAACAACAAAAACGCCGGAAAGTCACTGATTGGAAACATGATAGAAGACAATGTAGCATCAGTGAGGTTCTAATGACACCGGAGTACGGTGCCACTAGCGGTGCCACTGGCATTTTGGAGCACCTCCGGTGCTCCGTTCGCAAAATTGACGGTTCCTATCCCCCTAAACCACCCCCTAAACCACCCACCCTACCCCCGCCCCTGCACCCCCACCCCAACACTTTGTTAACCCCCTAAATTTTTGATGGTTCATACTGGCACAAAGTGTTGGTGCGTTAACAAAAATTTGCACTGGCACAAAGTGTTGGTGTGTTAACAAAAATTAGCATTACACCAACACAAAATGTTGGTGCATCCCTACAATGTACAAAATAGAGTACAAATCCTTGAGGTTCAAATAGCTTTATCCAAGAAAATTTCTCACCAATGTGTCTCTACATCAAATCTGTCTTTCACACTATCAAAATTAACTTGTAAATCTTATCTTTTTTTGGAAAAACTATCCCAAATAATCTCATCTTTTCGTGCTCTTTTAAAAATAATCTTACTTTTCACTGTCACCAGAAATAATCTCACTTTTCCGCATGTGTACGAGTTTTGGGTCGCTGTTAAAAAACTAAATGTCACTTAACGATATTTTCGAAAATACCTGTTTTTTGCAAATAAATGAAGGGTGAGATTATTTTAGGTAATTTTTTTTTTAAATTTTTAACTTTAAATCTAAATCTCTTTTTTATAATTTTTTTTTGGAAAAATAATACCAAATTTAAGTATTTTCTAGAGTGAAACGAATTATTTTTTCAATAATTGATAATCTGGTAATAATTAAAAAATAAATTATTCTACATAAAAAAGCTAATTTATTTAGTTCATAACTCACAACATTTTTCTGTAAGTTGTAATTATTTTTTCTTGAGCGGTACTTCAAATTTTTTTATACTACATTAGTATTATTTCTTAAAAATGGCACTATAAAACTTGTGAATATTTTTCGATGATTTTATATAAATATTTTTGCGAAACAACATTACAATAATTGTGAAAATAACACAACAATTTTTTCTCTGAAATGGAACTTTTATTTTTTTATAACTAACTAGATTTTCTGTTGTATTGCAATTTTTTCATCAACAAAACTTCAAAATATTTATTGATAATCTTCTATTGCCTATACTTTTTTAAAATGCAACTACCTAAACTTTGATTTTTTTGATAATTCAGTACAAAGTTTTCCCCAAAATAGTAAATCTTATATATATATATATATATATATATATATATATGTATATATATATATATGTGTGTGTGTATATATATATATGTATATATATATATATGTGTGTGTGTATATATATATATGTGTGTGTGTGTGTATGTGTGTGTGTGTGTGTGTGTATATATATATATCCTTTGATCTCGTTGTTTTTTATTGTATTGCAAATGAACGTTTCACAATATTGATCGAATCAAATAATTTAAATAAGAGTATTTCAAAATAAAAACTTATTAAAACCATTTACCCCTTTCTTCATCACATACTCCGTATGACATTAATTATGATACTAGCTCTCTCAAAAATAATTTGTCCCCTATTAACTTTTTACAATTAAAATTGATAAATTTTGAAGATTGATTGAATAAAATTGTTATTAGATACGAATACAAGAATGTTTTTATTTTATTTATCATGTAAAATATTTTCAAAATATTATTTTATCTAATTTATAATATATTATGAAGTTTTATAAAATTATAAATTAAAAATTAATTTTTATTGACAGCAAAAAATTAAAATTGAATAAATATTTTGAGATGCACAATGTATAACTTTTGAAGTTAAGGCTAGGTACAATCATTATTATTAGACTATACGAGAGTACAACTCTTGAAGTTTAAGGCACAATCACTATCTCTCTTCCACACCATCAAAAATAATGTGTAAATCATTTTTTGGGTGTTTTTTTGGTGATTCTCTCCTGTATTTCCAATATCACAATACTTTTGCTTTCAATTTTTTTTTATTTAATTATGTTTTCAACAAGACATCTTATTTTTAAAAAACAATATTTTAAAAAATCGACCAATTACCTCTTTTCCTCTCTCCATGGTAATATTATTCCCCTTGCTCGCCTCTCTCAGAGCATTCACAATGGCAAGGCAATGCTTTGCCTTGCCTAACCATGTCAGCAAATGTCACTCCAATCATGGCATTCCATAGCATTCCACCTCACTTTTCATTCCATGTGCAAAACATGACTTCCTCATTTTTTATTTTTTAATATTTTTAATATTTGAAAAAAATATTTTTGTTAAAAGAAGTAGACATATTTTAATAATAAAATAAATTGTAAAATAATTTTTATCATAAAAAGTACAAAAATAAACAAAAACAATGACTTGTCATGTATGTTACGACACTCCACTCATTTGTCACGCGGTGACTGAGTTATTTTTTATTGGTTGAAATAATCCATCTTATCGTGTGGCATTTCATTTTTGTGTTGCCATTGCTAATGCTCTCATACATTCCTCTCTCTTTCTAATCACTCTTCTTATTTCCTCCTCCACATCATCCTATTCTCCCTTCATTCCACCCCATTAGTGATGCTCTTATACAAACTTTTACATGAGTAGGATAACTCGATAAGTAAATTTCGACTATATATTCCGATAAACATTTTTTTCAAATTATTTTGCAAAAAAAATGATCAAGAGTCTTTAAATTTATTTTATTGAAAATGATGTACAGATAAAATAATTAAATTTAAAATTTTAAAAAGTTCATGAAAAAATTTATAAAACAAGAATGCATGTTTTTAATTGAATAATCAGTGAAAATGGATAATTACACAAAATCCATCATAATCTAGTTATCGAGACTCGAGAGGTGAGAAAAAAAATTGTAATCAAAATTAGGACAAAGCGAGTATAATTTTAAATTTATATATATTTATATATATATATATGGGATTGACTCCAGTGAGATGACACCTTATGGTGCGATGACATGCTTCGGTAAGATGACGCAAAGCTCATCACTGCCCATTGCAGAGCTCACCAAGCACAACTACAAAGCTCATTGTTTTGGGGTTCAAAGTGGTGAGCTTTGCTTTATTTTCAGGTGAGCTTTGCATTGTCCATTGGTGAGCTTTGTAGTGTAGTGTGGTGAGCTTTGCGTCATCTGACTGAAACATGTCATCGTACCGTAAGGTGTCATCTCACTGGAGTCAATCCCTATATATATATATATATATATATATATATATATATATATATATATATATATATATATATATATATAGATTTTGGTTCAGGTGAGAATGCAATCTAATGAAAGAAATAAGAATGAATCTAGTGCATTAGATTAGGAGATCTAAGGGTTAGGATTGCATCAAAATTAGGTGCACTAAGATGGTTTGAAAATGCATCATGTCGAGATGCACCATAATCCTTTAAAAATGCACTATCTCGAAATTTGAGTGCTGAATGCAATCTGAGCCGCACGATGCATCTGATCCAAAGGCTAGATTTCATTCTTATTTCTTTCACCAATGTGCATTCTCACTTGAACCAACCCCTATATATATNGATATATATATATATATATATATATATATATAGATTTTGGTTCAGGTGAGAATGCAATCTAATGAAAGAAATAAGAATGAATCTAGTGCATTAGATTAGGAGATCTAAGGGTTAGGATTGCATCAAAATTAGGTGCACTAAGATGGTTTGAAAATGCATCATGTCGAGATGCACCATAATCCTTTAAAAATGCACTATCTCGAAATTTGAGTGCTGAATGCAATCTGAGCCGCACGATGCATCTGATCCAAAGGCTAGATTTCATTCTTATTTCTTTCACCAATGTGCATTCTCACTTGAACCAACCCCTATATATATATATATATATATATGTATATATATATATATACATATACAATTGAAAATAGTTTTTAAAGACAATTTTCAATTTTTAACTAAAAATTAAATAAAATATATACCGTATATTAGTTAAATAAAATAATTTTTTGAAAGTATTTTATAAAATAAATTTATTAAAACTATTTTTGTTAATATCTAATATCACTTTTATTTAATTTATTTTCAATTTTACAACTTTAATCCCAAAAAAATTGACAAGCAGAGGAAGTAGCTAGTGAATATAAATCCATCCGGGCTGTGGCGAGACCATTTCCACTTCTAAATCAAATCAATGGCATCACCATCTTCTTCAATGAACACTCACGTTGATTCCATCATTCCCCGCCCCAAAAATCTTCACACAAACATCTCCACCGATTCAGATTCAATTGAAGGAGAACGATCAGAAAGCACCTTCCCCTGCTGGTACTCGCCGGAAACAGGGATATACACCAGCAAGTACCCTTCTGTTCGACTTCCGGCCGACCCTTTTCTCGACGTCGTCTCCTTCATCTTCTCCCACCCCCACTCGTCCGCCGCGGTTTCTCTCGTCGATTCCCAGTCTGGGTTTTCAATTTCCTACTCGGAGTTGCACTCGCTGGTCAAATCCGCCGCCGCCGGGCTCCACCAAATGGGCGTCGCACAGGGGGACGTCGTCTTGCTCCTGCTCCCGAACTCCGTTTACTTCCCCGTTCTTGTTCTCGGAATTCTCAGTCTCGGAGCGGTAGTGGCCCCCATGAATCCCCTGAGCACTCCCTCGGAGATAAAGAAGCAAGCTTTTCAAGGTGATCTTAATGTCCGGCTCGCGTTTTCCACTCCGGAAAGAATCGATGATTTGGTCGGGCTCGGTATTCCGGCGATCGGGTTGCCGGAAATCCCGAATCTTGATTCGTCGGAGATGAGCTCTCCGGCGTGCTCTGTTTTCCGAAACTTAATCAGCAGCGATCCGAACGCGGCCCCGGTTCCAAGAATCAAGCAGCAAGACACGGCGGCGGTTCTGTTCTCGTCCGGGACGACCGGGGGCTGCAAGGGGGCGGTGCTGACGCACGCCAATTTCATAGCGACGGTGGAACTTTTCGTCCGGTTCGAAGCTTCTCAGTACGACGGCTACCCGGCGGAGAGTGTCTACCTGGACGTGATGCCGATGTTCCACGTGTACGGGCTCTCTCTGTTCGTGCTGGGGTTGTTCTCGCTGGGATCGACGGTGGTGGTGATGAGGAGGTACGACGGGGACGCGGCGGTGAGAGCCATTGAGAGGTACGGGGTCACCCATTTTCCGGTGGCACCGCCGTTGCTGATCGCATTGACGAGAAAAGCGAAGGCGGCGGCGGCGGCGGACGGGAAGGGATCGATGATGAAGGGAGTGAGACAGGTCTCGTGCGGGGCTGCTCCGACCAGCGCCGCATGCATTCAGGACTTCGTCCAAACCTTTCCCCACATCGACTTTATCCAGGGTTACGGGATGACGGAGACGGCGGCGGTCGGAACACGGGGTTATAACGCCGGGAAAGTCCGAAAGTATGGTTCGGTGGGACTATTGGCCCCAAATATGGAAGCCAAAGTGGTTGATTGGACTTCGGGTTTACCCCAACCCCCTCATTCCATGGGTGAGCTTTGGCTCAGAGGTCCTTCTATAATGAAAGGTACTCTTTTTTATCGTGTTTCAACTTTTTTTTCAATCAAAATTGATTTATATTGATCATTAATCTGATACATTGTAAACTTTTTTTAAACTAGATATTGATACAAAAATAATAAGGCAACAGAATGTTCATTTTACCGCAGTGTTTGTTCTAAATCTGACTCAATTTAATGTTCATTTTTAAACAACATAATATAATGTTCATCCTAATTTAACATAATATTCATTTTGAAACATTTTTTGAACATAAATTTTTCATGATGTGCCAAGAGAAATGAAAAAGGTACATCTCTTTGGTCAAATACATGTAGTACTCCCTTTGTCTGAGAAAATATGCAATGTTTTGATTTTTAAGGGATTTAAAGAAAGTGTATTTTGGTGTTGAATTTTCAAAATATCTTTGAATGTGATGGATAAAAGTAAAATTTGATAGGTAAATTCATAGTGAATAGATGTGGTGTGATAAATAGTTTAAGAATTAATAAGAGCAAAAATGACTTTTCAATAGAAATGAAAAAAGATTTTTGGGACGAATGAAAAAAGAAAGAAAAAGGATTTTCAGAAACGAAGGAAGTATAATTTAAAAGAAGTGAGCCGAGTTAATTATTTACAGAGTAATTTTTTTTCCCTCAACTCCTATAAGGTAAAATCCGATTTTCTTTTCGAATAAATATCCATCTTTTTGGTCAAATAAATGTCGTATTTATAGTGCCTTGACACCATAGTTTCCTTCTTCTTGGTCAATTTGTCAAAGAGAAAAGGAATACTCCGTACTCCTTTATTTTTTTTTCTCTTAATACAGTATTTAAGACCAAATCTCATGGGGCTTATTTGACTAATTACTCCGTATCTGGATTTCACGTCCTTCCCTAATTTTACTTGTCCCCGTGAAAGCACAAAAATTACTCTTCACTTTTCTTATAACTCATTTCGTCTTATAAGAGCATTGATAATGGCAAGACAAAAATGAAATGTCACACAGTGACATGTATTATTTCAACCAATAAAAAGTAATCCAGTCATCGTATGACAAATGAGTGGAGTGTCATAACATACAGTGACAAGTCGTTGTTTTTGTCTATTTTTGCACTTTTTAATGATTTTTAATTATAAATTTTTTTTTTAAAAATCTATTTAATTATTAAAATATGCTTACTTCTTTAAAAAAATATTTTTTCAAAAATTACAAATATTAAAAATATTAAAAAAATAAAAAATGAGAGAGTCATGCCTTGCACATGGAATGAAAAGTGGGGTGGAATGACCATGGAATGCCATGATTTAAGTGAAATTTGCTGGCATGGCATGACAATGCAAGAGTTGTAAAAAACCTCACTCTTTTTGTTTTTATTTATGAAAAGAAATTCAATTTATTTTTTAAAGAAATAAATAAATTACTCAATTTTAACTCTTCACTCTCCTCCAAACGAATTATAACAAATAAAAAAAATCACTTTTCAACAATTTTTTAGGAGAATTTATCTATATAGTACTAAAACATGCATAGTGAGTTTTCCAATATACTAATATATGTTTTAATTTTTAATAATGTAGTACCACTTTTAATTAATTTCCACTGGACATTGTTTGAGTAAATGTCCACCGACGCTGGACATTGTTTCTGGCACGTACTGAACATTGTTCAAGTACTATTTATGGAATAAAAAGTTTTAGGTACTACATTGAAAAAAAACATACTCCCTCCGTTTTAAAAACATGGGAGATTTGTTTTTTAAAAGATTTAAAGGGAATGTATTTTGATGTTGAGTTTCTAAAAATGTCTTTGGGTGTGATATATAAAAGTATGATTTGATATGTAGATTAATAGTGAATACATGTGATGTGATAAATACGTAGGGAGTTTTCAGCGACGTAGGGAGTATGTTTTTTCAACAGAAATGAGAATTTTTTTTTGGCACGAATGAATCATGGATGTAAGGAGTATGTTTTAGCCTTATATTTAGTGCAAATTTCACTTTTTAATCTAGGAGAAAGTTAAGCATGAATTTTTTTTCAAGAGGAATTGAATAGCTAGAGTGAGAGATTGGTTAATGTGTACTAGGGTACTTGAATAATATTGAGGCGTCCAAGAACACAATAGACTCGGGAGGGTGGTTGCACACCGGAGACATTGTTTATTTTGACGGAGAGGGGTACCTCTTTGTGCAAGACCGGTTAAAAGAGATAATTAAATACAAAGGCTTCCAGGTACGCATGCATTCTCTTCAAACTTTCAATTACCCATTTTACCCTTCAAATCTTGTCACCCTTTGTTTGTCTCCTAATAAATTTCCAATTTCATATTATGATGTTTGATCGAAATTATAGTAACGATCAATTTATATAAAGCTTGACGTAGAATTAAAAAACAAAACTTATATATTTTACATCGGTTTACCAACACTTTTAGATGTAAAGTTGTGATTTAAAAGTTATTTTTTTTGCATATTTTAATTGAATTACTCCCTCCGTCCCTGAGTGTTTGTCTACTTTCATTTTTGCACACCATCCAATGCACTTCTTTAATCCATTTTATCTTGTAATTTGTATATTAAAAAATTTTAAAAATTATATATTAATAATCTATATGTTAAGACGAATCAAACAAGATTACACATGACTATTTTTAGGCTTACACATTGAGAGAATTTGATGAGTCAAAGTGCTTAGATGAACAGTTTCAAAAGTCAAAAGTGGACAAACACTCAGGGACGGACCAAGTACTTTTTATGCACTAAAATGACTCATATATGGGAATAGTAACGAAAATGAGATATAAGCACACAAAATATAAATTATCAATATGTGTAAAAACGCAAATTCAGAATCACGGATTCAAAATGGGAAGAAAATTTTAAAAAAAAATTACTCCCCAATCCCAAACTATAGTGCTCAAGGTCAAATTTTATTTATTTTATTGATTATTTACGCTATTTATTTAATTTGATAAAATAAAATAGTTATGTCACATTCTGTTTTGAAGATCTTTTGATTTAATTTTAAAATATGTAATTTTTATTTTTTTAATTTCACCACAATCTTCAAATATACTAAATTAAACATAGTTTCAGTCAAACACCGTAAACAAAAGCAGAAAATATAAATTGGGACAAAGGGAATCAGAAAAATGAGTATGCTCTCCCCAAAAAAATTAAGCACTAATTTGATTGACAAATAAAAACTTTATACTCCCTCCGTTTTTTAAAACACTTCCTCTTTCATTTTTTTCACTTCCAACAAAACACTTCCACTTTCTATTAAAAAACCACTTTTACCCTTACTTTTTCATACTCTACCTATCACATCATACTTTATCTCTAATAATCTATCCATCACATCTTACTTTTACCTATCACATCAAGGGCAAAATTGGAAGTCAACTACAATTTAATACTTCCTTATTTTTACACAAAGTCAAAATAGAAACACTTTTTCCAAACGGAGGGAGTATATTTTAGTAGATGCAACTCTTTAACATCTAGACTCCAATGTATAGTATAAATCATTCGGATACCATAATATTCATGCATTCATGTTCTAGTTTTAGATTCTTGAAAATTTCTAATGGTGGGTTCCCTGAATAATTAAGGAAAGTATATGCATATATCTTATGCAGATTTCTCCTGTTGATTTAGAAGCAGTGATAATGTCACATCCCGATATTACTGATGCTGCAATAACATCGTACGTTTCATCTATCTCTAATTTTGCATGGCAAATCTACTTTCTCTTTGTTAATTACAATCCAATATTAATTATGAAATGGGGTTTAAGGCAAGTTATCTTTAATTAAACAACCCTCGTGACTTTTTCATCTTGTTTATATCTTTATTACATTCTATACATACATACATATAGAGAGAGAAATGATGAAGCTGGAGAGATTCCTGTGGCATTTGTGGTCAAAAGGAAGGGATGTGCATTACTATCTGAGGAGGCTCTAATCGATTTTGTAGCTAAGCAGGTCATTAGTGTTTTTTTTTGTTACATTATTAAACCATATATTATTAAAGATTTCCTTTTAATTTAATTTCTTTAATTTGTGTGATAGGTTGCACCATACAAAAAGGTGAGGCGAGTCTATTTCACAACATCAATACCCAGGTCCGCAGCGGGAAAGATCCTCAGAAGGGAGCTCAAGAAACTCATCACTTCCAAAATGTAGGCATTTATCTGGGCTAGGGCTAGCTAGCTTGAGTTAAAGAACTCATGAGTAATAATTTACGATTGTGAAATTTGCAGTAAATAGTATAAAAACATGTCTTTTCGTATTGTAGTACATACCTAAAACTTTTTTATTCTCTAAATGGTACTTGAACAATATCCAGTAACAGGAACAATGTCCAGTGGCGATGGACATTTACTTTGTACAATGTCCACTATCCAGTGCAATGACAGTGAACATTTACTTGAATAATCTGCAGTGGACATTGAACAGTGGTACTACATTAAAAAATTACAATGCATAATATTATATTGGGAAACTGACTATATTTTAGTACTTCCTCCGTCCCTAAATAAACTTCCTCTTTCGTTTTTTCTTTGTCCTCAAATAAACTTCTTTTTTCCCTTAAAAACCTCTTTTACCCCTTACTTTTGCATACCTTACCTATCACATCATACCTTTTTGCTAATAGTCTATATATCACATCTTATTTTTACACATCACATCAAGGGTATTTTTGGAAATTCAACACAAAATATCCCTTCTTTAAATCCTCAAAAAGTCAAAAAGGGAAGTTTATTTAGGGACGGAGGAAGTATTATATACGGAGTATACAGTTAAATTCCCTTTTACAATTATTATGGCATGTATATTTATCTCATATTTCAATAATTTACATTATGGGCATAAAGAATCTCATGCATGCATATTATATATATATATATATATATATATATATATACTCTCACCATCTCTAAAAGATTGACATAGTTTGATTTTTTTAGCCAAACTGTGACACTTATTAACCATGGAAAAGTATAATTTAAAAGAACTAAATATTGCGGAGTATAAAAATTTGATATTTAAAACTTTTAAAATAAATTCAATTATATTAAATTTATATTATCACTAAATATACTTTTTCTATGATTCACAGTCAAAAGACATTACAGTTTGACTAAAAAAATTAAATTGTGGCAACCTTTTAAAGACGGATGGAGGGAGTATATATATGGACAACCGTTTTCTTTTTTCTGTTTTGGGACACATTTATACTTACTTAATTCCCCTTTGCCTTAAATGCCATATACAAATACAACAAGATGCTTCAGGGAATACGTTATACGAATACGTTATACGCCAGGGGCGGATCTACCCATTAGCATATGGGGGCAGCTGCCCCTAGTGATTTTTTAAATATATACTCCGTATATGTATATTTTTAATGCTTAAATATAATTGCCCCAATAAAAAAAACTGCCCCCAGTCCAATTGGCCCAAACCAATAAAATACGGAGTAGTATAAAGACCCAATCCTATTATCCAAAAGTGGCCCAATTGTCTAAATTTCCAAAAATTAAATATAATCCCTTAAAAGTCGTGAAGCGCCGTTCAGGAGCAGAGCCGAGCAACTGAAGCCAGAAGCTGTGAAGCGCCGATCAGGAGCACCGAGCAGACGAGCACCGCCGTCGCCCGTCCGCCGCGTCGCCCCCAGTCCGCCGCGTCGCCTCCAGTCCGCCACAGGCCCACAGCGTCAATCGTTCAAACCTTCAAATTTCAGGTATTTCCAAATAATTTCTTTCCTTTTTAAATTATGAACTCAATAATTAGATAAATCTAAAATTTAGATTTATGTGTAATGTGTGAAACCTTTGGATAATTTGTTTTTATATTTCAATTTTCTATAAAATGAAATTGTTTATTATGTTGATTATTATTAATTATAATTTATAATTGTCCCAAAACATATGAATTGATGACTCTAGTCTCTAAAAATATATTAGTTCTCAATTGATATATTTAAGTAATTTTCTCTAATTTTTGGACATAGATTTAGTAAAAAAGTTTTTTCATTTTATATTTTTAGATAATGGAGAAGTTTTTTAAACGGAAGTCCCCCCTCAACACGTGATTTTGGACCATCTGTACCTTCAATAGCTAAAGAAATAGATTTAAGTGATCTTCCGTAGGGTCTTCAGACAGAAAAAAGATTTTAACCATCTACATTTACATTTACCATCTTACTAAGCAGTCCTAGAGTTCCTTCTAGATATCTTAACCATTATTTACAACGTCACATCTTTGAAATTCAGACTTATGGTAACAACAATCTCACTTTGTTATTTTACTCCAAGCCATGTTTAATTTGTTGATGTTCAATTTATCCTTATTGGAAGGTGAGTAGTGGGACTAGCATAACAACTATGTTCCAATCCAAATGGTTAGGGGGGGGTCATGCACCTCCAAAAACATAAAATTTTTAAATTTTTTACCTTTAGTTTATCATTGGAACTAATTACATTATTACTTCCTCATTTCCTCGTAAAATGAATTACCATCTTGAAAAAAATTTAAAAAATCTCATGCCTTAATTTAGTTTTTTTTAAAAATTTGAATAGAAGTTATACATATAAAATAATAGATGAATAAAGTGAGCCAACTATTTTTTTATTAGCAAAATTAAAGGGAATAAAATATTTGAAAAACAATGTGAAGTATCAATTGAAAAAAATTAAGTCTAAGAGTTGAAGGTGAATGAGAATTGAGAAATAGGTTGAATGGTGGCGTAAGAAAATTGATTAGATTAAGGAGAGAAAGTGAAAAGGAATGAGAGAAACTTTGAGCTTTAGGGGGGAAGATTAAACATAAAAAATTAAGTCTTTTATTGAATATTATATTAAAAATACAAAATTAAGTTTTAAGTTACAAAATATAACTAAAACAATCTTATTTCGAAGAAAAAAATTCCCTCCATCTCAGAAAGAATGCTATATAACGCAAAACGAAGCAAAATTTTAAGTTTTTTAAATTTATTTTACTTAAAGAACGGTATGAAAATAAAAAAAATGTTTACATATTTAAAAAATACATCAAAAGTTTTACAAGATGAGAGGTTACAAGAATAATAGTTTATTGTAACAAATAATAAATGATAACGCACAAACAAATAAAATTTTCGTAATTTTTAAATAGTGAAGTGTGATATATTGTTTTTGAAACAAAAGGATTATATGATGAATTGTGTGGAATAACTAGATTTTATCATAATTTCATCCAATTACAATAAATTTTATTGGTTTGGAGTTAGTTTGATTAGTTTCAAACCAATTCACTCAATATTAGTCAATAATATTAGATTTTAATATTACCATCATTTTCAAATTTGATTTACACCATTACATTTAGATGTAAAATTAATAATACTTGACTCTATTAAATTTAATTTTATCTAATTGCAACCAAATACACTCAAATAATTTATAAATTTTGCACACAATTATATAGAAATCACTTAATTTCACCTAATTTTATTCAATTTTTACCAAATTGTATTGAGTTAGAGCGTAACACTATTTGAATTTATCTTCTATCTTTTCATTTATAAACATAAGTAATTAGTAGAGATGCGAAAAATTTGATATATCAAAACTAAATTTTAAAAATCAATTTAATTATATTAAATTTATATCATAATATATTTTTTCATAATTTATAGTCCAAATTTTTAAAATATGACTAAAAAATCAAAAAAAGAAGATTATTTAGGGTAGAGATAATATAATTAGAAAAAAATATAAAATAATATGATGTGCTGAATTGATGATAGAGTGGTAAATGTGATAGTAAAACATACGAAGAAATATGGATAAATTAATTTCAATTAAAATATATCCGAAATGAAACATATCCAAAACTGAAATATATTCGAACTGAAACATATCCGAAATCGAAATATATCCAAACCGAACTAGATTTGAAACCGAAATATATCCGATTTAAATTATATCCGAACCGAAATATATCCGAACCGATTTATATCTGGCATTGAAACAGAAAAATGTATAGAATCAAATTGAAATTAAACCGATCCGAACTTAACCGAATTAGTTATAAATATCCGAATAAAAAAAATCAATCCGAAACCGATCCGATTGACTCAATAGCCACTACTCTATATAAAAAACATCGTCGAACAAAACCCCTCAGCCGTTGTCGTGAGCCGCTCCGCCCACTGGGAAACCTCCATCCTCCACCTGTCCGCCTCCACTCCCCGTCCCCACTCGTGACCCACACTCTGCGAGGTTTTTCTTTTTTGATTTGTTTTGTTTTTGTTTTCAACACATAATATTGATCAAGATTGTTGATTTTTTTTCGTGATCACGGGATGGTATGTGGATTTGTGAATGAATGAATGAATTTATTATTTTTGAATTTATCATTTTAGATTAGGTTAATTTTCATGTGTATGCTAAGATTTACTGTACTTTTTTCCTAATTAAATTAAGGTAACCTACAATATTATTATTATTATTATTATTATTGTGGACTATGGTGGATAGGAAAAAAAAGTGGTAAGGGGTTAATGTATAGAACATAGAGGTAAAGTGAACCTAGTTGTTTAATACAAAGCAATTTTTTTTAAATATTATTTATTAATGATTGATCAGTCTGTAGTCCTATACACTCAATATTATTTATTAGTAATGGTTTTTTTTGTTGATATTTGTTCAAAAATTTACATGAATTCAACAAAGCATTCAAGCATGGAAGTTTTATTGTTTGATGCTGAGAAGGATACAAAGAAAGAAGGGCATGTTGGTGTTGCACGTAAACATTCTTATAAAGGCCTAAATTATGCCAGTGTTGCAGAGAAGAGGAAAAAAGCGCATATCTTGCACTTAAGACACCTTCATAGAGCCAATCATCTTCACAGCAAGCGTGGTGTTCTGGGTTTTAATGTTCATGATCATATGACAAACAAAGAGGTATGCAAATAAGTTTCCAAGTACTTACACTCCTAGTGTGGGCAAATAGTCGTCATGTTTTTTTGTTGAGTGAGTTCAAAAAGTTCTTTTATTTTTTATTGTTATAATTAAATGTATAGATTGATTCGTATGAAGTAAATGGCGAACATGAACACCGTCTCATGTGATGTTCAAATAGATTACATGAACTTTGTAATTGTTAATTTTATAACCGGCTATAGAGGATTAATTTTGCAGGGTTTAACATGTGATAGCTAATTGCTTACTATGGTGCATCATTTTCCTCTCTTTTTCATTAGTTATCCTTTCACATTTGAGATTTAATTCGTCAGTTAGCTAACTTATGATTATGGCAACTGAATGTGCACAATAAAAGAATAGAATTGCTTTATAAGAGTCATGATAACAATTAAAATAAAAAAGGGAATTAGTGCTGATTGATAAGGAATTCCTTTAACCCAATCTGTAACTGATATCCCTTTTAGAAAATTTCAAATACTTTTAAGATGCATTATGCAAATAAAAAAAACTATAAGACTAATAGTGAGGTGGAGCAGTTTGGTTAATGGAGGGTTGTGGAAATTAAACTTTGTGCATAGATTTTGTTGCTTGATTCAAAGAAAATAGGGGATTGCAGTGCTAATTGATAAGGAGTCAGTACTGAATCTTTGTGTATGTGATAGTTTTCTGTTTTCTCTATACTAGTGTGTAGTTCTTAAGTTAATTGATTACTCTTGATGATTACTAATGCTGCAATTAGTGATAAAGAAAAGTAAATACCAAAATGCAATGTAGTATTTGTGTGTACTTTCTCAACGTAATTAATACCACGAGTTATATGGCCATTGATTTTTTATGAAGTGGAGATTTTTTTTTATTTGTTCCAAGTTTGGGAGAATGGTTTTTGAATGCGTCAATGAATAGTAGTATTTGGTGATGAATTTTAAGAGGCCAATACAATCAGGGATTCCGCTTTGTGAACTTTTCTTGATGGGTGCTTTGTTTTGGACTTTCTCTTGATGATGATTTCAATTAAATTTTATGTTTCTTTTTTCTTTTTCAGAGCAACAATCTGGGTTTGTTATCCATGAACCAGTCAATTGGCTGCATACCGTGTTGCAATTGTGGTACAGCAATCACTCCAAACAATGTCAATATGTGTGTGAATTGTCTCCCTTTGGTGATCAATATCACTGAAGGGTTGCCTAGTTGTGTAAAGATTGTGCACTGCATTGAATGTCAAAGCTACTTTCACCCACCAACATCTTGGGTAAAAGCTCAGAGAGAGTCTAAGGAACTCCTAGCATTGTGTCTCAAAAAGTTGAAGAAACTGGCCAATTTGAGATTGGTCAATGCAAAGTTTCGCTTCACTGAACCTAATTCTAAGAGGATCAAGCTGGAGTTGCGGGTGCAAAAAGAGATTTGTCATGGTAGGTATGCTGAGAAAGTTCATGCCATTGAGTATGTTGTTGTGCATCGAAAGTGTGCGTCATGTATGCCTGCTAACCCGGATGATCACTGGGAAGCTGTTGTTCAAGTCAGACAACATGTCTCTCACATGAGAACCTTTTATTTCTTGGAGCAGCTGATAATTAGGCATGGTGCAATTGGGAAAGCTGTGAAAATTGAACCGATTCGCGAGGGAGTGGATTTCTTTTTCCCTAAGAAGAGGGATGCCATGAAATTCTATGAATTCTTGGGCAATGTTGTCCCAGTTAAGCAAGAAAAGTTTCACAAGCAGTTGATGTCACAAGACACAAAGAGCAATGTATGCCGATACAGGTATAGTATTGCCGCGGTTATATGCCCAATTTGCCATGAAGATCTGGTTTATCTCCCTCCTAAGATTTCAGCTAGGCTGGGAGTGTGTGGCTCCCTTGTGATATGCACTAAGGTGAGGAACACCATCACTCTATTGAATCCTTTTACTCTGCAAGATGTCAACTTGTCTGCACAACAGTATTGGCGCGCGCCATTCGAGCCTCTGCTAAGTAGCAAGCAGCTTGTCGAGTACGTAGTCTTGGATGTAGAAGAAGCTCATTCTTCTTCTGGGTTTGACTATGCCTGCAAGAGATATGCACTGGCAGAAGTACAAGTTGCCAGGGTATCTGATTTTGGAAGGAACGATACCACGTTTTCTGTAAAAACTCATCTTGGCCATCTCTTAAAGCCTGGGGACTATGCACTTGGTTATGATCTTCAGGGTGCCAATTTCAACAAGGAAGAAGCAGAACATTGCAAAGCTTCACTCCCAGATGTTCTCATAAAAAAGAAGTCTGATAAAACCAAGCGGAACAAGCTCAGCACTGCTTCTAATAGAGATTTGGAACCGACCGATTCTGGATACAAACAGTTCCTGAGAGATTTAGAGGTTAACCCAGAGTCAAGATTTCAATTGTCGTTGAATCAAGATAATGGGAATATATCATCTGCAAGGTCTTCTTCACAACCCGGAGGAACGGCTGAGGAGGATATGATGGTCTCTTTTAGTGGATTAGAAGATGTGTTTGCCCACCTAAACATGAGTGGTGATGAAAGTGATGGTATCATAGAGTGATTATATATATATATATATATATATATATATATATATATATATATATATATATAAAATTGAATTTTAGAATCTGAGACTTCAATTTCAATTCAGCTGTTTAGTAGTACAAAAATAAAAATATGTGGAATTAGATTTGAATTTTATTTCCAAATTTTCCCTATCAATTCCAAAAATGTGAAGTAGCCTCAATATGCATGCAGCATGCATATATAAAGGATCATTTTTTGTTTATTTTCATTAGTTGAAGCACATGGTGGGCCCTATACAGGTCACAACAACATTATATATATGTCCTTTTATATAGTTCATGAAAACCTCACTCCAAAAGTTTGTTGTTATTGTTCCTTTATAAATATATATAGACAACTGTTTTATTTTTTCTGTTTTGGGACATATATACTTAATTCCCTTTTGCCTTAAATGCCATATATAACTACAACAAGATGCATCACAAAATACATACAATCACATGGATGGATGGATTGTCTCTCTCATATAAATTTATAGAAAACACTTAACCTTCTCATCAAGTGGGAACAAGAAGGATTTATATTACAGAGAAAGAGAGAAAGTTGACAAGTGAATAATATATATATATATATATATATATATATATATATATATATATATATATAGACACATATGAATGATGATCAGGCCATAGCTTGAACAACAGGAGAAGCAGAGGAGGAGGAAGGGCTGTTGGCATTAATGGTGATGATCTGGTCATAGAGGTCTCTGATCTTGAACGCGACAATGGTTTGGAAGAAGCCGGTCCCGTTCTTGCTCCCTGGGAAGTCGGCGTGCTTCAGCATTTGCTGTGTCACTTCACCATAGAACTTTGTTGACATGTTGCTCAAATGGCTCTCGACGTATATCAGCTCATCCAATCTATCAAACTGCCCATCCATCTCCAACACCGACACCTTTTCATCATTTCAAATCATTTTCATAAATTCTTAACTTCGTGCGTGAATATATATTTAGCCACATTAAGTTTAAGATTTTGGTTGAGTCAGAGGGTGTTTGGGAGTGATTAACTTGTGGATAAAGTGGATGTTCTATGCTCAAAATAGTGGTGGTAAAAAGCAGAAGTTGACATGTCAAACAAAGTAAAATCACTTCCACTCAAAGCAGAAGATAAATTATTAAAAGCAGCGCACTGCCAAACATCGTTTCAGTTCTTTATATATGTACGTTACCTCGTGGCCAAAGTAGGTGTGGGGTCCGTAGAAGAACTTGATGCCGGGATATGAACAAGTGAGCTTTCTACCGCAAGGGATCCAAGAGATGGTAGACCCTTCGTCAAAGAGGTAAACCGGGCTGAAATGTCTCACTTCCTCTTTCATTATCAGTCTCACCCTCAACACGTTCCCCTCGTCGTCGTCCGGGATCAACTGTGTCGGCAACACCTCTATCACCACGTCCGCGTGTTGTTTTTGCGGGTCTGCACCCAAAGCATTCGACGTTTTGGTCTCAAGTTGAACTAGATAATCGATTGAATTCAGTGTTTAGAGTAATAACTCATATCCAATCCTAAATAACGGAGTATATCAATTTGATCGTAATAGATATGCTCCCTCCGTTCCTAAATAAATGTATATTATACCTTTTTTTTCTAGATACATGAAGTATCAAATGAATGTAGACATAATGTCTGTCTACATTCGTTCAAGACTTAGTATATCTAAAAAGTGATAATGGGCGGTAATTTAGGAACGAAGGGAGTATGTATACACAGTGTATGTACCAATGTAGGCATCAAAGTCTGGCTTCCTAGCTTGAATGCTGGCTTTAATGCTCTCAAGGCTGTGTCCTCTTTCTGCCATGTCTCTCTGCAAGACCAAAATGACTATAACAAATTGGAAATATGGTCTCAGGGGAATCATTAGCATTCTTGTTCTTATTTAAGACCAAAATGACTATAACAAAATGGAAACATATGGATTGATTGTAATTTGCCCATAATGTTACAAAACTGGGAGTGTATCAAATTTCCCTGAATACTACTGAGTGATTGTGATTTTCTCCCAAACTTTTGCACAGGTATTATACCACAAAACAAAAAAACTATCACACTTATTCAAATTAATTTATGAATACAACTTAAAACAAACTACTCCGTAATTAAATGAGAGTTAAGACAAGTAGAAACCTGGATTTTCCATGCAAATTTGACCTCATTGCTGATATCTAGATAGATACTGAAGTCCAAGAGTTCTCTCACTCGGGCGTCAAACCTATTATTATTATTATTCAATCATCAAAAGACTATTATTCAAAATATTTATCTTGGAATATCATTAAAATATACTAGCTAGGGGTAGTTTTTGTATAAATACATGTTCATAAAATAATCTTCCGTTTGACTTCACACACAAATTAAGAAAAAGTAAAAAGTACTTCGAGTTTCCATACTTGCCCTTGAATCATTAAAGAAAATGAAATAAAGTGTAGGTATGAGTAGGAATTAACAAGTAAAGGTAAGGATAGTACTCTCATTTAAAAGAAAAAACATTTAATAAAAAGAGAAACGAGAAGAAAATATTTGGACGAACAAATAAAGAAAGTGGAAAGAAAATTTATGGACGAAGTAAGTATTCAAGTTAATTTGTATGCGACTGCGCCTGATCGCAATATATATACCGCACAACCGGTGGTACAGTGTTTCTCGTACATCCACGACGAGTGTTCATTTACGAGACTAGTGTTCATAGCTGAATACTCATTTTCGAGCAAGTGAATACTCATTCTCGAGTAATTGAATACTCATTTCTCTAAAATTCAACTATGCTCAAAAATGAGTATTCAGTTACTCGTAAATGAGTATTCTGTTACTCGAAATGAGTACTTAGTTATTCAACAATGAATATTCATGCGGATGTACGGAGGATACCATACACCCGGATGTATGGTATAGGTACTCGTATATGATAGATAAATAAGCCCAATCTAACTTTTGGAAGGTGTCTAAAAATAAATTCGTGATGGCTTCGCCCAAACTGAGCAATACCAATGCAGGCTACCGTTACGGGTTATGATATTTGACTGAAGTTATTTGCAAATCCTTTTATAAAAAATAAAATTACATATTTAAAAACTACTCCGTCAAAACATCTACAAAACTAGATCTGACATTACTATATTATATAATCAAAATGGGCAACACAAATAGGTTTACAAAAAATAAAATTTGACTACGTGAATAATAAATGAAAAGATAATTGAGTCTATTCTCCCACGGTATTCTTAATCTACTAGCACACGATCAGAGGGGAATGAGAAGTTCTATAGTGGACCTAATATTGACAAGGATCTTCTCACACAATTTTCAAATTTTTTTATTAAAAAAATTATCTCAATGCTTAAAAAATGCTTATTTAGCATATATGAAAATTCATCATAGACCATATGAATCTTAACTTGGCAATGGGCACTTAGCACTTTTTGTGTTCATATTATAATACGGGGTATAGAAAAAGTAGTGATAGCCACAGCCAGTAAAATACTAAATACACCAGGCCATGTCAACTAAGTACACCCCATAATGTATAGTTATGTTAGTAGTTAAAAAAAGTATATAGACTTTTAAAAATTAATACAATATTATAAATATATTTTTAGAATTATCAATTGCTTATTTTTTTTTGTAACTTTTCGAAAAAATTATATGAGTTTTAAAATTAACTTTAAAATTTTTGTTGTTATTTTAATTATTAATTGATTAAAAATAAAATAACTTTCATTATTCTTAAATTTGATGACCGGCCAATAATTTTGTATAAACTTTCCATTTCTAAATATTATACCAATATGTATTTCCCTACTCTAACCTTTTTAATATACATTATTATTTTAAAAAGAAGATTATGTAAGTTTTATTATATTTCTTTAAAAAATATATAAAGCTTTATATAAATTTTAAAACTACACACCATTTTCCTTTTTATTGCTTTTCAAAAACAGTTTTATTTAAAATTTAATAAATGTGTATCATTATTAACACTACAACTTTTATTTTTAAAAAATGTGTATCTTATTATTAAAAGGGATTTAGATAATGCATACTAATACTTATTAGAAAATTAAATAAAAAACTAAATATATTCGTTCAAAATACTCCGTATAATTTTATCAATGTGTTATAGAGTAAAAAAATCAGAATACATATAAATCTGTGTGAAGTACAAGATTACAAATAGTTTAGAAAGTAGTAGGGTGAATTTAGTGTTTTGGTAGGGTGTGGCTATCACCACCCTTATAGAAATGTGAAAAGTCATGTACTCCATCCGTCCCAATTTATAATACGTATTTACGATTCACATGGTCATACTTCATCCACTTTTTTTCTTTATTTTCATTAGTAATTTGATAAAATAAAGTAATATTGTCACTACTAATTTTGTAGATCTTTTGATATAGTATTTTAATATGTAATTTTTATTTTTTAACTCTATATCATTTGTCATATAAAATGATTAGAAAATAATTCCAGTCAAACATCGTAAACTGAAACAGACATTATAAATTGGGACGGAGGGTGTAACTTTTTTTTTTGTGCGGATGGCTTATGATATTAAAACTTAGGTTGTATTTGGTTGGGAGAAAAATATTTTCCTTGAATAATATTTTCAAAAAGAAAATGATTTTCAAAAAAATTATTTTCCAATTATATTTTGTTGTTTGGTAGGAAGAAAAATACTTTCTTAAAAAATTCATTCCTTTTATTAATATTTAAGAACTAAAATTACAAACTTACCAATTCCAGGTTAAAATTCTATAACACCAGAAATAATTTGAAATCCGAATTCGAATTCTACAAGTCAAAACGAAATCAAGCGAATCTTTTTTGGTCATAACAATGAAACGTGACTTATAGACTTTGGTTTAAAAGATTTGACAAATAATTTTTAAAATTTTAAAAATAAATTATAAACTTAAAAGTAAAAATTCAAATTTAGAAATTAAAATTGAAGAACTAAAAATGAAAAATTAAACAAAAATGAAAATTTTGAAACTTAAAATTTAAGAATTAAAAACATAAAATTACCGTTTCAAAATTAAAAATTCAAAAATAAAAAGTAAAAACTAAAAAATAACAACTAAAAAATTAAATTTCAAAACTAATAATTAAAAATTTTAAATGCAGAATTTAAAATTTTAGAATCAGAATTCAAATCCAAACCCACGTATTCTTCTACTATCAAATAGAAAAATTGGAATTAAAGTCTTCAATTTCATGGCTGAATTCTATGTACCAAACAGAACCTTATAGAAATTAAAAATAAAAAATTTACATCGTAAAATGATTGAATTAATGGAATTATGCTAAAATTTCTCCGAGTACGTTATAACAGAAAATATTTTTTCCATAATACATGTTCAAATTTCATAAAATAAACCTATTTATATTAAATTTTTATCACAATTTATATGATTTCAGATTTCATGATAAAATGATTTCAACAGATTTAATCGCTATGACCCTCCCAAATGAGACATCATGTGTTCGGTCCTTAGTGTGACAGTAACTTTACGAGCTTAATAGATCGTGAATGTATGAAGAGATACTACTTTATAAAGAAAAAAAGATAGAAAGAAAGTGGAAGGAGGGAGTAGACTACTTACATGGGATGGAGGCCTTCAATGACAAGAATGTTGGGAGGAAGAATGGGTTCAGGAGGATCAAGAAGACCGGTGACGTGATTATAGATCGGCTTCTCCACCGGATTCCCGTCCTTCAGAGCCTTAATCTGATCGTACATGAGGTCGAAGTCATTCGCCGCCGGGTGGAGCGCCGTCACCCCTTTCTCCTTCCGCCCTTTCCGGTCCAGCGAGTGGTAGTCGTCCAGGCATATCACCGTCATCGTCTCGCTCACCAGCGTGTTCGAGTCCGGATTCCCTCCCCTCGGCGCCGCCGCCGCCCCGCCGCCCAGCACGCTCGTCAGCCGCCTCATGAACGTGCTCTTCCCGCACCCCGAGTCCGCCGCCACTCCGATCACCACCGTCTTGTTCCCGGCTGCTCTGCCCCCGCCCCCGCCGCTGTCTGGCGTCGGAGAGGCAGAGCAGGAAGTAGTGACCGGAATCCTCCCGCCGGCCGAAAGACAGGGATTCCGGCGGAAAGGGGAGTAATGGATGGTGTACACTGTACAAACTGACATTTCTTATAGTTTAAAAATTACCCCCTTTTTTTTTCTTCTGGTCTTGATTGGGATTGGTTAGGAGACAGAGAGGAAGCTAAAAGAAATGGCAATTGGCATGAATCTGTCTTCTTCTTCTTCTTCTTCTTCTTGATTCAAATTTTTTATTGGAATGAATTTCTGCAGAGGAATGGAAATGGGAGATGAGAATTGAGAGGGGGGTGGGAGTGAAGAGGCACCACCCTCTCCCCTGTTTTCATTCTTGCAAGTTTTGGATATTTGAGTTGCCAGGTGGCAGCAGGATGGTGGCTTTGTTTGGATGAGGGAGGAGGAAAGGACATTGACCTTGTCATGTTCTTTTTCTTTTAGGCAAGGTAGATTTTGGTCTCACCTCTAGTTTACCTATGGACTTTGAAAAATGGTACAGGGATTTCTGACAACTCTGCTGGGAGGCAACTAGGCGAAGTATATGGTTTCTGCAAATACCAAGTGCATGCTCCACTCTTTGCTACCAATCTGTGATTAAAGTCCAATTTATTTTTTTCCAGTGACCGTCCGGCCGAGTTTGAAGAGGTCCTCGGGAACGAGACTCATCTTTTTTTAAAAAAATGCTAGGGGTTACTAAAAAGTGTATCCAAAATATACACACCAAAAAATTAAAAAAACGAATAAAAGCTACTCATAAATGGTAAAAATAGATGGTGTACAAATAAGATACCCTTAGCATGAGTGTGTCCTTTTTCTATCTTTTCTCTTGTTTTATTCTTATTTGGCTAAAGAAAAAAACGTTGCTCCCTTCACCCAGTAGGAAAAGGGATAATCCTCATTTAATGTACTTCATAACAAATCAACTTGTGAAGAACTATACCGGATACATAAACTTTCTCATATAAGTATGTTTATTTTTTTAAAAAAAAAGTACAGAGCATTTATCATGACATTAAAAAATGCATGTATAAGTATATAACAACGGCAATCTAATTTAGGATGGATGGCGTATTCTTAGTACAGAACAGAATCGCGTACCTTCCTGGTGGGAATAAAATTCAAGGCATAAAAAATTAAAGAATTTAACAGAAATTAATATATGCATGAAGAAATATTAAAGCTTGTGAAATATCCCAGACAAATATACACCCCGGAGTACAAGAAAAACACTTAAAGAGCTTATACACTACTAGTACTCTGTAATGGTGATAATAAACACACAAAATTACACATTAATTTAACAGTCCACCAAATGTATAGCAGTTGTTCGCCATCTTGGAAACACGCCCGCACGACAATTGTAGTGTCACCTGTGTCCTCGGAAGTGCATATAAACTTTCTGCAAAACAAAAGCACAAAATGTAACATTCATTTCCAATGGAACAGATATAGTGATAAGCTTAACCATTTTCTAAGTAAATGGTCATCCAAGATTCCCAGGCCTAGAGTGCAAACATGTCTGAGGGGAAAAAAGCATCAGGGTCGGCCTCAACCCAGTGACAGTCAGTCTGTGAGACCCTGATGGGCTAGGCCCGATACCGAACCAAACCAACCCAATATAAATTCAACTGTCGCTGACCTGTAGCACCGTCAGGCTCAGCAGTGATTCCAAGCAGAACAAGCCAAACCCAATCAAGTAAAAGACCTGTATGTAAGTAAGCAAAATGGTCATTGTTGAGATCTCTGCCAAACAAAAAACAAGGACTTTGTAGCCCTCCATCAGGAGATGCAGCATGAAACATGTCCAGGCAATCAAAAGGTCTAAAGGAGAAGAGAGACTTGTTTATTAACTTACCCCAACCAGAACATGGTCAGAGAATACATCAATTGCAGCAAGGATGCCCCTGAAAAATGTAGACATAAAGCAAAAGATCAAGAATGACTCGGGTGAACAAGAGTCAATTTTGCGTCAAGTAGGTGAAAATAACTTTGAAGTATCTACTTGCTACAACAGTTGATCTTGTAACATTTGGGTGATAAGACTGATAACAACTTTATTTAAAATTCCCCACATTGGATAACTCTTAAGACAGTTAAAAGCCATAAGATCCCTACTCATATTGAACTTGTTTCTGACTAATTTTTATCAATTTACATGAAAAGTTAGCTCCATTATATGAGATGGGTATGACTCTTTTGTGGGAAAATCTACTTTTAAAACATGACTATCTATCAATTTACATCAAAAGTTAGCTCCATTATATGAGATGGGTATGACTCTTTTGTGGGAAAATCTACTTTTAAAACATGACTATCTAGGTCTTTTCTTTTAATACAGAGGGAGCATCCACTTCAAAGTGGCAAACGTGAACTCTTGCTAAATACTCCCTCCATCCACTTGAAACTTCCTAGTTTCCTTTCTGGGCCGTCCCTTCTCTTTCTTCCCACTTCCCTAAAATGGCAACAAATTTAAATGTAAATGACTTATTTGCCCTTTCTCCCCATTATAACATATCTCAAGCAAACCTCACTCTCGTCGCTAAAGCCGGAAGCCGCAATCCCCCATTTTCTTCCAGGCGCAATCCCATGAGCGCCATCTTCTTCATCAATTCCAGGTGCGCTGCAAGAGCCGATCGGAATCCACCGTCGCGGGAGAGATAGTAGCGCGCCGCACAATGTACCAACGTCAATTGCTGCTCTGCCGGAACATATTTTTCCATCCTTCCGCCGTCGGAGCAAACATCAATTGATAGATCTGCCGCTAGCCTTCCGATTAGATCATGACTCCAATCTTGTTATTAGCTCTATTTTTAGTATTTTTGTTATTTCTGTTTGTTCGGAGTAGAAAACACAGTCACAAATAAAGCACCAAATACATACTCCGTAATACACTTATCTCTTCCGATTTTCTAAAGGAGTATGTTACTCCGTACTTACGATTGTTTCTTTGCTACGCTTCTGTTATTTCGTCTATCTGATCAGATACCTAAGAAAAATCTGTAGGGGAGGGAGGAAGGGGGGCTTGGGAAGAAGAAGAGTAGGGAGGGAGAAATTGGAAACTCAACCTCTTTTTTATCTTACACTATAACCCATGTCAAGTCACAGTCGACTGTTAAAAGCATCTTTAAATGCTCTTAGGTGCATTTAGTTTTGTTTCTTACACTTAGGTCCCAAGTTTTATCTCAATTTTTTTTATGTATGACCATGTGTTTCCCAATTAATTTTTACATGTTTAAAACTCACTTTTTACCTACTTCTGCCCCTACAACTTCCTTCTTGAGTCCTGTCTAAGGTCTACAAATAGACCCAGTTAGACCCGCATACACAATCTTGTCTCTATCTCTTCAGTTTCCACACATCATTGATATACTACCTCTGTCAGTCCGTCCCAGAGTATTTATCCACTTTCATTTTTACACACCATCTAATACACTTCTTTAATCCATTTTATCTTGTAGTTTGTATATTAAAAAATTATAGAAATTATATATTAAAAATCTATATGTTAAGACAAATCAAACAAGATCACACATGACTATATTTAGGCTTACACATTGAGAGAATTTGATGAGTCAAAGTGCTTAGATGAACAGTTCCAAAAGTCAAAAGTGGACGAATATAGCGGGACGGAGGGAGTATTAAATTAAAACAATCAATCTCAATCTCTCTCACATGTCACCTAGCACAGACCTGCAAAATGCACCTGTGCATCGAAGATGCTTTAAGAGACAACAAACTGTGCCAATACTTGAAAACACTTTCCTTGAAGGGAGGCACATTATTTCTCATAGAACACCATAGATCTTTTTTTTTAAAAAAAAAAACTATTTCCAAAACTACTCTATATACTGCGTGCAGCAAAAGCGAAAGCAAGACTCACGTTAATGATTTTCCATGAAAGACAATGGGTGGAGCAATGGCGGCAAATATGCAAAACCCGACATGGAGCTGCAAGTGAATAATATATAACTAAAGTTATCAACACCAATGACATAACTGGAATGTACCAAAATAAATGAATGAATGCAAATGCACCAACACCTAGACAACACAATATACCATGTAGAACATAAAAAACCAGCCAAATTTAAGTGCACTGTCAGTCCTGCAAAGGAACATAAAATCATATGTCATCATAACAGGAGACAGAAAGCCCCATCCGGGTTACAGTGATTATTGGAGTTGATTATGATGTAATAGAGATAGATGATACCTCATTGCATAATAGAGAGGCCGATACCACAAAACATAGGACAAGGGACATCCAAGTAAGGCGTATATTACAGCAAGAAAAAAGATCTTGACACCTACAAAAGACAACCATGACAGAAGTTAAACGCCAGATTCTAAAATAGCATGCATGCTTTACCTCAGAAAACTCCCCTTGGAGATAACAGACACCATAAACTAGGCAAAAGAGAACACACCTCCTCCCTTTATCCAACACACGACCACGGCAATGATATTGAATGTAAGGCAGAGAATAATGCCTGCATTAATATGTTTTAAGTGCATCAAATTTGGCATCCAATTGCGTTAACAAGAAATTGTATCTATAGGATTTCTTTCACACCCACAAATCTGATAATGGAAATAAAAACAGTCTCTAAAAGTCCAAAAAATAAGTGAATCAAGCCAAATGAATACTTCAACCATACAATGGAAGCTATAATTTAATGCATTATTCTATTGATTTTTTCACTTGTAGCTAAAAGAATAATGTTAGTAGAAAAGCATTTCACGGAATCATCAAAATTGTCTGGTTAAAGCTACGCACCATTAGTTCAATAACACAATTAGACTGGCAAATATTATGAGATACTTCATTCCTATATTTCTCCATTGCATGTTTAGTTTGTTCATCAAACATCATCATCTTGAGCCTTGCTCTTGGGTTACTCATCTAGATGAGATTTGTATCCCATTTTGAATATGGGTATGTTTGGGAAGAAAAATGGGCGTTATTTGAATTCAACAAAAAATGGGCATTATTTGAAGGAAAATGATTTATGTTCTTTTCAATGGAAGATATTTTCCAGTCTTCCCCAAGTTCTTATTTTCTCATTTTCTAATGTTTGGCTGCTCTAGAAAATAGGAGTCAACATAAAATTGTCTTTGAAGCCAACAAAAATGGGCCTTATTTGAAGGAAAATGATTTATGTTCTTTTTCCACTCTTCTCCGTGTTCTTATATAGAAACTCAACAGGTTTTTTAGTGTTATAAGAAAAAATAGGTTTTTTTTATTTTCCAAACTTCCAACCAAACACCAAAAAATGAACTTATTCCCCGAAACTTGTTTTCCAGAACTTATTTTTCCAAATATCATTTTCCAGAAGCCATTCTCCATCTTTCTAAACAAACCATAAGATGAAAAAAGTTGTGCTAAGTGTAAGTGGCAATGAAAATTTGACATTCTGATTTCACAAAATTCAAGGAAGTGTTGAAAACTAAAAATATACGATTAAAGTCCATGAAATATTGTGAGCCACATATTTCTATACTAAACAAATTGGAAGAGGTGTAAAGTTTATTTTGAACGGACATAAAACTGAAGGGAGGAGAGTTCTATACTTCTACAGAATCCTTATTCAAGTATAACCTCAATTCTTAAAGTTTTGAGTAGTATACACTTTTTATGAAAATATAAAATACTTTTTGAGTTTTTGGTTGTAAATAAAAACATATTTATACAAAATTAGAGGGATAAAAATAAATAGTGCAAAATGGTACAATATATGATGTTGAGATGAATTAGAATTCATGTAAATATAAGTTTATGTTTGATATAAAGTTTATATACACACACACATACACTTTGGTGGAATGTGTCTACATAAATTTAAATTTATCATAAACTACTTGTATGTTATTTGTTAATATAAATTGTACCATTAGATTCAAGTGCTTTATTATTTTCCTGGCGTTGATACAATAATAATTGTAAAATAAGAATAGGTTAAATGCACCTATATAATTTTCAAATCATAATAAGAGTTGAAAGGAGTTAAAAGAATCTCAAAGTAGTTGAAAAGAAGCGGTTGTTCATTTTATAGTTGGTGGGGGCATGGTTTTAGGGTTTTGGTAAACCACCCATTTTATAGTGGTTGTGGCATGATTTGGGGATTTTTATTGAAGTTTCTGCAATTTATTATCTGTTCTGACAAAAGCCCCGACGCAGCACCCTCATATCCAAAATTGGCCAGACTCAATAAATAATTAGGTGTCTTCTTCAATGCTCGAACACAGAAATATTTGAAACACCCCCACCATTAATGACAGTCCAAAAAGAGATATATAAAAACCCCATTAACAACAAGTGCTCAATAGTCAATACCCAAGAGGAGCACAAATTTTCAAACATTCAATTATACCATTGGAGTTGCTTCTCAGTTACACCTGAAAGTTGTGTTGTTAAGTTTAAAAACAAAATCAAAACTAGAAAGACAAGGAGCATACCCAGCCAACTAGCGAAGGCCAAATACTGCATCCTCTGAGAATGAGCTGGTATTTCATTGGCAATATCATGGTGTATGATTGGGAAAAAGGGAGGCCAATTCTTATCATTGACGGGAACACCAGCTATGATGAAGAAATAAGTTAAATCAGTCCAAAGGTCAAGCAGTATAAAAGAAGAAAAGGTAACCAAAAGAGTCAAATATGTCACAGCTTACCCCTAGAGAGAGCATCTTCTCTGTTTTTGATCTCCTGTAAAGTAGAAGTTTGACATTATATGTATGTCATGCATACCTCTATCTTAAATTAGTATAAACCCTGTAGTGGTGAATTATTTTTTACTTTTTCATTTTCATATAATGCAGACTTGTAGTAATATAGTATCCCATTAGTATAAGAATGTGGGATACCACATACCAGAAGCTGAATCAATATTCTTTCCAGAACTTTTCACTTCTTGTAAATCATATTATTCACACTCAAACATTTTTTTTGACAATTCACACTTATAAGCATAAAGAAAGCAGATCTGATTTCAACAAAATGAAAGTAAATAGAAACTCAATACCAAAACATGAACACTTAAGGCACACAAAGCCTAGGATCAGACCTTTTCTTTCCTTTTCAGTTCAGCCTCCCAATTTGCCAGGTCCTTCTCTTTTTTCTTGGGATCATGAGCACAGATGAAAAAAGACAGCAGACTCAGAATTTTAGATGTTTTCACATCAACATGATTAAATAAAAAAAACTACATGATAAGTGAATGTTAAAACTTCATTACGTTCATTGAATCCAGTGGTATATCAACAGTAGCATCGTGCTTTTGGCCGAACCCAAGAGTATTAGCAAACATTTTAGGAATGCGTGATTTAGATGCAGGAGCAGTGCTGCCATTCTGCAAATAAAATAGAGTGTAAATAGCAACCAGAGCACAAGAAAGCACAGAGCATGCAAACAAAAAAATTGGCTAATCGACAAGTGGAACCACCTAAAATATTGAAATTGGAATTTTTCAATTCCATAGAAAAATGCATATGGGAGTTTCAAAATTGCTCTTTAGTTCAACTCAGTAAGGGCTAATTTATAAAATTGCATTGGATTTGGAACACTTGGCACTTCAAATTCGCGCTCCTTTGCATAGATTACCAAAACCAATCATTTCTGTTCTTCGATGTTCATCTCAAAGTTCAGCAGTTAGGTCTCAGACTGGTAAATGAAAGATTGCAATTCCACACCAGCAGTGGTTAGGTTATAGAGAAACAGAAACAAAATAGTTCTAGAAGGCAAAACACCAGGCTTCTGTACTCCAACGGTTCAGATCCAGATCCGATGAACAGTAAATTGTTAAAGTGTAGAAGTAAGCACGAGAAACAGCGGGAAAACGAAAGAGGCGGTTACCGCGAATGGATTGACTTCAGGCACTTCTTCCTCGAACGGGTTGATATCGTTTCCCCGGTTCATGGTAGTTCCCGACTTCCGATTGCTTTACCCAGCCGATCTCCGAGCAATTTCGAGAAAAATGTGATAGGGGATGGGAGTGAGTCGGTGTAGAGAAGGACAAACTCTTGCGTGTCTTGCTGTTGAAGCCTACGGCACACCAGAGCACGGCGCCGCAATGTGTTGCGCTAAGGCTAAGCACTATTTTCAGGACTTTCCCCAGTCATCCGTGAGTGTCCTCACCCAACCAAATTCTTTTCATTTGGGTAGGAGACTGAGGGAAAATCAATTTTTTCTTTCAAAATCATTGAACCAAAGTTAGAGTTTTTTTATCTTAATATTCTTATTACTACTAATAACTTAGGGGGTGTATTCAATCAGGATTCTGATTGATTTTTTTGGATTTTGAAAATCTGTAGGTATTCAATTCAGATTTTAAAAAGTCCTTCCAAATATGATAGTATTCAAAAAGTTGATAGATTTTTAAAATTTTTTAAAAATGTAGATTTTGATGGATTTTTAAGCATTGGGTATAAATATAAATCCATTCTCAAATCTCACCCAAAAACCAAAGATTTTATAAAATCCTTCCGCCTACTTCTTCTTCGGCCGTTTCTTCTTCTTCAACTTCATCGGACGTTCTTCTTCTTCGCTGCACCTGCACTTTTTCTCTTCTCCATATCTCTATCCGCTGCACGAGGCGACGGGTCGCCACAGTCGCCTCCTCAATTTCTTCAGACCATTCCACCGTCACAATCTTCACTCCGCCCGAGTAGGTTGTATGGCTTCTATTGTTTCCTCTTTTATTAACAAAATTGTTCAACTGTGTTGATGAATTTTTTTTAATCATTTTATTAGGTTTTGTTGATAAATTCTATTATTTTTTCTGTAAATAAGAGATAGTGTGAGGGTGAGGTGGGTAGAGGATGAAGCTCCATTGAAACTTTTTCTCAAAGTGTCGAGCTCTTGGTGTAGTGACGGAAGAGATAGATCTATCTTCTTTTCAATTTGAGAAAAGTCTTTTTTAACAAATCACACAAAATCCTTTAAAATCACATCGATAAAATACATTACAATCTATCTAATTCTGTGTAGAATTAAAACAATCCATGGATTTTACATAATCCATGTATTTTAAAAAATCTTTCAAAATCTTTTAAAATCTAAATTGAATACACCCCCCTTAGAGTATTTCAACTTATTTTTATCCTTATCTTTGTTGGAATTAATTTAGATTCAAAATTTATTCTAATCAGATTAAGTGAATATAACAAACTTTTATTCTTATTAGAACCGGACTCGACTAGATCAACAAATAGCTTTAAATAACACTATAATCAGATCGGAATTTCTTTTAATCAAATCAGAATCAATCAGATCATGTGAAGAAAACATGCCCTAAATTGGTCAATAAAGTGTAATAAGAGTAAAAAAAAGTGTAATAAGAGTAATGTCTAATACAATACAATGTTAAGAGTATACCAAAAGTGGACTACAACTAAAACTTAGTGTATCTCAACTACACAATTCTAGTGTGAACAAACAAAATTAATGAGTGAAAAAAAATTATGATGATGATTGCTTGTATACAAATGAGATACACAAAATGATGTATCTCTACCATTACTTTATTTCATTTCCTGCAATATTGATGAAAGCGGATCACATAAAAATGCCAAATGAGTATAACATATATTCAAAATGTATTCAATACAAGGAAGGAGACTTGTCATACTATTTGAAGAAGGTTCAAGATGATTAGAGCCAACTAAGAGAAAAAAAATCGATCGAATCACCATGACGAAGGTGAGTGGTCATATTATACTTGGGTCCTGTTCTTTTTTGTTAAAATTTCAGAGTTGCATGTTGGAAGAAATTAGAAGGAGTTGAATTGGAAAAAACTAGAAGATCTTAGAAAATGTTGGAAGAATTAAAGTGTTAAAAAGTCACTCAATTAAATTATCACCCAGATAAATATGTTATAAACATTTGAAATGATATGTAACAGATTTAGATAAATAATGACATTCTAAACTAATCAGATATAAATACCTTTTTTAAGTTGTTGGAAGAAACTAGAAGGAGTTGAAAGGAACTATAATTGGTTGGAAGAAACTGAAATGAGTTCGAAGAAGTTGGAAGTTATTTTTTCCAACTCAAAAGAACATGGCCTTGATCAGGTTACTTATTTTATCGTGTAGGTAAGATCATTCATCTATGGGAAATGATTTGGCCATTCACTAGTACATATAAGGGCAAAGGCATTGGTTGTTTTGTACTTTTAGCATCAGTTCTATACTGATGCAAATACAAGCGATGCAATTGATCCAATTCAATTATATCGCTTTAAAAACAACTGATGCCTTTACTATTTTAATAACAATTAGCGGCCTATCATCGAGTGTTAACATCTTAGCTTACCGTCATAAATTATATAAGGTTTTTATTAGTTAAAACATCATTTTTATTTCCATAAATCATATTTACATTGATCATAGTTGATTGGAATAAAAAATAGGATTTTAGAGCTCAAAAGTAGCATTTGCGGAAATATTTCCGAGTCAAAATTTCGGGGGATCGATCCAGCTCCTAGGTATGATCCTCACCATAGAAAAACACTCCAGGGGATCAATCCAGTAGTGTGGTGAAACCCCCGGTGAAGTTCGTGACTACCTTCGACGACTTCACACCAAATGGACAGCACCTCTACACTTCTCTCTCAACAAGGAACACTCGTGAAGAAGAATGAAGAAGCACATAAATACTACCCTCTTTGTCCATAAATGATTTTACACACTTTACTATATAAAAATCATAGAAATTTTATTTATTTGTGTGTTTTCATATGAAATAAAATATCCTTGTGACCTCTTATTTTATAAAAATTTTGATGTACTTTTTAAATACGTAAATTTTTATTATTTATAAATTAATATATAAAATAAATTGAAAAAAATTAGGATTTTAGTTCGTTTTACATAAACTGTAATGATTTAGGGACATAGGAGTGCATAATAGTCTTTTTTTTGTTTTGGTTGGGACTTGGGAGCAGGGGCATGTTGTAATTTCACCTAAATTGTGTGAGAACTCCGAAACCCTAAGTCCCACACATCTCCCTTCATTCAACGGACTGGGGTTTTTGGTTGTTGGCTCTCCTCTGATTCAGCAGCAATGGGTCGGAAGCACCACGACGTCGCTTTTCTCTCAGAGCCCTTAGCTTCCGACACTGTCGAGAATCAGGATGCGAAGTCGAAGAAGAAGCAGAAACGAAAGCACGAACATCACGAGGTCGAGCCGTCGCCAGTTCCCGAGCCGGGAATAGCAGTTGAATCAAATAACGATAAGAAAAAAAAGAAGAAGAAGAAACAAAAGCACACTGCCGATGAAGGGGACGAAAATATTAACGGGTCCTCAGATGCATCGAAAAATACACAAGTTAAGAAAGAAAATGGAGGAGCTGAGGTTCCGAACAATGGGTCAGTTGAGCTTCAATGCGTCAGTGAGGGAGTTTTCATGTCTGGGAAAGATGTGAATGATTTAAAGTTTAAGGCTTTGGAGAAATTCTCGGACTCCGGGCTTCCGGACAAGGTGCTGGAATGCTGCAAGAGTTTTGCTAAGCCATCTCCAATCCAGTCTCATTCCTGGCCATTTCTGCTAAACGGCCGTGATTTTATTGGGATTGCAGCAACCGGGTCAGGTATGGATGATGGAAAATATGAGTTTGTTAAAGTTTTTTAGAGGTAGGATTGTAGGTTTCATATCTGTTCGTATGATCAGGTAAGACATTGGCATTTGGCATCCCGGCTATAATGCATATTCTGAGCAAACGAAAGGGGAAAAAGCCAAAGAATCCTATTTGCCTTGTGCTTTCACCCACCAGGGAGCTGGCTCAGCAAGTACATGTTCCAATTTCATCATTTATTCATATATATTAGCTGTGATTTTTCCTCATGTGTTATGGCGTATGACTGATTGACCTACCAGAAATATAATTTCAATGTGCTTTACGCTTTTACTGGCAGATTTCGGATGTTATACGTGATGCTGGAAAGCCCACTGGAATAGGATCAGTTTGTGTATATGGAGGAACTTCCAAAGGACCCCAGATATCTGCTCTGAAATCTGGAGTGGTAAACCTATTTGTATTTTTTTTACCTACAATGACTAAGAGATCCTGCTTTAGCTGATAAATCTTCTTTCTCTCTATCTTCAATTAATGTCCTTTTTGTTATTGTGTGACCTTTCTAGCATTCTGTTGTAAGATGGCATGTGCAAATCTAAATGTTTTGTACTCAGGAAATGAACATTTTTTCCTTTCATTTCACAGTGCATACTTAATTTATCCTTCAGGACATTGTAATCGGAACCCCTGGTCGCCTGAAGGACTTGATTGAAATGGGAATCTGCCAGTTAAAGGAAGTGTCTTTTGTTGTAAGTCTCAACTCTCAACATTGTAACATTTTCTACTTGCACTTGCTACTCCATCCGTTTTGAAAAAGATTTCCCATTTTTTCCTTTGGCAAATTTAAGTGGAGTGTATTTTGTAGTTGACTTTCCAATTTTCACTTTTGATGTGATAGGTAAGAGTAGGATGTGATGGATAGATTAATAGTGAATAGATATGATGTGTTAGGTGGGGTAAGAATTAATAGAGGTAAAATTGACTTTTTAAAGGAAAGTGGAAGTGTTTTATGAGAAGAGTGAAAAGAGGGAGTATTTTATTTCAATGAATACTTGATATCTTCACGATAGGTTTTCCTTTTTGACATTTTCTGTACTAAACGAGAGCTATTGACTATTGAGCTTCCTGAAAGAAAAGCTGAAGATAATCAATGAACTGTAGAACCATATTTTGTTCAATGCTCAGTATGGATTGTATTTATTCCTTTGATAAAAGGGTGAGATACATTTTTCTGAGTACAAAACCAAAAGGTAATGGAATAAGTCAGAATCGTCTAGGAAGTGTTGACCTACTAAAAGCTTCAAAAGAACTAATCTTTAGATTTTGTTAGATGAAATATATTTTTTTTCTGTGCATTTTTTTCTTCATTTTTTTCTTCCATTTGTTAATATTGTTCTTTCTACTCCATTTTTCTAGAAAAAGTTCCCACATTTCCTATTTGGTTTGTCCCAACATAAGGTTCCACGTTACTTTTAAAGAAAAGACTCGTGGTTCATATTATTTCTTCCTACAACAACTACCCAGTTGAATCCCACAAGAGTAGGCTCTGGAGAGGGTGTGTGTGCGCAGACCTTAACCCTACTCGAAAGTAGAGAGGCTGTTTCCAAAAAGAACCCCGACTCAGCGTTGAAAGTTGCATTGATTGACTAATTGCTACTTCATTCATTACAGAAGCGCAAATAGTTTAGAGATCCATTTTACTTTATTCCATCACACCCCAAAGCCAAAAATAGTGAATTTTTGGCTCCATCAGTGATGATGGAAATATATTATTTCTTTCTACCTTGCATTAATCTCAACTACCTAATTTCACCTTTCTTAATAACATGTCCGAGTCAAATGTGAAAACTTATTCTTGGATAGATGGAGTAATTTATTAGGACTTCTGCAGCTTGCTTTGAGGTGTGATAAAAATGCTGTTGCTAAACCATGTGAGGTTTCACATTGGGGTTCATATTATCTCTTTCGACTATGCATAAATCTCAACTCCCTAATTTCCCCTTTCTTAATATCACGCCTGAGTCAAATGTGAAACCTTATTCTTGGATAAATGGAGTATTTATTAAGACTGTCTGCAGCTTGCTTTGATGTGTGATAAAAATGCTGTTGCTAAACCATGTGAGGATCTGTTAAACTGTTAGTAATATTGATTTATTGTGTAGGTTTTAGATGAAGCTGATCGGATGCTTGATATGGGATTTGAACCAGAGGTTCGCTCTATATTGAGCCAGACATGCTCTGGTATGTGAATATGGGATATTCAAGGCTTTAATTATTTGCTCATCGATTATTGTTGGTGGGCTGCTTTAGTTTACAACAAATATTTTTTTAAATAGAGCCAAATTGGTCAAATTGAATGAAACATAAATAAATTCTGCAACATCCTGTTTCTTAATTTTCAACCTTTTCTATCAAATACGTAGTACGTAGTAAAAAATAGTCCTCATAAGTGAATCTTTCAATTTACTTCCTCTATGTACTTGTGGTTATAGTTTTAGCCTATATTCTCTTGTTGTTCTCCATCCTTTCATCTTGGATTTATGAACTTATACTTTAGTTAATTTGCGATTGTGATCATGTTTTTGAATGCAGTTCGCCAAATGGTTATGTTTAGTGCCACATGGCCCCCACCTGTTCATCAGTTAGCTCAGGAATTCATGGACCCCCACCCTGTTAAGGTTTGAATTTTGCACAACATTATATATAAATTAGTTATCACGAGATTTAAAATAAACAAGAGTGATATGCTACTATTATTGTTGTTTGTAATACTTAATTATCCTCTCACTCTTGAAAATAATCTGAAAATTGAATATTGCTTCAGGTTGTTATAGGTTCTGAAGATTTATCAGCCAACCACGATGTGATGCAAATAGTGGAGGTATATTCTATGACAAAGAAGATCATTAGACCTTTAACTTTTTTTCCCAAAGTAATTGGACTTTCATTTGCCTCTTTGCAGGTCTTGGAGGACAGAGCACGTGATGAACGCTTACAAAATTTGTTAGAAAAGTACCACAAGACTAGAAAGTATGGTTTGGCCTTATTATAATTAGTGCTCAACACCAATGCATACAATTTTTTTGAATGCCATTGTGTCCATTGATTGCCAATGAAGCTAAACGATTCATTATTGACAATGTTTTAGTTTCGGGCACATAATGGAGTAATTCAAAATGCAACATTAAACTTGAAGTTTTGGGCAGCAAATGCAACAGTGCCATCTATGGTCTAACGAAACAGCCTCTCTGTTTTTACAGGGGTAAGACTGTAAATCTTGACCCCCGACGGAGTTAGGATTATACTGTGCTGTTATTTTGGACTTCTGAACTACTGCTGATAAAAGAAGTTCAACTCTGCAGGAATAGAGTATTGGTTTTTGTATTATACAAGAAAGAAGCATCTCGAGTTGAATCTATGTTACAGAGGAGGTAGTGTTAATTACATATCCGAACCTCACATTCTATAGAACTTGGTATTGCTTTGAAAAAAATACAAATCTTTTACTGTCACCTTGCCTCTCTACTCATTCGGGCTTCGGCTAGAGTTAAGGTCTGCAATAGTGATCCCCTAATTGGGATTTACTGGGGTTGTTTGGTTTTTTACTGTCAGTTTCAGTTAGCATTACCCTGATTATGAACTCAGGTTCATGAATCTATCTCTCTAATATTAGCTTCTTTGTTTGAAATGTGACATTTTTTGTACAAACTAAGTCTTGAGAAGAGGGTAAAGAACTACCTCTGCCCCATAATTTGACTTTCCCGGAGTTTGAGAAAAGTGTTGAAAAGTGAAAAAAGAGTGGTAGAAATTTGTTAAGAAGAGAGAAATCTTCTGAGCTTACCACACATTCTTTTCCTTAAAAGGAAAGTGATTTTTTTTGGGACGGGCAAAAAAGAAGTAAGAAGTGAAAATTATTGCGGGACAGATGGAGTAAATTTTAAATTATGAGTAGGCTCAATAATTTTCTGTAGTCGTACCTTACCCTAACAAAAAAATTGCACCTTGACAAAACATTTCTTCAGGTCAGAATGAGTTAATAATTTCCACGTAGAACTTTCAGCCGTTGGGTCTTATATGTGCATGTGTGATTTTCCAGTATCTAATTTTGCTTTTGGTCCCTAGGGGTTGGAAAGCGGTTTCTATAAGTGGTGACAAGGCACAACATGCACGCACGGAGGCATTGGCACAGTTTAAGGATGGAAGCTGTCCTTTGTTGGTATACATTCTTTTTTTTTCCTCTCCAATTTTCATTTTTAAAAACATGCACGGCTTGAACTACTTCCAATTGCTTAAAAAAATTCATTTATCAAAAATATGTGTGAAATTTAACAATTTGCAGATAGCCACAGATGTGGCAGCCAGAGGTCTCGACATTCCTGATGTTGAAGTTGTGATAAATTATAGTTTTCCTCTCACAACAGAGGACTATGTGCACAGAATAGGGAGGACTGGAAGAGCTGGCAAGAAGGGTGTAGCTCATACATTCTTCACAAAAGAAAACAAGGTAACTAAATATTCGACAAAAAATGTGGACTTTCCATTCTTTCCCTTGGTGGTATAGTAAATTGAAGAGATGTAATAGCATCTACAACGATACGATTTGGCTTGCTAAAAGCTATGATACAGCAAGCCAAACTGTTTTGTTCTTATTTAAAGGGTGTGCTATATTTTAGCAAACTTGTAATGACTTTGACTTGCTAAATATAACAAGCTCCTCAAATTATAGCAAGTTATGGTTGGATAATGGAACAAAAAGGTGCTTGCTATATCACTATTCACTTACTATAATGTAAAAGTAGAAAGTCTATAGTGCAAACATGGTTGGAGATGCTCTAATAAGGTGAATATTACAAAAAGTAAGGGTAAAATAGTCTTTTAGTTGTAAAATGGCGAATAATCTTTCCATTCAAGGAAAGGAAAGAAAGACATAGGACGAAGGCAGTATCTATTTACCAATGTAATGGAATATGATTGATATGGCCGCCGGGCACACAACTTTGACAAATAAATTATGAAATTTTCTGCAGGGGCTAGCAGGGGAACTGATAAATGTTCTTAAAGAAGCAAATCAGATTGTACCATCTGAGCTCCTGAAATTTGGCACCCATGTGAAGAAAAAGGTAAGGCTTTATCTCCCTCATCGAGAAACACGAGAATCGAATTCCCTTATTGCCCTTCAAGCAAAGTACTCCGTATTTTTTTTAACTAACCGTTGATGAGCACACGATTCAGGAGTCGAAGCTTTATGGTGCACATTTCAGAGAGATTGATCCCAGCGCTGCAAAATCTACAAAGATAAAATTCGACAACTCTGATGACGAAGATTAAGTAGCTGCATTCGCGATAATTAAGCTTTGGGACATTATCTTTTTTCTATAGGGGGCATAATTGAATGGATGATTCTCTGGTAGTGGAAACTCAATTATCCTCACCAAACCATAATAGGATCACATTAGTTATTCTTTCTTCTGCTTTCATGTTCTTTTAATGTATGGAGTATTAATAAAACATGCTTTGTACCATCTGTTCCAATCCGCAGCTACTATTTTTCTTTTGGGGTAGGTTTTTTGCTCTTTTATCACGTCAACCACTATCATTGATGATTAGTTTTAAATTTAGAAGGGAAAAAAAGTTTCTTAAGTTTTTTGGAGAAAAAAAAACTTAGAAAAAGTAGAGAACATTTATTCCTGATTACCGTAAATAGATCAAATAAATTTCTTGTTTTTCTATTTCTTTTTAAGTTTGGAAGGCAGAAATAATAAATATGTTCTCTTTTTATTTTCCAAAAACTAAAAATTCACATTATTAATTACTCTCTTTATTTACAAAATTTAATTTATAATTTGATTTTGTCGAACATAACATACTCCCTTCGGACTTAAAAACTTTTTCTGTTTTGACTTTTTTTGATCAAATAGTAACACTCTTTGACTATAAATTAAACATAATCAAGAAAGGAGTAATTGCTTGTTGTAATTAACTTACTGAATATGCTTGTGTAGTTATAAATAAGGTTCATTAATTCTTACATGAACACTAAATCCGCTAAAAAAATTACCCAATTCTTAAAATGGAGTATGATTCTATTCATGTTTTGTTCATTTACATAATATTCTCTCCCTCTAAAAAAAATCCTCATTTTTTATCTTTTCAGAAAAAATATATTTTCTAAAATTATTTCTTTGTTTTTTCTGAACAAATCCTAACGATTCACATTTCACTAATCAAAAATTGATTTTTGTAGAGTCAAAGTTAAAAAATTAATTTGAAATAGTGTAAGGAGTAGGTGGTTTTTTGACTGAAAAAAAAAATGCTACAAGGTCGTTGTTACTCCGTAGTTACGAGTACTTTTTTTTAAGCGTGTATGAACTATGAAGGCGTGCGCAAAACTGGTGAGATAAAATTTAAATACGGAATAACTTAAAAAATATGGAGTAATTTAATATGGCAAAATAAATTCTTTAAAATAAAATAAAGGACTACGGAGTACCGCAAATTATACAGTACAACCAGATATACATTCTTCTTGGTACATCATGACAAACTTGTACCCCCTTCGTTTCTAAAAGATTGTCATAAATACGGAGTATATTTTTTCATAATTCACGATCAAAGGATTCCACAGTTTGACCAAAAAAGTAAAATTGTGGCAATCTTTTAGGAATGGAAGTAGTAATTTAAAAAAATGTTACAGAATTAACACTACATTGTTTTAGAATAAATATTATGTTGATTCAGAATGAACGTATTTTATAATGAATACTACATTGTTTCAGAATAAACAATATGTTGAGCATACTTCAGAATGAACATTACGATCGAAAATAAACATTCTATTGATTCAAATTGAATATTTGCCGGGTGAAATGATCTGTACATACTCTCTCTAAGCAAATTCTTTTGTAGCCTTTCACTCTATAGTTATTTATGAATCTTAAACCATAAAATGGTTATATGTGTTGGGTCTTTTAAAAAGAATGATATCCAAGTATGAGTTCATGCAAAATATGTAAAAAAATTCATATTTTACATGTAAACCTTAGAATTACAATAGCACTTCTTACTCTAACAAATGAGAATCCACAAGAAAGTTTGAAAATTTGAATTGTGAATGTAAAGTTTATTTATGAGTGAGTATAAAAGAAAAATCGTCAGCTTAAAATAGTCTCAATTATAAATTTTTACTTTCGTTTCAGAATATTCGTTCAATTTGACTTTTTCAAATCAAATTCGAGAGACTTTGATTATCAATAAAATGAAAATCATCTTGTATTACTAGACAAATAATTTCCTTAGATCTATTTTATAAAAATCTTTCAAAAATTTATTTTATCGTGTCAATATATAATACAAATGTAATGTATTGTAACTGATAATTAAGATCTTGCTTGGGAGTAGAACTTTCAATTAACGTTAGCTTTTAGAATAACTTTTTAAACACTGATGTTTTTGAGTTTTTTTCTGAAATGTTAAAGTTACACGCTGTCTTACCAAACAAATAAACCCTAAAATTCGTTCAATTAAACAAAAAAAATCAAACTGAACGATGAATATTGTAGAATAATTATAAACATTGGCATACTCTTCTCGGAATACTCGTTGCCTTGTTATAGAGGGTGTTTGGAAGTGATTAACTTGTGAATAAAAAATGATTTTCACAAAAACTGAAAGCAGAAGCACCATATATCTACTCTAAAATGGTGCTCTATGTACAAAATGATGGTGAAGAAAAGAAAAAGTTAGTAAGTCAAATAGAATAAATGATTACCACTTAAAACAGTTGTTTCATAGCAAGTACCCTAGAGAATTACGGAGTATATTTTAACTCAGAAATGGAATATTAAAAAACATAGGAGCAAACCATTTAATGCCACTATGATGATTGGGGAGTTGTCCTGGAAACATACCATGCACCTTCCACCCTTTTTATATGCCCTTATCGTTTCCTCTCCCTCTGTGGGATATATATATATATATATATATATATAATGTGTGTATACATATATACACACATACATATATAGTGAATAATAATAATAATCTGGGCTGGGTGGGACAAAAGATGGTGGGTGTATTTTCCAGATTTTCTGCCATTAATAAAATAGCTGCCCATAGAAGAAGCACAAGTGCCACTGTAAGCATTAGTACTTTTTTCTTGGATCCCATTATTTCTCTAAAGTCCAAGTTTTGCTCCATGTTGTGAAAACAATGCATATTTGAATGCTGCAGGAAGAAAAGACCGCATTGCCCCCAAGCCTGCCGGAGGCGGCGGCAGCAGGAGCTGATGTGGCTGCCACAACCTGCGACATGGATGAGTTCAAGCCGGTTCAGCATCCCAATGAGCCTCTCGACGACGACCACCCAGTTCAGTGCCCTTTCCCAGAACCATCATCATCAGTCTTCAATGTAAGTTTTTTTTTGGCAATTTTGATTCTCAGAACCAGAAGTTTCAGAATTAGTTTACTATTATTGTGAAAGAATCAAACAGTTATTGCTTCTGAAAACTAAGCAGAAGCAGCAAGTGATTTCTTTTCAGAATCTAACACAAATGCAAGATTCTGGGATGATAATTGACAGATTATTTTTTGTGTTTCGCGAATCGGGAAACAGGGAAAAAATATTGTTACTGGATCACAGGATGGAAGAAAATGGAAGGAGAAAGAGGAAGCCGTCGTGGAGCCAGAGACGAGTGCAACGAAACCAAAACCACGGATTCTGCCATCTATAAGTGCACCAGAACATAATGTCCTAAGTTTGCTTGATGAATCTGTTCCAGTTCTTGAGCATTAAGAAGTCAACCAACTTTTGTTTTCTATATTGTTTTTTTAAAAAATGTGTATAGTTTAGTTTTAAAGTTTTAAAATAAGGTTGGTCCAGCCCCTATAAAATAAGGATAGCTGTCTAAACTATGACACCTCAGCTGTTGGAATATAATACTCCTAATACATAAAATATTACCATGTGATGCAACTATTAGTTTAATGAGAACCAAAGTGGCTTTTATGGAATGAATGGTTGAGTTAAATCAAATCAAAAGCTGGTTCTGATCTATATCAACATTTGTTTAATCCCAAGGACTTAGGTGTTTGGTAAATATAAGGGTGTGTTTGGTTCGACGAAACACCTAGACTTTCAGTTAGAGTGCGTCGCTTGGAGTAAGCTTTTAGTTGAGATAGATCGCGACCATTAACCCGATTTAACTAAACCCTTCAACCACAACCACAATCTTCATTAGACACAACATTACATCACAAGAGCTACAATGCCTTGCTAAGGTCACACTATAGATCCTTGGCAAGACATCTATAGCCCTATACAATTATTCTTTACTAAAGAAACACATGCACAATGTTGGGTTTAAAACAAAGAACTTTGAATCATTTCTATTTTCATCTTCACTATTGCGCGATAATAAATGGAATAGAGCTAACCTCCGTCGTGCTGTAGAATGAATCCTCAACTCCACCACCCCCATAAGCATTCCCTCCCTTCTCCTCATCCCACTTCAAAACCTCCCTTATGTACTTGAACACCTCGTCGACCGTCACTCTCTCTCTTGCTTGAGATTGCCACACAAACAACTTCCTCCCTCCCGTGAGGGAAGAGTACACGTCTTTGAACTTCATCGCAATGTAGTAGTAGGCTTGGGTTGCGAGTGTTTGGTTGTTATGATGAGTGTACGCGGTGCTGAAATCCGAGAACCAAATGCAGTTGCTCAACCCCACCTTCTTGACCTTCTCCTCGAAGAGATCGTACTTGTTGAGGACCAAGACGAAGGGAGTGTCTTTGAAAGCAGGGTGCTTTATCATCATTTCAAACAGTTCTTTGCTTTGGATCATCTTGTTGTGGAGTGGGACCCCGCCGGCTTTGTCCGGCGGGGCCCACCACACTTGGTCGTAGTCACTCAGCGCGACGCAGAAGACTACCGCGTCTACTTCTTCAAACATCTCTAACCACTTGCACCCTTCGTTCATTCCATTCCCGTTTACCCTTATGAGTTGGTACCTTGTGGGAGGCCCTTCAAGATTGTTGTCTGCTGCGTAGGAGAGGTCAGACATTGGGCTGTGATCATTCAATGAGAACTCCATTAAAGATAGGCCGTTCCCTTGGGTGACCCCTTCTGCAAGGAGTATGTCTTGCTCTGATGGCTCATACTCTATGCTTGATACCTCAACCGCCTTTAAGTTCATACAAGAGAGGAGAACAGTTAATGCCATATGTTTTTAACTGACCATTATCACTTTCTCGATACATTAAAAACATAAACGAATATAGACATGATGTATGTCCATCTACATGGGACTTCTGATGTATCACAATGGTTAGTTAGAAGTGAATAGAGGGGAGTATTAAACAAAACCTTCCTTGCTAAGGGAAGTAAGAAGCTGAGAACAAACCTTATTTAAGAAGTAACCTGCTACGTCCGGAAGGAAGTGAAGTTCGTCTTTTCTCTTGTATGTTTCCTGTACAGCAGGATCCTTCCACACCTCTTCAACTAGAGGAGCATATTCGCGAGTCGCTGCCGGGAAAAATGCATCTAAATCTCCGGTGGCTATGATATCTAACAGCCAATCAGAGAAGTGTTTCAACCTTGGGTTTAGCGAATACACACACTGATTACCTCCACTGGGGTCCACTTCACCGCCTAAATCAAATGCCATCATCAATTAATTATCAGAGCTCACGAATATAAATATGTGAACTTCACATAACAGTTTGAGTACAAATTGATACTAAGAGTAGTTGAAAGAAAGCACCTTCTTCCATTAGATTTGACAAGGCCTCCTCCTCAAATCGCTCCCGCCCATCGAGTAGAATGCTTAGATACTTGTAGATGTTTCTTTGAATCATGAGCTTAATGTCTTGTAGTTCATCTACAGTGAAATTGTTCCCATACAAAACTTTGGCCTGATAAGTTAGTAGATACAATAGTAAACAATTGGGAATACTCTAAAATCGGTTATATCAAGTGGGAATATAGAGAAATGGAGAAAGACTAAGATGGTGAATGTAAAGTTAAAAGACATCTTGGGGTTTATTTGGATGGAGGGAACTGAACGTTGCTGAAAATGATAAAGTCCATATCTTGATAAACCCCAAGTAGAACGTTTCTAAAAATGGATAAAAGATGCTTTCAGTTTTTATAAAATCTCAAATATTTATCAAAAATAAAGATTAAGCCCTCCACAAATCTTCATCCAAACAGATCTTTAGGATCTTAAAAGCTGAAACATTGTTCTAGCAAGCATATTAGTTGCAAATTTTGATTAAAAAGACCTGTTTGAAAATAGTGCTAGTTCCAGATCCTTGCTGCCCAAGAAGAAGCAGCTTCTGAACTCTTCTTCGTTCCACAAAATTGGGGGCAGAGATGTAAGTGCTTGGTTCATCCCTTTGGACACGTGGTTGAGCATGGGGTACAGGCAAGGAAAACAAGGAGCAGAAGAGGCGTGCCGAAGTCTACATGATGGAAACAATCGTGCTTTAGATTCTTTTTGCATATTAACTAAAAGTTGAACTCCATAACTAGTAGTCTAGTTACATACTTTTTGCCATATATTTCCTCGGATATTATTTTGTCCTTCCTCCTCATAGCGGCCATCATCATATACCCAAAAGTGAGTGTCGCGAGGACATTGAACATTTGCAAGCTGAGGCAATGAACAAAGGTCCAAGATTAGTTACTTTTTTTGTGTGTATTATTTATTCTTGTTTTAATTAATTAAGCAAGAAAACAAATAAACTAAGCCCGGAAACATTCATATCAGACCACTCCAGAAGACCAGAACCTAGTAACAACGAAGTAGGCTCCAAAATTTTTGGTCCAACCCAATAACTTCAAGTGGGTTGGGTGCCTAAACTCATCAGAGTGCGCCACCAGAACCTAGTGAACTTCAAATTATGGGATAGAACTAAAATCACCTTCAATACTTTGAGTTCAACTTTTGTAATTTCTCTGCCATTAATGAACACCTGTGTGTTTCCATTGCTTGCATGAGGACTAAGCTTTCCTGTAAAATTCAGGTTTGAACTCACTAGTCTGTTGGGTTTCTTTCCCTCCTGATCAACAGATAAGACAAAACTAAATCACTATTTCCTCCTCAAAGGTTATTAAGAAAAGAACAAAAAAACAATTGTGAGATTGTATGGTGCTACCTTTCCCCAAAGGCCAGATTCTTTGTCATACCAATACCTGCCAGGCTTCAACTTCTTAGGAGGTAAAGGACAACCAAATAGTTCTTCCATCTCTTCTGGTTTCAAAGGAAATCCGTTCACAATCACCTGCTCCGGCCTAAGTTGATTAGCCAAGCACTCTTTCTCCCCTTTCATTATTTGCTTAACTTCCAAAGGACTAAGCAAACTCGACAGCACCCTCGAATGCTTTCCCAGTTTGGACCGGTTCGACTCATCAATAGCTTCACCAATGCAAGTCACACATTTTCGTCCCTCTGGCATGGACCCCATAGCTCTAAGCACACAATTGCAGCAATACCTCGCATCACAAACCAAACACGACTCTTTAGCTCCCCACTTTCCTTTCCCACACCTATAACAACCTCTCGATCTCCTCTTATTTTTCATCTTCTTCTTCTTTTCTTCCTTTGATACCCCGACACATTCGGGGAAAACTTGCCTCTCCAAATCCAATGCTTTCCGGTGTGAGCTGTCAACCGTGTTGAAAGTCAGCACTCGTGATCGCCTCCTTCCCTCGTGTGGGGAAGGGTAAGGGGAAGCTGAGGGCGAGCAAGAAGAAGATTCAACATTCTGCAGGCCAGACACCTGTGACTCTGAACTATGGGAGATCCTTTGAGGAATTGTATATATGGGATCTGCCCTATGAAGGTCATTTGACACTGGAGAACTGTTATGATCCAGAGGTAATGAGTAACCCAGACTAGGGACGTCTTCTGTGAGATGATCCCTCCGGTCCCCGCCCTTGTTTTTCTCCATCTTCCCTCAACAGACCTTGTGAATTCTAAGCGCTGCTACTTTGTCATCAAATTATACCAAAAAAATAAACAAATTAATAACAAAATTGAGAGCCTTATCAATCAAACAACTGAACAAATGTGTAGCTGCATAAATCTGCAAAACCCCATGTTTGGAAAGAGAAGAATTCCAAACAAGCCAATTTTGCAACAAAGAAAAGTCACAATCTTGAAAAAAAGAATCACATTCATGCAAACATCCCGAAAGCCTCCAATCTTGAAAGAGCCCATCAACAATTAATTTTCTACCAAACGTCAGAGTCAAAGGGCCGCCATCTTAGTTTGAAAAGTTATTATTTAATTCAACATTGAGAATCAACAAACTGGAAGTTTTGGGTTCAACCCAAGCCAAACAAATCCTAAACCTTCAACAATTACATACAGGTTCAACCCAGCACATCAGAGTAGTAGTGAACCGGAGATTTCAAGAAGTTCAAAAGATTTTAAGATTCAAACAATTGCAGTACATAATACGGAGTAATAAAGATTAAACAAAAAAGAGGTTGAAGCAGTGGAACCATGAGAGAGAAGCAAGGTAAGAGCAAGAACCCACCACGAGGGTAAATGGGGTAAAATCATTTCAGCCTTTTGAAAAGGTCCAGAGCTCAGAAAGGCTGAAAGGGTTGGTAAAAATTGAGTCTTTTTTGGAGTACACACTTTTGGAGAAGGAACAAAAGAGCTAAATAGAAAGCTAAAAGATGCCGAGTGTAAAAGAGCAGAGGAAGAAGTAAAGCACCCACCACTTCCACTTTTGGAATAATAATGTCGAAAACTCCAAATCGCTAGACAGACAGAGAGAGAGATGATTGCTGAACAGTTAAAGCACGGGAGAGGGGGAGAAAGGGGGCGAAGAAGTGGGTCCCAAGCGAGTGCACGGCTGTGTGTCTGTGCGCATGGAAATGTGTTGACGACGAGGAAGGGTGAATGAGTTTCGTGGATGGGAGACCGCTGAGACACCCTATTGAATTGGTCACTAGTCCTTAAATCTCATTTTTCAAGGGTATGGCCGTATGGGACTTTAATGGTGGTGACAGGAACTAAATGATTTGGGTGACCCATATTCCCTCAATTGATTGATAACAATTTAAACGTTTAGTTATAACACTTTGAAAAAATTAATTCACAATAAAATTTTAGTTTTAGTTTTTTAAAATTAATCAGTATCATTAAAAATTTTGTAAAATATTAATTGAAAAATTTATTTTAAAATAAAGTGATTTTTTCATAAGAGCAAAAATAACATACTAGGCTGAATTCGTGTCACGATCTTGAAGAAGGTGAACTAGAGGTACGTAGGTCTAGTGGCTCTAAGTTGGGCCTATGATCCTCGTTTATTGGAAACTCATTTAAATACGAGAAAAGTACATCGTTTACTCCTGAACTTTTAGAAATTGTATGATTTACCTCTGAACATTAAAAAATGCACTGAACTCTTCAGAAATTGTACAACTTATCCCCTGAACATTAAAAAGTGCACCAACTATTCTTGAATAATTTAAAACGTTGCATCACTGGTCTTAAAATGCCAGATATGGAGTGAATTGCTCCCACGCACGAGAACTGCGAGTACGATTAATCTGGCCCTTGTGAACTCTCTAAAGTATCATTCACCAAGACTATTGTCTTTATATAAATGTTTAAGGGTAAATCGTGCAATTTCTAAAGAGTTCAAGGGGTATTTGGTGCATGTTTTAATATTCATGGGTAAACTGTGCAGTTTCTGAAGAATTTAGGAGTATTTGGTTATTTTTTAATGTTCAAGGATAAACCGTGCATTTTTTGAAGAACTCGGGAGTAAACGATGCACTTTTCTCATTTATTTACACATGGATTCTAAAAATGCAGCACAAGGATCTGGGGCAAAGACGACGACACAAATTGTTATTTATCCCTGAAAACTCATCTCCAAAACCAAAGGAAATGTAATATCCAGTTGCTTGCAAAAAAATGCTATTTATCTTAACAATTTTTGTTCTCTTGAATACTTTATTGACATCTCGAAGATTGTCCCAGGAGTGATCCGAGATGATGTTACAAGTATCTTTATTTGTTTTAAATAATCTAAATTATATATATCTCGAGTTCATATTATTGAAAAATAAGCATTTGAAGCTAGGATCTGGATAATAGGGTAAATGTTTAGACCTTGGGATAGTTTATGCATTTGCCCTCATATACTTTCTATGCTTGGTGCTATATCCTAAGTTTGAAGTATGCTTCTTTATATGTGCTATATGCTTTCTGTACAAATTGAGTTAGGGGTTCTTTAAAATATTTTCTCTACGTCCCTTTGGATATAAGGTTGGCATACAAACATCCTCCCCAAACCCTATCCTTGTAGAATTCTATTAGTTTGGTATTATTGTTGTAAGCATTTACTCTTTTCATCCCAGTATTAAATATTTGTTTCAATTTACACTGTTTGACTGAATTATTTTCTATTCAATTTATAAGAGAATTGGGATAAAAATTAGAGTAAAAGTTCTTCAAAATAAGAGATGAAATAACTATATTATTTAATCAAATGAATAACAAAAATATATAAGAAAAGTGAATAAAGTTTGATCTTGCAAATAACAAATATATAATTTAATTTAGAATGAATGGAGTAATTGACAAAGATGAATAATCAAATATTACTCATCGTTATGTGAATCTTCATATTTTATTAAAAGTTTAGTATCTATTCTTATTATAATAGCCCTGAGAACCAGTCTAAAACATAACCCATATCACCCTATGATATGATAGTCAAGTTACAAAACTTAACTTTTGAAATTGTTAGTCAACCCAATAAGTTGACTAATAAGCAAACACTATCATAATTAATACGGAGTATTATTATTATTATTATTATTATTATTATTATTATTATTATTATTATTGTTATTGTCTAACAGAAATAAAAAAAGGTGTACAATATATGTTGGTTACTAACAAAATATATATCACTAAACGAGTATTTTATACTCCATCTGTTCCTTAAAATAGTTCCTATTTTGACTTGGGAGAGATTTAATTTCATAGTTTGACTTTCTAATTATACTCTTATTATCGAAGAAAAAAAGAGAGACAAATCATTTACATGACTTATTATATCAATGCAAATTAAATGGAGTATATTGTAAAAACTTAATTTAGACATATTAGCCATTTTTTACAAAAAATGGAAGTGTTTTTGAGAAAATGAAAAAAATGAAAGATGAACTGTTATAAGGAATAGAGTGTATAAAATATACTCTCAGTGTGCGAGAAAAATCTTTTCAAATATCATGTTTATTTATCCGAGAATAATCTTCTCATTACCTTTTTTAACAATTAAACTACTACAATAATCCTCGCTTACTTTATTATTATACCTCACTCACTTCATTTAAAAAAAGATGCCCATCTCTAAGGGTTCTTTTAAACCGGCCATCGATCATTTTAGAGGAGATAAATTATACTTTAATTACAGATTAGAGGTAGGAAGTAGAGCTTATACCAAGTACTTGAAAAACCTTATGCTTAGCATTGTTGCAAGAAATCGAATTCAAGTGTTATCCTCTTGAAACTTTGTCTTGCCAAGTGCGTAACACCAACCGATAAAAGTTTACAAAGTAAACTTCAATTCTTATACTAGTCGAACCACTTCATTGTGACCCCACCACAAAAAATCCAATCCCTATTTTGAATCTATAGATTTGTATACATCGCTTGCCTCTATTCGTTTGGTCATACCCCAATTAGGGCCAAGATGTTATTAGATTGTCAGTTCTAGTAATACATACGAACACAGAGTCAAACTCGCAACCCTATTAATAGGTAAAATTATGCCTATTTTGTTGGTAGGTGACTCGAATCCAAGACTTTCCATAAGGAGAGATTGAGAGAATCTTAAGTGATGAGTAGTAGTTGCCATCACCTACTACATTCAACATATTCTACCCACTTTCATTAAAAGCATGTTCTTTGAAATTTAAACTTTTAACTTCCAATTTTTTCCCGTCTTTCTAGGATGTACTTAAAAGTATAAGTCCTAAAAGTATTTTAGTAAACTTTTATATTTTTTCAACTCTTCTAAAAAACCGTGAAAGTTCAAAATGAGAACACATATGACTTATGAGTTATGACAAAGGCATAGAGTAATCTATACTCTATTTCTAGAACTGTAAAAAAAAATAAGAGTAGATAAAAGCCATTATACTTTCATCCATACAACTCTAATGGTTCCACACAAATTCATAGTCAATATTGTGCCTTTGAAGAATAGTTTCCTATCACATGCACTTTCAATTTGAAAAACAAATCGCTTATGCATTTTAGAATGACACGGGTTTACCAAAACCATGTTGGAAAATAGGGAGGGACAATAAGCTGCGAAACAGCGTTATAGAATCGATATACGGAGAGCGTGAAAAGCAATTTGATAGACTTAGCAAATTGCATATACACACTTTCATATTAAAGTTTATTGAGGTATACAAAATAGTTCAGTCAGATAAGACGTAAGTAATCTAGAACGAGTATGAAAGTTCCTAGTTGTCTCAAAACATTCCATAGAGCCTTATCTATAGGAAAAATGCCAAACAAACATGTTGGTTGATGAAACATCACAACTTTCAAGTAACATTTGAATATTTGCACTAAAACATTCGAATGTTCATGGGCTATAGTAAACGGTTATTTCTGCAGCTAGTACGAACCGTTGTAACTTATCGCAAAACATTCAAATATTTGAGATCAAACCTTCAATGATATCAGACAATTTTACAAAAGTCATTAGGGATAAACATTACATTCAAATATATTGTTTTATGCATTCAAATGTATATTACTTTGAACTTGCTTACGAAAATTCTAAGAATTTTCATTAAACAACTACGTTAAAACCAAAAACTTTCCCAACTATCCCGACAGCTCTGCCGCCCCTTGGACCCAACTACCGGGGACTGCCACCCCCAAACCCCCACTATAGAATTTGTAATATCATTGAATGAATGTACACTCCACAACTCCAACATGTTGACATCTCTTAAAATTCTCATCTATTCTAAGTAAATCTAATTACATAAAATAGTCAATGACACTAAAAACACCAACAAATCATTCATGCATATCCACAAAATTCTCTATTAATTATGGAGTAATATTTTCAAACAATAACTGAATTCATCTCTTAAGATTATTTTAATATAACTACACAACACCCAATTAACATATTACCAAGTATTAATGAAGAATATGTTGATCACTTGAGCCATATTATTCAACAAATTTCCGACATAAATTTTCTTGTTGATGCAGAGTATATATGAACAAAATGGTGTATCAATTATAGTACTGCGTACACACACTCCAGCTTAAAATACATCTCTCTCTGTACTTGGTATATCCCAGGAAACTGTTCCTCCTTCAGAACAAACTTGACGATGAATGTTGTAAAACAGTTACAATTTGCTTTCATTTACTGAAATAAAAATTGGTACATATTTTATTGGTTGAGCAGATAAAATTTGGGGGAAACACAAATAAATGACAACAATGTTACAACACAAAATTGCAGTTTTATCTTAAAGACTCAAAAGAAGCTACCTTTGATGTGCTGAAGTTCTTTGATGTGGTAATTCAATCATCAATCTTGATGGAAGAAACCTCGGAAGTGACTTGTCGTGTTCTGGGGTCACCATGGGTCTCCAAGGAAACACCGCGAGGGTCTTCCCTGACAAGGAGAGGGAGCACATTGTGTGAACTCCACACTCTCATGAGATTGTTGCTTGATGAAGATGATGATGAGCCTAATGTAACAGCAAAGACCGCATCAAAACCACCAGCACCGGGCACACCAGCCAACACAACTCCCTCCATACTCATCGTTTCATCCAGAAGCTGAGTCTGTGTTTCTGGTTCTATCTGCAGACCCATGCTTAGAGGGATTAAAATTTGACCAGCAGCCAGCCTATAAATTTCTTCAATCCTCTGTGTTTTTTTCACAGTTTATTTTGTGCCCCGTGATATTTTTCACATGATATTTATTTCAAAAAATCTAAACTTTTTTCGAGCAGTTTCAAAATTGAAAAAAAAAATATGTTTTTGAAAAAATAGAAAAAGATTGACATTTGAAAAAAAACGGTCATGCTGAGTAATACAGTCCTATCTAACACATTTTCTTGTGTTTCTTCATCAGGATAGTGAAAAGGAGATTTAAAATAGAGTACAAATTTTTTTCTTGAACAAGAAAACTCACTGGGATTCCTGCAGCCTCGCCCATTTTACGCATGTGATACCTGATACCAAGCATTGCATCCCGAGCTCCCATCAAATCCTTCACGACTTCTGCTTGATGTGGCCCACTAACTGCCTCCCTCCACTGTTGACGTGGAACAAAAAGTTTTCACAAAGGTCAACTTAAACATCCACAAACTTGATTTAGCATTCAAGGGCTTAGCAACCACATTCTTAGTATAGAATATGCTCTGAGAGAATGTGGATCGCTCAACGTCAATTACCCATATTGCTTAAAACTGTGTTTCAAAAGAATTAAACTTGATGTAGACCAAGGTGAACACTAAAAGAGGAATTCAGAGACAAGGTTTGTCTGTGAATTCCTTCTTTGGTGTACACCTCTATTGGTCAATTTTAGAGAAAGGGAAAAAGATGCAATGAGAAACAGTTTTAAATGTTTAGTCATATCTTTAAAAATATAAAGGAAAATTCAATTAGATGACAACTTTTAAAAATTTTGCAGATATACTTTTATTTATAGCCTTTATATAATAGAAACATATCTCCATTGCATTTGAACAAAAATATCTCAAATGGATTTTAAATCAATAATTGCACCTAATTTTTCTTACCCTAGCATCTTCCGGGTCCCAAACAGACCCTAAGAGAAGCCACTAGGATTTACCTTTCCGGCTGGGAGCGTGCTGCAGTTGTTGATAATAGACTCGTATGAAGTACAATCACTCTCTGCCAACTTGCATAAGGCATTCAGATGTATTTCAAGGGTAGAGTTTCCATTCAGTAACTTCATCCATGTTTCATGTGAATTTTGAGGGTCTGACTTCTGCCATTTCTTTACAGCACCTACCATTGATGGTGTGGAAGATCCTCCCGTTCCTGGCTCTCCTAGTAACTTCAAGAGTCCCATAACACTTATAAATTTATAATGCAGGTATATGTTCTTAAATTATAACAAAAAAAACTAATTACTCTGCAGAAGTAAAGGTCTGCAGCAGTTAAAAAAAATACTACGTAATTTAACTGCTATTTCAAGGTTAACTAATGGTTAATTGGCTATCCAAGAAATGGCTTTAATTATCTTGAAGGTCTCAGCTTGCACAGCAAAAAGCATAAGATGCTTGATTTTAGACCCCATGAGCCTGTTTGGAATAACTTATGGTACAAGTGTGCTATTATCATATGTACTTCCAAATTAAAACCTTCAAGTGATTTTCTGAAAAGAAATAAAATCAATGCTTTCTTAAATAAACATTAAAAGAGCTTCTTTTAAGTTATAACTGTTAGCACTTAACAGCAATTTCCCGGAGTATATAGTATATACACAATTGATATCATAGCATTTGTAGCATATACGTAAATATACAAAAAGAAACATGGAATATGTCTTACAAGAGTCATCAAAGGAGGCAATGAGAATTTAGTCCTCTCATGGTCCCACTTTGCTTTTAGGACCTCACTGATGACTTCTGTAAGTGGAGTTGCCATGCCTGCGTTCTGAAATTTCATACAAAAACAAAAAGGGGGGAATGGACAAATCAACTAATTATCCATGACATTAAAAATTGGTCGAGAGAAAATAGTTGCTGTGAATATTATTCTGCTGTTTAGTAAATCTGATAATAAAATAAGAATACTGATTTTGGATGAATACGACAAAAAACTATGAAATTCCTCCAAAATGGTCACTAGGCAGAAATAATAAATAGAAATGTTCTTCTTCCTGCCTAACAATCATGCTAATATTCATACCTGAGCAGGATAAAGCACTTCGGGTGAAAACCGTACATAGCGTTGGCTTCCATACACTGCAGAACTCACATCAAATCCACTACCAACTTTACCCTGTGCAATACAATGTGCTGTTTGGGCAATCACATGTACAATGTCAAGAGCATCAACATCTTTCTTTTCTTGACGTTGTTCATGGGTAAAGGAGGAAAGATCAACAACACCAAGATAATGAAGCAAAGCAGCTACAACTGCAGTTGTCATAGCTGCTGATGATCCCAATCCAGTCTTAGCAACTTCAGGTTTTCGACCTTCTCTGCCTGCTTCTTCTGCATTAAAGGTAATTGAGGCAAAAGGAGGGAGAGAAGCCAATGATTCAGGTGTGAGAGGAAGTCCATGTGCTTCAATCTACAATGTATAAGAGATTGAATGTTAGTGTTAGAACGTATAAGAGATGAAAACAAACTTACAAACTCTACAACAACAACAACAACCCACTTGGATCCCACGATATTAGGGTCTGGGAAATTTACGAACTCTGTAGACTATAATTTAATTTAATTGTGTCCATTATAGTGTACACTGCAGGGCCACTGGACCTGCTGCAGTATTCGAAGTCCAGCTCGATACTCATAAAAACATGTTAGAACATTTATTTGTTTGTTTGTGTACATTATAATGCAAACAAATCATTTTTATATGTTTCAATAGGTTGTTGGTGGGAATACCTGGTTCCGATATGAATAAAATTCGTTGCACCCCAAGATTGTAATGTCTAGACCTGCATGACTAATCCACTTATAATGTATATTGCCTTTTCACTTTCTTTGAAAACTTCATTTAAACAAAAATTAACATTGTATTTAAGGATAAGTCTAATTTGTAGACAGTCAAGTGAATAATCAGAGTACAATATATAACCTTGCAAAAGTAGTTTATGTAATGCATCCTTCTTATACTTGTCAAAGGTTGCATATGCTGCTGCTATGGCATACTCCACTGCATATTCCACAAAGGGGTTTCTTGAATCACTGTTATACAACCATCAACACAAAGTAATATCATTATATGAAAACTTACAAATACGTAGTAATAAAATTTCAGATTGCGTATGGATCTGACTATGCATACTTCCCCTTCAAGCGAAAAAAAATCCCCTTCAAGCAACAAAATAAAATAACTGGGAGGCAGTTGTAAGCTTGCCTATTAGATAAAGGCTGGAGTTTGAAGGATTTAAGTGACAATTTGTAGAGTGTTTCTCTTGACATCTGAGGAGAAGTTAACTTCACATCCGTCCATGCCTGCAGTCACAATGCAGCCTAGGTTACAGAATAAACTGTCAATCCATTCTTAACCAGTTAAAGTTGCAACAACCAACCAACCAACATCCCACAAGTGGGGTCGGAACCGCTCAAGCACAAGAGATAAATGTTAGTACAATTCAACAAGGTAAACCAAAAAAAGAGAGATATATAAAAACCATACAAACACCTTACTAAATCTAACTATTCCTAAAAGCCCTAGACACTCAGAGAAACGACTACTATCAAGGGCTACGATATAACTGTATCTTCAACCTCCAAGCGCTCCTACCCAAAGTTATGACCTGGGTGAGCTGTCAAAGGTGCAAGCTCTGTCTAATCACCTCACTCCAACTCTTTTTCAGTTTACCTCTACCTCCTCTTCAAATTCTCTACATCTAACCTCTAGCACCTCCTCACCGACATCAGTACTCCACTACACGCGACCAAAACCATCTCAATATAGCTCAGTGTATCTTATGCCAACTTTTGTTTACCACCAGATGAACTCATTAACTTGAAAGTCAACTAATTAGACCACCATGTCACTGCTAAAACCACTATTGAGTGGATATTAAAAGACTGTAATGACTCACCCATGCCCAACTATCGGGCTTGATCTCCTCATAAAACGGCTTCACGATGGCATAAAATCGAGCATTTGTACTCAGGACTATCCCTGCATTGGGCCTCTCAAGGATAAGATACCCTCCGGTCATCAAAACCTTTCCCGGGGCAGAGGCAACACTATCCAACCATCAAAAGAATCGAAAGAGGAACACACATCAGCTGTGCATTAAGATTAACAATACTTTACCATAACTACACAAAAAAAAGGATGATAAAATATCAAATCGCAATCTTACACAGCCATCTTGTCAATGATCACCTAAATGGTGACACCCAAAGTGCAATCTGTAAAGTGAGCTGCACCAGAAAACCAAAAAATCAATCGCTTACATATTGCTCACAAATAATCAATTACTCACAAATTTCAGTACTAACCTGTAAACCCTTGTGATTTATTTGCAGATTCTTATATAATCTTATACTATGTACTACGTATAATTATATTACTCCATATTATTATTATTACTACAATTATTATTAATCCTTGTATTATACAATGCAGTTTGCTCTACCAATTTTTCTGCCAAAATTGACTGATGAACAGGTAACAAGAATAAAAGTAGGCTCTCTAGGGACAATGGTAGGTGGGGGCTTTTCAGTGAAGTATCTCCCCCCCTTTTTGTTTGCAAATTGCTACCAGTATAACTTTTAGAGTGTGTTGTTTTCAATAAATTATAAATGTAGAGTTGGAACTTGGAACTGGAAAGTGGGAGTTGTGCATACTGCAGAGTTCTGCGAGAGACTAACTATAGCAATAAAAAGGGCTATTTTGTGGTTCCCATTAACCATAACTCAAACTTTTTGAGACATTAAAACAGCTCGTTCTCTTTATGAGCTGAACTAAAATTGTTCACTTTTTCGCACTAGCAATCCAGTATCTCATAAAAAGTTCTTTTGCTCGAGCAATAACAGAAAAATCCTCTTGACCCCCGACCCCAACTTAATCTTGAATCATACAGGGTTTGTTGTTGTAGTTGTAGATTAAGCAATAAAAATAAATCTGACAAAAATTGCATAATCTTTTTTTATATAAATGAACAAATACAGATTTCTTAATGTAATAGATAGTGCTAAAAATTAAAATACAAACATCTTAGTATTATAAAAGCTTTTAATATTTAAGAAGCTGTCAAATACAGTAATACACATAGTATATATATATATATATATATACACACACACACACACACACAGTCCAATCATTCAGTGGAAAATAAAAATATACTCAGTATATATTTGCAAAACTTAATTTTTTTACAGAACAAACACTAACCTAAAGTCCTAAACGTGAAAATAAAATATGTGGACTGTTTCTTTTTCATAAACATCTTCGAAAAAACATATGGCATATACAAGATTGCAGATTAATGATCCAGATTTGAAATTTTAACCATCTAAAATTCATAGATGATAAAAACATCTAATAATTGCGTTTCATTTCTGGATGATTGAAACAGATAATTATTATTGATGAAGAAATACCTGAATGTCAATGGAAGAAAGGCGAATTGGCTGCTGCCGTACGCCGAAGGAGAGAAGCTTGTGAAGTCAAAGTATGCTGCCCTTGTATGAGTTTATGGAAGACAGTGAGAAAATATTGTGAAGTTGGCTGTGTCCTCCGTCTCGACAAAAATTAAATTAAATTGGGATATACTCCGCGTGTGTGCCTATATATATTTGTGGAAAGGTACAGAGGTCTGTCCTCCGTCTACAAATGTGATCTTTCGTCAGAATCCTAATCTACAATCATAGTCATTATTTTTTTGTTATCCACTTAACCAATATCAGAACACGTCACTAGACATACTATTGACGTCAAATTATATTTTTAGCATTTAAATTAACACCAACACGGCAGAAGATCAAAAAAAGGACAATTTGTGGAAAGATACTCTTAAAAAAAGGACTGCGGGGGTAATATTTGATAATAGAGGACTAAATATGGAAACCCCCTGTTATAAAAGACCAATTATGGAATTTACTAATATATATATATATATATATATGGGCAAGTTCGTGATGACTTTCCATAAAAGAAATGAGAATAAAATATAGTAGATGCTAGATCATATGAATTTCATAGCAATATTTCATAGCAATATCGCGTTTAACCTTATTGGGCAATTTTTTGACATGTCAGCACGTCATGTCATCAAGTTATATTTAAAGAATTAGTTAACAAAAAAACTTATTCTATAAAAATTAAATTTTGTATTTGTTACACACAAATTTCATACCAATAAGTACGCCGCATGCCACAATTTTAGAAGCCGAACTTTCACATTTTATATATAAATATATTTTTTTGTTATTACCTGACTTTATATTCTCGTTCCCTAAACTTTTATTTATTTATTTATATGAATATATGAATATATATATATATATATATATTATTAGAATTTCATATTTATATCGTTTTTTAAGTAAAACTAGTGTTTTGACCCGTGTCACACACATGTTCGAACGGAATTTTTATCGATTCAAAAAAATAATCTTCAACGCCCTATTTTCCTTAAATTAAAGAGAATATCTTTCTAGCCCCATTTTTAATACTATCGACATCATGTCAAAGTATAATTGTAACGCCCTGAAAACTGGCTTAGTAGTTAGTTGTTACTTTAATAAAAACAAATATACTCTTTTATTACTAAAAAATATGAACTATTTGTAAAGTTAACCATTTTGTTTAAAAATTAAATTTTTTGGTAGGTCTCATAAAATGGTGACCGACGATATAAGTTTTGTTAAGTTCAGACTTACGAGTAGAGCGTGGTGGGTAAAATAGTCAATAAATAAATATAAAGATTTTATAATATAATAATATAATAATATAATAATAATAAAACCTATTTCTACATGTATTACAAAAGTACAAAACCCTCCCCCACTTTATAAATACAGAGTACAAAAGAACGGAGAACAGAGAGCGTGGTCGCAAACAAAGAAGAAAGAACCGAGCCAACGGACCAACCAAGGAGCTACGCCGGAGTGTTCGTCGGAAGGAGACATTGGTACATTTTTTCAAACCATAGGGGTACTGGTGCTCATTTCTTAAAGAAAGAAAGAGATAACAAAAATGAAAGAAAGAGATAAAAATGACTTGAAAAAATGAAAGAAAGAGATAAAAAAAGTTAAAAGAAATGATAAATCTAAATGATAAACAAAAAACAAGAAATGAGCCAAGTCAAAATTGACTAGAAAATATGCACCAATGCTCCTCTTCGCTGGAAAATGATCAGAGGAAGTGTGAATATAATGTTTTTAAACTACGAGGACTTAAGAATTAAATTTTGAAAACAGTGAGGGTATTGTTGCTAATTCCAAATCACATGGAGTACTGCAACTATTTGGTAATTTTCTCATTTGTTTAAAAGTGAGGTGACACACATCATTCTCTTAGAAAATATCGTCTTAAATATATAAGTCACATATTTATAATAGAAATCACCTTAAATAGGACTAAAACATAGAGAAAAGTACCAAAATAGGACTTTCATGTTTTTTTCCCCGAAATAGGACTTTGCATTGTGGTAATGTGACTTTGCCCTGTGGTAATGTGGCAGTGTACATGTGTACATTACTATACTTTTTTAGTAATGTATATGACCATGTTTGGTAATGTAAGTCCTATTTCGGGAAAAAAAACATGGAAGTCCTATTTTGGTATATTTTCAATGTTTTAGTCCTACTTTGGTCTTTCTCTCTATTTATAAATTATAAACTACGAAGTATTTAGTAATAATGTTTTTTGGCATTATATATTGAAATTATTGGCATTGTAGCTTATATTGTGAGGATAATAAATATGGAACTCCTATATTGCTACTTTCTCTATATTTTACTTCTATTTTGGCAGTTTCTTTCAAAAATTTATAGCGGTACTCTATATATAAGGAATATACTGCTATATAACTTAAATTGGATATATCCATATTTTGATTAAAAATGAAACGTCATTCAAGTTATTAATACTCCCTCCGTCCCGGAGTATTCGTCCAGTTTTGACTTTTGGAATTGTAATCTAAGTACTTTGACTCATCAAATTCTCCCAATGTGTAAGCCTAAATATAGTCATGTGTGATCTTGTTTGATTTGTCTTAATATATAAATTATTAATATATAATTTCTATAATTTTTTAATATACAAATTACAAGATAAAATGATTTAAAAAAGTGTATTGGATGGTGTGTAAAAATGAAAGTGGACAAATACTCTGAGACGGAGGTAGTATGTGACGAATGATTTACGGAGTATTAAAATATTTTTATGTAAATTGGCTACTTGTGACAATAAAAGATTTTAGCTCTTTCCACACCCTCACTCGCACTAGAACTTGGTTTCGGATCTAGGTCCATATCCATTTTGATAGGGGCGGCCTAGACGGGCCCTTTGTTTGCGCATGTCAAACCAAAATCCATCAAATTGAGCCGTCGAGGAGGGTCCACGACACACAATCAGCTAACCCAGTCATCAACCAATCGGACGCCCACCGGGATAACGAAACTGCACCGTCATCCCCCCGCGCTCACTCTCTCTCTCTGCAGATCACCGGAAACGGCGACTCGCCGTCCCGACGGCAAAACGTTTAGACACACTCTGTCTCTCCTCCCATCGACTGCACAAATTCCGCGTACGGAAACATACTCCAAATTCCACAAACTTATACGTATCTGAGAATTGTTTGGTTGAGCTTGGACGCAGTGAGCTCGGAGTGAGGCTGAGCTGCTTTATTTCTCACAATTCACCGATTCTCCTTCTCCGTCGCGGTAATTTTAATCCACGCTACTCCCGGATTTTTTCTCAATTTTGCATTTTGATGTATTCTCAGGACTTGAATATCCTCTAGTTGTGTTTTTTTTTTAAATTTTCAGATGAAAAATTATCAGAGCTCAACATGTTGTTTCAGGCGTATTAGTTGAGGCAAGAGACTCATTTTGTGTCTCTAGAATTTAGAGTTTTTAATTTTGTGCATTAATTTTTCAAGTAATCATACATTCGAATATATCCTCACTCGACACAATTTTCTCTGGTTCAGCTGCATTGCATTTATCCATTTACAAATGTTTCCGTATTCTCATATGTGCATCTGTAAGAGTGTGAACTCTAGAATCTGTGGTAATGTGGTATAATTATAATATTGTCTGTGAAAAATCAGAAGAGTATGTATATTTAAAGCTTTTCGAGTCCAAAGGTTGCATTTTTTTCTTATTATTACTATTGGCACATCACACATGGATGCACATATCATAGATGCAATTTTCTGTATTTTATGTCTTTACATATGTGTTAATATCGATTTTTCTAAGTTTAAGAAGCACTAACTCCATAACAACAGAGATTCATTGCTATAGTGTTTTGTTTAATTTGAAGTGAAAAATATTGAACATTGTGTTATTCGTCGCATATGTGCTATGTGTTAATATGTTTTACTAGTTCACTCTTTGCTACTTGTTCTCTGTGCTTTATATACCTTACATGCTTAGTATGTGCCAATATGTTGCATGTGTTACTTGAGTTGGGGGTCTCTTGGAAATAGCCTCAACTTTCAAGTAGGGGTAAGGTCTGCGTATACACACCTTCCCCAGAAATGGGGTGTTGTTGTTGTTGTTGTTGTGTTATTCGTCTCATATGAAGTGAATGCTCATAGACTTCTTAATAATGACCATTGAGGATCTATAGCTTCATGAATTGGGGTTCATAGGAGATTGAGCTGTTGGACCATGGGCAGTAGTGAACGGGATAAATCTCCAAAAGAAGCAAAGGAGCCTTTGACTCCTAGTTCACAGGTAAACATGTTTTTCTTCATTCTTTTTAATATATACAATGAATGACAGACATACTGCTAGAATTTTACATGTATTGAGGTTCTGCAGGAGCACGCCACAACCACCAGCACTGTCAATCCAGAGTGGCCAGGGTTTCAGGTTGAGTTTCTTTTGATAGTGTTTGTTTGGGTGCTACTTCCTTTGTTCATTACCACCACCTTATTAATGGCTTAATGTTTATTTATTATCCATCTTTTTCATCACCGGCACGGCGGCACCTTAATCTCTACAATGTTAGTGTCATGAAATTTGAAGGGTCAATCAATTATCTTAAATCATTTAAGGCTTATTTCATGAAAAAACATAGTGACAAAGCTCTACGCTAGGCGACTTTTGCGTTGTAATCTTCTTAAAAAGAAAGAATGGGATGTCAAAACTGCCACCTTCATCATTCCCCCCCCCCACACACACATATACGGAATAGACAATATCATGAAACTGTGATGGCGTGATATAGTTGTCATATTTGTGTACAATTGTGGGATTTATATCGTAAAAACATGTAGACCATGATACATGAAAAACTACTGCTCCCATTGTTGCTAATCCTCATTTATTCTGAAGGTTATACCATTGGGCCATAAACCAAACCAAAAAACCACGTATATTCTACTTAGAAGTAGGTCTTTTGGGGAAATATGTACAAATACCTCACTTTTATTACTGATCCATCATTTATATTTATTTTTTCTATAAATAATGGGCTGTCATTATGCAGGCATACTCTCCTGTGCCTCCGCATGGGTTCTTGGGATCAAATCCTCAAGCACACCCTTATGTGTGGGGAGTTCAGGTCTGGATTGTTGCTTTATTGTGTGTGTGTGTGTGTTTGCAACTTTTATATTCTTATGCGGAAAAGAAAACTTTGAAACCAAGACTTATCGCATATAAATAACTGATTGATAGATGCACCTTGAAATTATTCTAATCCGTTCAGGTTGATCTTTTATGGTTAAAATATACACAAAAATGGGACATGATGACCTATTTTATGTCTGTCATTGTCAATATTAATCACTTTTGCCTTCCGATATCTATCGCTGTTAGTCATTTCAGTGTCATGAGCGTGGTAGGTATAGGGAGAACCGGAGAACTCTCTTTACCGATCATACATAGGAAGAATTTTGCCTCTGAAGTCTGACCGAAACTCTGGAGAGATCTGACATTTTTAAAGTATATGTATTAAGTTTGCAATTATATATATTGTTGATGGAGGTAAACTCCTTTTTATAATACTTGCAATATTCTTGGTGAGCAAGTATATAGAGTTATAATCTATTACTCTCTCTGTCGCGGTGCATATGTTTACTTGCTTTTTGGCACATGGACCAAGGAGAAAAATGAAAGGTAGATGTGAACAGTTTGCTCTTACGATCAAAGGTTGTGAGCGTGGCAGGGGTAAGATATGACAGACTCTCTTGACCGTGACATAAACCCTTGAGATGGTTGAACTGGTCAAAGTCTGCAAAGTCTGCAATTAAGCTTGTAATTCTATCTATCATTGATGAAGATGCACCCCTATTTATAATATCACAATAGTCTTGGTGAGCAAGTAAATAAAGTTCTAGTCAAATACTCCCTCCGTCCCCAAATAAACTTCCCCTTTCATTTTTTCTTTGTCCCCAAATAAACTTCTCTTTTCCCTTAAAAAACCCCTTTTACCCTTTACTTTTTCATACTCTACCTATCACATCATACCTTTTTACTAATAATCTACATATCACATCTTACTTTTACACATCACATCAAGGGTATTTTTGGAAAGTCAACACCAAAATATCCATCCCTTAATTTTCCAAAAAGTCAAAAAGGGAAGTTTATTTAGGGACGGAGGGAGTACAATATTGGTATTATGAATATTAAAAAACAGAATAAGATTACCAATGAAAATATTAGTAATATGTTACGGATCTGAAGAGATCCCTGAGATAGATGAAGTACATCTCTCTTGCCTGTGGCTAGAAGAGGAAAAACTTTGGATCCTATAGTCCATGAATAATCAGGAAGAATTGTTTTATTGCTTCAAAGATGATCTTATTAATAAATACAAGCCCTCTATCTATACTACTCTCAAGAGTCTTGGTGAGCATTTTAATAGAGTTCTAATTTCTAACCTAATTAAATCTTGCTATCAAAGTTAATAGAAATCGGCTACAAATGCTAGTGCTAATGAAATAGACTACTAATGCTAATAGGAAAATATTACTACTTACTACTACTACTACTAGTCTACTACTACTAATAACTAATTAAATGTTAAACCCCAGATCTGTAGTATTACTCCCTCCTCAAATTTGAGCTTGTTCGCCTCCTGTTCAGTGGGTCTTCCTCTGCCCGATAATCATCCAAGATGAATGGGGGGGGGGGGACCAGGAAGGTTCAGAAGGGTAAGTTTTACAAGTAGTGTCTTCACATGGATCCACAATGGTGCACAGATCAATCTGTGTGCGAGTGTGCTGGAGAGATTCATATCAAACCCTAAGTTTTGTGGTTTGTCGTGCCGGACATCAATCTGTAGGTATGATTGGGTTATGGTCCATAATAAAAAGAGTGAGTTGCTGTTAAGGGTGGACCCTGTCTGGTCCTGCGGAGAGCCAGAGACCCCCCCCTGATTTGCAGCCCTCGGTTTCACCATAGCCAGAGTATCAGACCCTTTCTAAGACATAGTCTTCACGCATGCTGCTGGAATTCTTCTCCTAAATGCCGTCCAAGGGCATTCTTCCAGAATCTTTACTATGTAGGGTTGTGACTTTCCCCCACAATGCCTAGTGGAATACCTCAAGGGTGGAGATCTTCTCAGCAATGGTTGCGAGCTTGGTGGTGGTGGCTGCCATGAATTCTCGCTACTGGATGGCCAATATGTCAGACTCGAAAAGTGCCATGCTTAATTCTTGCTCTTATACCAAATTATTTGGCATCTGAAGAGATCTTGAGATATATGAAGAACCACTCTCTTGCCCATGGCTAGAAGAGAAAGAACTTTGGATCATGTAGTCCAAGACTAATAAGGAAGATTGCACGTTCATAGAGCTCTAACCTAATGCATATTGCTATCAAATGATTAACTCAAATATACTACTAATGCTGCTAGAAGAATATTACTATTCACTACCACTGCTACTAATGATGATGACAACAAGGACAACAACAACAAATCAAATTTTAAACCTTGATCTGTAACATAATAATTCCAGGAAACTAATAATACGGAGCATTACGAAGACTCTTAAGCTGATTTGATTCCCGAGACCCTCCCACAAGCCCGTATCACTGAGTCGAGAAGTGCCTAAACCATGTGAGAGAGTTGTATTTTAGTCTAAATCAACTTTCTGAAGATAAGTGGTATTTTATGGTGCCTTGTTTCTAGGAGCTTAGCATATGAACTAAGTTATGTTACTTATGTCTTAGTGCAATTTTCAATGGGAAATATATCAGAAGACGGGCATCTTTTTCTCTTGGTTTGTTCCTAAAAGATTATGTATGCTAGAGCACTGATCCCCCACTTTTCACCTTTAGTTTCCCCCCCCCCCACTCAATAGGGCGGGTAATTGCCTAATGTTATCATACATGGAATGATTAAAAAAGTTTCATGACTATATCTCTAGTGCTATTTCAGTTTGTATGTGGTCATTCATGTCTTTTTTTATATTCGATGTAGTCATAGGAATCATACTCCCTTGAGATATGAGGTTATTAACTTTAATAAACTAGTCTCCGATAAAAATGTATAATAAGCTAAACCAAGATTCTTTTCCTTCTATGAGGTAACTTTTAACCCCTTTTATGATAAAACATTTTTTTGGTTTGTTATGCAGCATCTAATGCCACCCTATGGTACTCCACCCCATCCTTATGTTGCAGTGTATCCACATGGCAGTATCTATGCTCATCCATCCATTCCGCCAGTATTTTCTCCTTTCTTTCAAATCCATTTCGGCACTTCCAGATTGTATTCGTCACCCATTTGTAGATTATTCTAACATTTTATGTATTTGCCAACATACCAGGGATCTTACTATTCTACTCCATTTCCAGTTTGTATCCCCCCATTATTTGTAGTTTTTACTAACATTTTATGTATTTAATTTCAAATCAGGGATCTTACCCGTTTAGTCCATTTCCAATGCCCTCTCCGAATGGCATTTCAGAGACTTCAGTGAGTTCTATAGCCTAAAATTTTAGACCACCACCACTTATTATGATATATACGTTTAATTCATTTTATTTCTCAATATTCATTTTAGGCTAATACTTCTGGAAACGTAGAAGTAAATAGCAAGGCATCTGAAGGGAAGGAAAAGTTACCTATTAAAAGATCCAAGGGAGGCATGCGCAGTTATAAAATGGCTTCAGAGGAAAATAATGAACTTGGAAAAACATCTGCAGCAACTGCTAATGGAGCATACTCTAAAAGGTATTTGTGATATATTACAGAGTATTTGAAAAGTCGAATATATCATAAAAATTAACTAAAGTGTATTTGACTATTTTGTCTGAGGTTATTACTCATGCTTGAGAAATGTTATTCATTCAATCAAGCAATCGAATGATCTATCCCATATTTCGTCTTGTTTGCAGAAAAGTATTAGCAAAATATTAGCAGCTTTGCCATAGAAGATTGTCTAGCACTCTAGGTCTATTTTGTTAGTGAAAGTTCAAAATATCGGTATCAATGTTTATGTTTTACATGTATTTGCATATTGGTACAACCACTTGGAAACAACCTCTCTACTTTCGAGTTCGAGTAGGGGAAAGGTTTGCGTACACACACCCTCCCAGACCCTATTCTCACGGGATCCAAGTGGGTTGTTGTTGTTGTTATTGCATATTGGTACACATCTCCATTTGTTTGGTTCCAATTTTTGAATTTTGAGGTTCTTTCACTGCCCTTATTTTTTATAACAATTGGGATCACTTCAACTTGTCCATGTGTGAAATGTTATCTTGCTTAGAGATATTGGGATGAGTGACAACCTTTACATTTGTGATTTGAGAAAATGCTTTTTGGCCCAATGCTTATAAATGAGAATACATTTCTGTTTGTTTTATAAGGTTTAATGCTTAAACTGACTTAAGCGCTTTCAAATTGTCAGTGCGGAGAGTGCAAGTGAAGGGTCAACTGGAGGGAGCGATGTCAATTCTCAAAATGTTGGTATTTTATAGATTACATTATTCAGATTTGTAGAAATATTTGTGGTAGTGAACTTGCTATGTTTATAGAAAACATCAGTTTTTAAATGTTGCTTATTGTCACTTAGGCTCTGTTTGGAAAGAGAGAAAATGAGTTATTTTCTTGAAATCATTTTCCTTTTCTCGCGTTTGGCTATAAATTTGATTTTTTTCAATATCCGGAGAATGAATATCTAAAACAAGAAGAGGAAAAAATATCACAAAGCGAAATGCAAAGAAAACAAGAAACCAACACACTAGGACACGAAGACGATGGCAGAGGGGAGGTCAAGAGGGGACGAAGATGAGGAAAAAATATGAAGAGGCAAGGTCGAGAGGAATAAGATGGACGATGGAAATGTCTTCCGAGAGTGCAAAGCGGAAGTCAATTTTTGGATATTGGGCTCCAATTTCCATTGACCAATGCATCATTTCCATTTACTCCAACTTTTTTATGTTACCAGACAATGGAAAATAAGGAAAATGACTTCCAGAAGTCATATTCTCCTTTTCTAAACGGAACCTTAGAGTCCCATTCTTTTTCGCCTGAAATTTGTGGAACTAAACTTAACTCAAAGTTAGTAGTAATATTAACAAAGTAAATGCTAAACCGAACTTCACTAACTTAACCAAATTGAACTGAAATTAAGTAAAAAATTACAGACTCTTAATTTTCAAAACTAGCTTTGGTTTACTATCTCTCCACATCTTGTATGTTATTAATAAATGATCTTCTGTTTGTCATTTCTGCAGGGATCACAAACAAAGTCCAGAGGTAGGCACGATTCAGGACCACTGCACCTTCAGTGACTAATTTACAACACATTTGATTTGATGGAAAATTATTGTGTTGTCTTCTTTATTACAGGAGAAGCGACTCAAAATGGAGAGAGCAATGATCATGCTTTGGCAATGGCACCACAATCAACAGGTGGCGTGACTGCATTAGGTGTTGCTGGCCCTACTACAAACTTGAATATTGGAATGGAAGACTATTGGGGCTCTGCTCCTCCTGTTATTCATGCGATTCAAGGGAAAGTGCCTTCTGCTCCTGTTCCTACTGGATCACGAGAGGGTGTTCAACCACAACATTGGATTCAGGTTGTCTGATTGCTCAGCTGCCCTTGACACCTTTCTTTATGAATGTATTCCTCTTTTTATTCTTAAAAAAGCTATGTTTCTAACAGTTTTTTTTTCAAATAATGAGAAAATGTGGTGGGGTTCTTTTGACACAAAGCCTGTCATATTATGATGCCAAGGCAATTGGGACTCTACGGTGCTCCGTTGGGCCCTAAGTAAGTCATACCCTCAGGCCCCAGCTCATCCCCCTCCCCCCTGCACAATGTAGCAAATCGACACCAAAGGTAGGCAGGGGATTAGCAGGTCTGTGGGGGGGGGGGGGTTGTACATTGGCCAAGCATGACTTTTTTTGGGACAGGTGTATATTATAGTTTGCTCTACTAGATATTAACATAGAGACTAGTGTGATGTTCACTCATTACAGTAGATATTTGCAGCATGAACTTAGGGAGAGGGTGTAGGCCATAGTAGAAAGCATAGACTTTCTTTTTGAAACAGAATAGACTTTTATGTCATTTGATAATTTTATTTTATGTGGTGGTCAGAATCAGTATGCAGATGCCTTGATTTCTAATAATCCACAGTATTTTTATAATCATCTTATTCTTGATGTTCAGAATGAGAAGGAGCTTAAGAGGCAGAGAAGAAAACAGTCCAACCGGGAGTCTGCTCGCCGTTCCAGGTTGCGCAAGCAGGTAAAATCAACCTTCTCTAGCATTTATTCGCATTGCAAGTCTCAATTAACTACTAGCACTGTTTTCTTGTTTCCTGAGTCAGGCAGAATGCGATGAACTGGCCCAGCGGGCTGAAGCTCTGAAAGCAGAAAATGCATCTCTTAGAGCTGAAATAAGTCGTATGCAGAGTGAGTATGAACAGCTTAGTGCTCAGAATGCCTCTCTCAAGGTATCTCAACAAGGCCTACCTTTTGTTAATTCCAATTATCATACTTCAACTATGGGAGCATCTTCTTTGGTTTCATGGTTTGGGTTACATGTGCTTAAACAAGAAGAGAATAATCCACTTTTGGTCCTTCAACTAAATCACTGTAGTGTTTTCGGGTTTTGATCCTCACCTTCAAAATCAACCAGTTCCTTAGTCCGACTTGTAAAATCAGTGTTTTTCGAGTTTGGCCTCACCTTCAAAATTGACCAGTTTGGCATTCTGACTAGTATAAAACCTTAATCAACACCTTAATCAAGTTTTCTTCATATTTTGATAGTTCAAATCCACTATTTATTTTTTTAAAAACGTTCATCATAAGAGCATCTGTTGATTTGCTTGCAATGTGGACCTCAAGTTTTTTTTAAATCTTCATTATGACCTTGTTTGGGAACAACATTTTTAATTAGTGTTAGTATTATAGATAATTTTTTAAAGATGCATATTAGCTTCGAAGTCACTAAACTAACACTACCATTACATAGTATTTTCAAATTCCCAAAGCTATTGCCAAACATGCATTATAGTCATCCAATTGATGTTCAAATCCATGAAAGTGTAATCAAAGACCAATAGCGAAAACTTTTTAGTAGTCAATTTACCAAATACAGGCCAATTTTAGAAAACGGGGCAAAGTAGCAAATCACTTTAGTCCAATGACCAAAAGTAGACTCTATTCGTCGCTTGCTTTTGCTTCTTGAATGTGGAACTAGTGAGATTAGTGTAGCCAATCTCCTTATGGAAAAGTAACATATAGATGTACTACATGCAGCAGCAAAGATTGGGTGAAGTTCCTGGGAAAGACGAGCCGAGGCCGACCAGAGAAGAATCTCCTCCCGCGGCGGATCGCCTTTCATCAGAAGCAGCGACTGCAAACGGTGATCAATGACCGGTCACAATCGGCCTTTTGGGTGGTTAATCTAATGAGTTGGTAACAGGAACTAATTTGCTGATGATGTTAGCTTTAAGCCTTTAACCTAATTAATGACTTGGGTTCCCTTTTCTGGGAGGGTCAAAATATTGTCCATTGTTTCTCAGTGTACCCATCTTTTAAGGTCGAGAAACTCTGATGATATGTTTGGGCAGAACCCTTTTGCATATGATGCTGCACCCTTATGTAGGGTACCCATCTCTCTATTCATCTTATTACTTGCTCTCTTTGTCTGGGTTTAATTGTTTACTTTCTTTCCATCTGGCCAGACTCCAGAATTAGTTGTCCATTTATCATATTTAATAAAATATAATGATGGATTGTCCAAAATCTCCTAGGAAATGACATGAATGAGGGACACTCATTTACAAGATTTATTTGATACAGCATATTTTAAATTCTTTTCTTGAATGAGATTTTTTAGAAAATGAAGAACTAGGGGCTTGTTCTCTTCGTCTTAACTTATTAATTTTGATCTAAATTTTTTTGATCTGAATCTTTATAATTTGAATTGAATCTTCCCAGTCTGATCTAGTTGATTTGATGTGATTTCACTTGGAGTTAAAGTTACCTCTGCTCTAGTGTGATTTAGCATTTTTATTTGATCAGAATTTTTTTAATTTAATTTAATAAAAATAAGTAAACAAAGTAATGCGATTAAATTGAAGAGAATATGCCCTAAAGCTGGATGGAAAGAGTATAAACAAAGAACTCTATTGGGCACTGAAAATGCCAAGTAAAGAAAAAATTAAACTTGGTGTGCATCATTTTTGCGATCATTTTTGTGAACAGCTCATAGAATGGTCCAAGGGAAATAAAAGAAATAATATGGGACTTAGAAGGAACAAAAATAAGGGGGAAAAAGATTCAAACTCAATAACTTTATTTGTAATTTTTTCTTTAAACTTATTATCAATACTGTATTATTACCACCATTCTGAAATATTTGTTCAATTTTTAATTTTTTTTATATAATAATTTACAACATTTGACCTATCATTAAATAAAAATATATTGTATATTAATTAGGTAAAGTAATATTTTGAAAATATTTTATATAATAAATCTAATAAAACTATTTTTGTATCAATATTTAATACGGAGTATAATTTTTATTTAACTTGTGGTCAAATTACTAAATTTGATCAAAAAAATTAAAAGCGGACAAGTACCCCAAGACGAAGGGAGTATATCAGTATATGTAAACAATTTTACGTTCATCTAAGGCTGGGTTGGAAAATCCGAAAACCGCAAACCGAACCGAAATCGATCGAAACGAGCTAGAAAAAAACCGAACTGAAAAAACCAAAACCAAATGTAAAAAAACCGAACTGAACCGTTAGTGTTTGGTTCCGTTTTGGTTTTTCACTTTGAAAAACTGAACCAAACCGAATAAACGAAACTTTTTTAGATACTTCACTTTATTTATATGAATATATGTGATATATAGAAAAATCATAAAAATATAAATGCTAATAAATTACTAGTCGATTAAAATTATTTTCTTAACTATTAATTAAACATTCTAGCCATATTATTATAAACTTTAAAATAGCCTAATAATACGAACACCAATAGCGAATCCTAATATGGAATTATATTAAGATTAAAAATTGTACGAGTAATTTACATAAAAAATACTTTGATGTTATAATGAAAATAAAAGTATTATAGCAAAAAATATAAATTCTTCGTACTTGATTTTACATACAATGTCTTTGGAAGTATTTAAAATCTTCTAAATGTTTGTTGAGCACTCAACACATATTTTTTATGTAAAATTGAACCAAAAGAAACAATAACCTTCCGTTTGATTTTTGTTTTTGTGTAAAAATCAAACAAAAAACCAAAGCTAACACTACATATTGTTATTGTTTCATCGCGTTAGTGTTTTTTATAATTTTTTTTAATTCTTATAAATTTCTACTTTTATAAACCCAATAAACCGAAAAAAACCAAAATAAAAACCGTATAAAACCGAACCAAATAACTAACGGTTTACATACTTTTTATGCAAAACCGAACCAAACCGAACCGAAACGAACCGCTTATTTACCTTCCGTTTTGTTTTTGGTTTTGTGTGAAAACCGAACCGCCAAAACCGAACCCACCCCTCATCATATAAAAATTGTGCATTGAAATGATTTTCATTACATAGTAGTAGCATTTTTTTTCAATTTGCGTACCAAACATGGGGTGGGGGGGGTGGGATCCTCTATACCAATTCTTCTATCCCACTCCTCTATCCCATAGTTGAGGCATGGCCACATGTCCATTTTTATTTTCTCTTTTCTTTCTTTCTTTTTTTTTGTTTTGCTCCAATGCCCCGTAATCCAACCCCCTCCCCCTCTCACTCCTATTCAATTATAAATCCAAACAAATTTTAAAAAACACATATAAAATATATTCCAGTTTTATAGTCCAAATTAAATTAAAGCTTTGTTTCAAATAATAATAAATGAAATAAGAATAATATTTGTGTTGAAAAGTATTATAATTCCATAGTTAGAAATATAAAAATAAGCTTTTATTTCATTTGGAGTATAATTTTATTTTTTACATTTGTTTGTGTTAATATTTGAATACTATTTAATATTTACATTGAGAAACATTAATTAAGAAATAGAACATAAAATAACAAAGCTCTAATTTCATTTGGAGCAGAATACTTTTTATGTCTTTATTTTTTTAAAGATCTGTTTGATTTAAAAATTATTCATGTAATTTTTCATATTATTCTTATTGCAATTATTACTACTCCATATTATTTCATTATAATAATTAAATAACTATAATTATGAAAAATAACTATAAAAAATAAAGTTTATAGCTAGTTATTTAAAAAAATATAGGAAACAACTAAGTAGCCCATTTCTGTATGAGAAGAGATATTTATTAGTGTGTGTTAGCAAGTATTTCTACGAATTGATCCATAATTTTCTACCCGAGTATTTGAATTGGGCAAGGTGATTATTTGCTCAGTTCATTGGCCTAGTTGTTGTTCGGTGATTATTTTTTGTCTCAATTAAGGTTTTGATCGGTTTGTCTTTCTCTTGTTCTCTTAATTGGCTCAGTGACGCCAAATTATGGAGTACAACCGGATATTTGGTATATCATGATAAACTTGTAATTAAAAAGATTTCAGAATGAACATTATTTTGTTTCAGAATGAGCAGGTTACAATATAATGGTAGTACAGGAAGATTGTCACCTCTCATAACACATAGTCTAGTCATGGATTATGAGTAAACTTGGAGATTGCTCTCTCACCTTAAATGACTTTCGGTAGTCTCTAAAGTGTGATTTGATGGGCACTTGTTGCTCCAATCAAGCACCACAAGGACGCAGAGAGTCATTGTGATCACAATGAAAGTAATTAACATTAATTGCTTGATTGTTAGTATATACTCATCCCCTTCCAATACTAAAATCCTGGTTTAATTTCACACCCATTATTGCAAATTTCAAATAATATTGATTTTTTTTTAATTTTGTCCATGATGCATGTGTTATGATTAGAACAAGAAAGAACACGTCTAATGTGATCTGAGTGAGAAATGAATGGAAGTGGATATAAAAAAATGATTGAAGAAGATAGAGATGAGAATATTGAAATACGAGATAGATAAGTAATTGAAAATATATAAAATGTGATTAAAAGAGAATTTTTTTGTAGAAGCCAACTCAAGCTTTTCCCAATCCAGTATTTGAGCCTACTCTTGCATTTAAGAGTCTGATATTATAAGACTAAATAAATACTGCCTTGATGGAGTAACGAGTCTGGGAGTTGTTAAAAAAGGTGAGAATATTGTTGTACTTTATCCGTTCCGTAAAATATTTCCTGTTTTGACTTTTGGGTAGAAAAACTGTACAAATTTGACCAAGGTAAAACGACGATAATTGAAACGAATAGAGTTCAAAAATTATATTTATTTCGCCCAAATTAAAATATTTTATAGGACAAAGGGACAAGTAAGATGTGAAATTTTGAAAAGTTTTACGAAACAAAAGAAATAATACTTATGATGAGTTGGTTATGCCAAAAAATGAAGTGAAACTTTAATTTTGAAACACTCAATTTGAGAAGTGAGAATTCACTTTTGGGAGTACTTGGCTCTCCTACTTCAAAAAAATAATCCCTTAATATGCTTTGTAAAGTTGTATACACATCAATAGATGCATTTTGTTAGGAGAACACATTTGTCCAACACCACCCAATGTGTGTCCCATCTAATTCCATTACTATGAAGTACATGAAGTATTCTTGGAAGTGTCCTAAAATAAATATGAATGAAAAAAGGCCTTAATCTCAAGTCATTCCTAGCACCTGATGAGAGATCCAACCAATGCAAATGATGGTGTTTCAACAATAAACAAACAAATAAAACTAATGTACTTACACACACACTTCTACACAGACTGAAACGCCGACCTATACCTCCCACCATATTCACCTCCCAATTCGCCAGCACGAACATTTTCCCCTGCCCGGTTTGAACCAGCACGCGCATTTTGGGAAGTTCATGACACCCGGTTTAACTTTACAGCAGAAAGTGTTAGGTCTTCTAGTAGTAGTGGGATTAGGTTGAGAGAGAGATTGACGGATCTTGGTTAGTCGAACTTCTGTGGTCATATTCTCCATTTCTTGAATGAAGTGGCGAAGGTGGCGAATGTAATCTGGGTACAGCTCCAAGTTGCAGTGCCCTCCTCCTTTGATCCACAGCGGCTCATATGGTTCCCTTGCCATTTTCCACAGCCTGTCGCCGTGTAACCAATTCACAACCTCATCTTCTGTCCCCTGCCAAACACTACTTATATCATAACAAGCCATCTGATCATGCTTCTGCAATTTCAAGAAAAGTGATTGCTTTGCAAAGTTTCAAACTTTTCTTAGGAATTACCGTTCCATGAAGTTAATCGATGGGAAACAAGATTCTTTTTCTTAGGCGAGTTAAGGAAAATCATTTGATCCACGGCAAAGCACCAAACACAATGTGATTGGGAAATTTCAGCCATATACGTTGTTAGAACATTATTTCAAGCTCCGAAATTGGGACAATTGAGATTCAAGAACTTACATGTATTACAAGCACGGGGGATTTCACCTTACGCATCTTGTTTACATTCTGCATTTTCAAATAAATAACTATTAGTTTGAGTGAACTGTGAACCGGAACCACAAAAAGGAAAAGAATTGAGAGAGGCCAATAATAACACACACACACATCAAAGCATGATAAATGAACCTCAAAATCTTCTTCGCGAATAACGTCATTTGTATATTCAACTTCTAAAGGATTTAGAAGAATTGAGAGAACAAAAAAAACAAGTTACTAATCTCGTTACCTTGTAAATGTCAAAACAAAAAGTGAACTTCACATGACAAAGCACACGGAGGCCGGAAAGCATGCCACTGTGCAGAACCACACCTCTCAGCCTTGGCAGCCGAGCGGCCAAGTGCAACGTGGGCCCACTGCCGACGGACTGCCCATATAGAATCAGATCTTCCTGACTAACTCCGTACTCGGTTTGAAGGCACTCATAAACTGCCTCTATATCAGCATATGTATCGAATTCACTTGGCTGATTCACATTTTAAAATGAACAAGTAAATGAGAATATCAACAAATCATAATAGTGTTTCCATGACCCCTTAATAAGGGAGAACATGACTTTACTATACATCATCTGCAATGCACCATCAGGACAGAACATAAATGGCCTACCTTCCCTGTAGAGGCTCCATAACCAGAATAGTCATATCTGCAGGAAAATGAGACATACAGAATACAAACAATAAATGTCACATCCAATGTACAACAAATTATGCAGAAGAAGAACCAGACAGCATATTAATGAGAGCATCTCCATTGTATAAGTCCATTTTGTTTGGTCCATCTATGTGGGCATACTAAGAAGATGATTGTTAATGATTATGTGCATAAATTGAACAATTCAAAAGTGAAGAAAGAAAGACTGGGGGCTCAAAATGAAAATTATCTATGCCCAAGCACCAGTTATGCAAATCATACACATTAGAAACAAAATATCTTTTTAAAAAAATTAAAATAAAGTCACCCCTTTCTCGGTTCCCCTTTCTCCCCCACAGCCCCACTCCTACTCCCAGCCACCCTTTCCTGCATTATGAAAAAGGCTCTCTTTGAAGTTTTATCTCTTGACAAAAGATATGGGTATCCACAGAAAAAAAAATGTCACCTTTTTCCCCAAATTAATGAAGACAAAAGGAAGGAGAGTCCAAATTAGAAACATTTTAAATTACGAAAAACGAGTTTAAACCAGAGATCCACCATATCCAAGTAATAAATTTTAATAAATAAATGACTTGAATAAAACCCACAAAATTTGTGGCTGAGAATTTAGGAACAAAATTAAGAATCTGCAAATAGAATTCATAGAAGCAGCATTTACACAGAAAGCAGAGATTTTGTTTGTGCAGAAAGAGTGAAAATTGGGAAATAAGTGGGTAAAAACAGACCCCATAATGTTGACCCGGAGATTAGCTTTGAGCTGAAGAAATAAATCATAGAGCTGGCCCAGATCAGCTGCATTTCCATGAGAGTAGAGCAAAGTGAGCCTGGCGTAAGGGTTCTTGAGGTAAAAAGCTACGATCTTGTTTCCCCTCTTGGTGTCCAGAAGGAGCACATCCAGACAGGAGTCCTCGGAAATGGACGCCGTGGCGGCGGAGGCGGAGGCGGCGACCAGGCGGCCGTCTTCCTCTCGCCTCCTGACGCGATACGTGGGCGGGGACGGCGGAAAGAAGGCCAGCTTCGCCGCCAGCTGGGAAATCAAACACCCCATGCCCAACTCATGAATGCATGAGTGTGTTGGGGGTCAATCAATTAGTTTCTTGAATTGGCCGGAAATGGCGAATGGGTTTCTCAGGAGGACTGTGCTAAATTTGGTTTTTTTGTTAATGAGAGAGAAAGTGAGAGTGATGGAGTTCTTGGGGGTGTGGGGAAAACTGGAAGAGACAATAGAGACGGAGCATTTTGTGCACTTGCGTGTCACATTGTGTCTACAGTTGCTGCTACTCGGTCACTCAACACAATTTTGTTCACTTTTGGCTTTTTCCTTTAAAATTAATAAATTTTAACTGCAAATTAGTAAATACTACCTCCGTCCCGCTATATTCGTCTACTTTTGACTTTTGGAATTGTTCATCCAAGCACTTTGACTCATCAAATTCTCACAATGTGTAAGCCTAAATATAGTCATGTGTGATCTTGTTTGATTTGTCTTAACATATAGATTATTAATATATAATTTCTATAATTTTTTAATATACAAATTACAAGATAAAATGGATTAAAGAAGTGCATTGGATGGTGTGTAAAAATGAAAGTGGATAAATACTCTGAGACAGAGGGAGTATGATATTAAATATTGATACAAAAATAATTTTATTAAATTTATTATATTAAATATTTTCAAAAAAATATTACATCAAATATTATTTTAATCATGGATAAAAGATTAAAAACAATTAACCTAAAAAGTCAAAACTAGATGGAGGTAGTATTTTTTTCGCCATATCCTGAATTCCTGATGGATGACACCACTGTTTACCGTCCAGATATATACAACAAAAGATCACATTTTTCTAATCTTTTTTAGGTCTAAAAGCTTGGGTGTCCCCTCTCGTTTGAAAATGGATATTAACACTAAATCTCCCCCTCCCAATTATTTGTTTAGTTTAATTTTTAAATCAAATTGGAAATATTTAATTATTAATTAGGCAATTATTCTCAATTTATACTTCTTGTTAGAGTAGTGGTACTACTCCTAACGCCGAGCGGCGTTATCACCATTTTGACACGTGGGGGGCGTTAAACACCCCTCCCTCCGTTAAAGGTGCGTTAAAATACTTGCGCCAAATTTTTGACGCGGTTTGAAGGCATTATCGCGCCTTCTTTCTTTTTTCTCCCTCTTTTTTTTCCTTTTTTCTTCTCTATAAATTAAATTATTTTTTTAAAAAAATTCAACACAAATACAAATTTCTCTCTATCTATCATCTTTTTAAAAAAATTATTATTCAAGTATTTTTTTATTTTTTCACGAATGTAATTTTTTATTTAATGAATGTAATGTTTATATTTAATTAATTTAGTTTTTTATAATGAATATAATTTTTTTATTTAATGAATGTAATTTTTTTATTTAATGAATTTAATTTTTTTATCTAATGAATGTAATTTTTTATAATGAATGTATTTTTTTAATGAACTATTATCGTTTCAATTCTTTAAAATAATTAAATAGTTAAATTTTATTAATTTAATTTTAGAAGATGTATATTTAAAATGTAAAAAACGAAGGTTTGAAGCCCCGGGGTTTCAAACCCATTTCCACTGAATCTGTGAGGTAAGTTAAAGCTGACGTGGCAGAGAGAGAAAGTTTGAAGCCCCGGTTTGAAGTCTCGGGGCTTCATGGACATTTACAGTGCCCTTAATACAATGAATTAAAAATTTGAAAGTTTTAAACAAGATAAGTCTAATTAAATCATTTGTGTACAAATATACATTTTAATTTTAATTTAATAGAGTTTAAAAGTTCATCCTATTGATTTGAAAAAGTCAAACTGAAGAAATATAATGAGACAGTGGTTATTGTAATTGGTTTTGAGTAATTTTCCAGTTATAATAAAAGACTGTTTCCAACAATTGGTATCAGAGCTAGATTGTTCAATACGAGCACAAATTGGGTTAACACTATATATAAACAAGTAAGGTTTAATCAAATTTCTTTTAAACTCAAGTATTGGATCCTGTTACACCACTCTTGACGTACAGTCGACGTAAGAAAAATATGACAGAATCTGAGACACCACAACCGAAGGTTAAGGGAGTTGGGCTTACAGCTGTCCAATGTCCCATGCTAAACGCTACGAACTACACCGTATGGGCCATGAGAATGAAAGTCGTCTTAAGGGTTCATAAGGTGTGGGAAACAATTGAACTAGGCGCAACTGATGCCGAGAAGAATGATATGGCAACTGCACTGTTGTTTCAATCAATTCCAGAAAATCTGATATTGCAGGTAGGCAATGAGGAGACTGCGAAGGGTTTGTGGGATGCAATCAAAACTCGTCACTTAGGGGCTGAGAGGGTTAGAGAAGCTCATCTCCAAACCCTAAATGCAGAATTTGATAATTTGAAGATGCATTATTCAGAGTCAATTGATGATTTTGCTGAGAAGTTATCAAGTTTGGCCTCAAAATCCGTAGCCCTTGGAGAAGAGATCGAAGAGAAAAAGATGGTTAAGAAGTTTCTAAAGTCACTTCCTCGTTCGAAATACATCCATATAGTCGCCTCGTTGGAACAAGTTCTAGATTTGAATAAACTAGGATTTCAAGAAACCATAGGCCGGTTAAAAGCCTACGAAGAGCGAATCAAGGAAGAGGATATAGAAACACAGAGTAAACTATTATTCTCCAATGGTGAAAGCTCTCATTCTCAAAGGGGAGAAAACGGATCGAGAGGACAAAGCCGATGCAACCAAGGTCAAGGAAGAGACCAAGACCAGGATGATGATGACCAAGATGGAAGTCAATGCCGAGATGGTCAAGATCATGGGTCAAAGCGAACGGGTCAAAGAAGAACCAATGATCGTCAGAAGGGAAGAAAGGATAGATCAAAGTTTCAGTGTTTTCGATGTGATAAATTTGGTCACTTTGCATCAGTGTGCCCGGAGCGTACGAAGAAACAAGAGGAAGCTAATTTAGCTGAAATTGATGTTTTGGATCCATCTTTGTTCATGATGAGGTGTGATCAAGAGAATGTCTTTGTAAATGAAGAAGGGGTGATTCCAAAGCGTTTCGAGGTTGAACCAAAGGAGAAAGACATTTGGTATCTCGACAACGGAGCATCGAATCACATGACGGGCAATCAAGCTTACTTCTTTGAACTTAATGAACGTGTCACGGGAAAGGTGAAGTTTGGAGATGGATCTTGTATTGACATACGAGGAAAGGGATCTGTATTACTTGAAGGGAAAACAGGGGAGCAGCGCCTGTTGACCGATGTGTACTACATACCCAGCCTACAAAGCAACATCATAAGTCTTGGTCAAACAACGGAAGGTGAACGACATTCACATGAAGTGCGATTTGCTAACCATTCATGATGACACAGGGAAGCTTATGATGAAGGTGACGAGGACCAAGAATCGTTTGTACAAGATCAATCTCAAGATAGCAAGTCCCAGTACACAAGTTAGCATGATTGGAATGAAGAATTTTGTGGGTAGGGATCTACAAAGAGTTGATCAACTGAAAGAAGGTACGCGAAGTACGAGTCAGAATCTTCTCGGAGATCCATGTTTAATGGAGAAACCCAAAATTCAAAGTCTAAAGAAGAATGTTCAAGAGTTTAAAGGAGGTGTCAAGAAAAGGATTCTAACCCAAGGAAGGACGTGTAATGATCGCAAGGAGCAAGTGTTTGTTCAAGCTAAGTGGAGCCCGAAGAACACTGCAAGGGATCATGAAGAGCCTCGGGAGAATCAAGATAAAGAAGACATGCTTGGAGTTGAAGATCACCCGCAATCCAACTCGAAAATTAGGGGGGTGATTGTTGACTAATTATCGAGTAGGATTAGGATTACCCGAGATATTCTAGTTCAAATAGGAATAGAATTATGGATCCTAGATTACTTGTTGGCCAAGTTGGGTTAATACTATATATATCATAGCCAAGCCTTGGGTTTTGATATGAGAGCCATATGAGAGTTTATTGTAATTGGTTTTGAGTAATTTTCCAGTTATAATAAAAGACTGTTTCCAACAGTGGTAATATATTTCTAGAATTCTTACGGATTCAAAAGTTGTACACACATCTCAAGAGTTATTTCTTGTTCATTTTATTTTGACGAATGGCTAGGAAATGACATTAATACTTTGTATGAAAATAAATAATCCTATATAGAGATAAAACATTGAAAAACTACAAAAATAAAAGTTTTATGTTTTTATCTTCAAGATAGGAGGTTATTCTATGGTAATGTGGCCTTGTATATGAACAATTTTACATTGTATCTACAACAACTTAACTCTTATATTGAAAATAAAAACATAAGACTCTATCTTTAGTATATTTTCCATTTTTTTCATATTTTAATCTCTCTCCCTTTTATAATTTGTATTAAAGTATGAGAGCAAGGCAATCATTTCCTTAAGGATACGTTTGGATGGAAGGGAGGGGAGGAGAAAGAATGGATGGGAGAAATGGGAAGGGAAGGAAAGAATTCTCGTTACCTTGTTTGGTTTGGATAAGAAAGAAATGTTTTATTTTTAAATTTTTATTTATAGTTTTCATTTTTAAAATTATTTTGTCATCTATTTTAAACAAAATTATTATTAGTGTTTTTAATTTTATTCTTTCGTTTTATTTTTTATAATTTTAACTTTTTATTACTCTTTTTATCATTTATCCTACATTTTAATTTTTTTATTTTATTATGTAATTTATTTTTAAAAATTTAATTAAGTATATATATGTATATATATACTACCTCTGTCCCTGAGTATTTGTCTAGTTTTGACTTATTTCGGTCAACAGTTTTCAACCTTTGACTTATAATTAAATATATTTATATTTTATATTAATTATATAAAATATTATTTTTAAAATATGTGATATAATAAATCTAATAAAACTATTTTTGTATCAATATCCAATATCATTTTTCTTTTATTTAAGGTCAAAATTTACCAATTTTGACCAAAAAAAATTCAAAAGTATACAAATACTCAGGGACGGAGGGAGTATGTATGTATATTATTTTATTTGTTATTTATTACTACGATTTTCCATTATGAATTGATTGATTTATTTTATTATTATAATTATTTATTATTATTATTATTATCATCATCAATTTTTTAATTTTTATTTATAATTTGTATTTATGTTTTTATATTTATTATGGGTTTTTATTTTATGATATTAATATTTTTAGTTTTTTATTCTTATTCTTATATCTACTTATTTATTATTACTTATATTTAATTATCATTTATTTTTTTATTCTACTACTATAAAGTTTTTGTTATTATTAAGTTTTTTGTTATTTTAAAATGATTTAATTTATTTTATATTTATTTATTTATTTTAATTTCATTTTATTTTATATTATTTTTTATTCACATTGCGAAAAAAATGACGAAAGAAAGAATAAAATGACAAGAGGGGAGGAGATTCCGTCCAATTCGAAATGATTGATTTGGAAGGGGGAGGAAATTGAAGCTAAAATTTTGGATCTCCTTCCCTCTATGTTTTTAAACGAAACAATGAGAGGAGTTCTGATTCCTTCCTCCCCTCTCTCCTTCCCTACAATCGAATAGACCCTAACGGGGCAATCGTCTCTATTTTTCACACCTAGGGGCACAAGAGCTATTAAGTCACACAGAAAAATAGAGTAGTTTTATAACAGGTCCTTTATAAGAGAGAGTTTTTTATATTTACTCATCTTTTATCAAATATTATTGTAATGCCTGTAAGATCACTCTAGAAGTTTTTGCCAATTTAAAACAATGTTCTGAAGAGTGTCTAAAACAATGTTCTGAAGAGTGTCTGATAGTTACCTTTACTAAAAATAAAGACAAAATTTAATCGTAAAACCTTCATAGTCGAATGCCGTAACGCGTAAACATAAAGTTGGGAGAGTTTTGACCAACATGATCCACTATGCATTTTTGGAAGGTTACAAAAAGATGAATTGTTCCAATCATGAAAATGATTAGTATGAACTTGTGGTATTAGGGCTTCTTATCAATTATTACATGCACCTAAGGTGCACGGTAAACTTTCATACATACTAAATAAACATTTTCAAGTGTTGAAATAAGTATTTTTAAATTTTAAAAAAAGTATGCGAGAAGGTTCATGTAGACCTTAGATCCACCATAGAATGACTCTCTAATCAATTAATTCATATTTCAATTCATATTTGCACATTCATTTAACATTATCTAAATACTTCTTTTTCTACATGACGTCCAAAAGCTAAATGTGTTTTTAAGTATTACGGAGTACTTCTTTATCAAATACTCCGTACGAATCACGAATCGAATCAACATTGGTTTATTTTAGCATCATTTGTACTCTTCATCACACACTCCCTATTTAATTCAACCTTGGTATTGCATGAAGCCATTAACCATTTAACAGAAAACTCAAACTATCACCAAAACGTGAAACAAGCTCTGCACATGCATAATATACTCTTTCTTGAGTTTCTTCCCCTGCAATAGGGCTGTAAACGGATAACCGAAAATTCGATTATCGTCCGCATCCGTATCCGTTTATATGGAAAATATCTGCATCCGTTAAAAGCAGTTATTATCCGTATCCGATTAAGGATATCCGATTGCTAAACGGATACGGATTTGGTAATCATACATCCGATCTGTTTATAATCCGCTCCGCATTGACATCCGTTTAAATACCCGTTTATCCGTATATCCGATCCGTTATATATAGTCTTTCCTAATTTTTTATTTTTATATTTTGTTTCTCTATAGATATCTCAAAGTATAAGACATTTTTATATGCAAAATATATGTGTAAACACATAAAAGTATGTGTATATATGTATTGTGTATATCATTTTATGATATGAAGTTATCGTAGAATATCATAAACTATAAAAAATAAGAAAATTAATATCTCATAAAAATTATAGTTGATTTAATAATATTTTAATTTAGTTTAATTGAAAATTCAAGTATTGTTTAATTTAGTTTTAAAAATTGGAAACGGATACGGATATATCCGATATCCGACCGATATCCGACGGATGCGGATACGGTTTTGATATTTCAATATCCGTCTAGATCCGTATCCGAATTCGATATCCGACAAAAATAAACGGATACGGATTTGGTAATGGCACATCCGATCCGATTAAAATCCGTTTACACCCTACCCTGCAATGCCTCTGCAAATTCATTCATTCTACCACTCACCACTCATCACAATACAACCTTTTTTTTGCCTGGCCTGGCCTCACTTGAAGAAGAACAGAGTATACATCTGAAAAAAAAACCCTTTTTTTTTCTTGCAAAACCTTTTTTTTAATGGAGAATTCAAAGGAGAGTGTTGCATGCGTTGAATAAATTAAGAAGCTAAGGATCAAGATCATAGAGCACACCAGCATATCGATGATCGAGGAGAAGGTGAGCCCGGGTGGCTTTGAGCTTGAAGAAGACACGTGATGTCAGCAGGCTGTCAGAGCCAGCTTGGTGGGCGTTCCCGGCGGCTCTCTTCACGCCCAAATCTCCGGCGACCCTCGCCAGCCCGCCATAGATGTCGTTGCAGGCTCTGATCACGTGTTTTACGTCATAGAACACCGGGAAGTACACCTTCACCAGTTTCAGAAACTCCCCCTGAGTCTCCGGGAGGGAACCGACTCCTTCTCCTCCTCTCTTCGTCCCCGTCAGCCCCTGAACCAGGTACCCGAAGTCGGAGGACCCGTGGAAGGTGACCCATTGAACCTCCGGGTTCAGAACCGCCCCGGACGACATCAGAAGCTCGTAGAACTGGTCGGAGCTCACCCCCTCCGTCTTGTTCCGCCTGAAGTCCGTCCCGGTTTCCCGGAGCATCTTTACGGAGTCCTCGGCGTGTGGGTCCGCCTCCGGGTCGAACTCCCGGAAGTTGAACTGCCAGACGTGGCCTTTCCCTGTCCCCAAGGTCGGGAGGTTTCCATCGGCGTCGGAGAAGGTGAGGCCCACCTGAATCAGCTTCAGAATCTCCGCATTGGCTCTCATCTTCTGGTAATTGTACCCGGTGAGGCCCAGCTGCTCGAAACTCGCTCGGCCGCACGGCTGGACGACCACTCCGGGGAACTCGGTGTCCATGGCGATGTATGGGTAATCGTCCACTATGTTGCTGATGGTTCCGAATTCGTCTTCCAGATTGTGGCCCCATACATCCCTGATCTCGACTCTGTCCTCTCCCGGTTCTTCCATGGCCAAGATTCTGAGCTGCTGATTGGTTATAACAGAGCAAGAAAATTTGGGATTCAAGAATCCAGACGGGTAAAAAAACAAGATTCAAGTAGAACCCATGCCCCGAATACCCCAGACAAATTGGGAGTTTTGAAAGAAAAAAATCAGAATCCAAAACTGTTAAGAACAGAGCTTCAAGAATGTGAGCTATGGGAGTTGAGGGATTCTAATATAACAGAGCAAGAAAGAAATCAAGATTTCAGAGCTGGGAAATTTCTGCAAACAGGATTCAAGTAGAACCCATATCTGAAAACCCCCCAAGATAAATAGAAAGACCGAAATGTATATATCAGAATCAAGGAAGTAAAAGGAAAAGATTGAGATTTAATAACAGACCTTCAAGAATGTGAGCTATGGGAGTTGATGGACTGGATTTTTGGGCTTCGATTGTTGAAGTGGAGATTCTGGCCTTCAAAGTTGCAGGAGGATAAATGGATATTTTTATGTTTCTTTTTTTTTCTTTGTATGGGAGAAAGGAAGGATGAGAAATCTGGGAGAGAGCTTGAGTGGGGAAAATGGGAACTTGGGAATTCCCTTTGGCGATAAGAGAAAACAGAGAGTGGTTTCAAGAAATTGCAGAAGAGGGAGTTGCAGAGATAGGGATTGAAGCCATTTATAGGTAACGGCGCGCGAACGGGAGGGAAGAGAACACAAATTAAATAAGCCGGGGGATAAGTTTTTGAATTTGTTTTACCGTACTCCGGGTTGTAAATGAATCGAATATTTTTACTTCGGTTCATGATTCGTATTCGTATGTGGTAATTCGTATTCGATTTTTTCAAATCTAAATACGAATACGAATCTGAATAAATATTCGAATCCTTATTGAATACGAATATGAATCAAGGGTATTCGATTCGTGAGTTTGACAAACATATTCGGAATATAAATTTAATTATACAAATTATATATAGACAAATAATAGCTAATACATATATTAAATGGTTATAAAATATTTTAAAATCTAAATGAATCGAATATTTCTAAATGAACCGAATATATTTAAACGAACCGAATTTTTAAACGAACCGAATATGTTCAGTATACTAAACGAACCGAATATGAATCTTAAAAAATATTCGAGCCGAATTCGAAATCGAATTCGAATATCACTTTATCTTAACGAATACGAATATTATTCATGAATATTCGATTCGATTCGGTTCGTTTACAATAGTCCAAAATACGAAATAAGTAAATGTTAGTCCCAAATATTTATTCGGGTTCCGATACTCTATCAAATATTTTAGTTTAGTATAGAATTTTAGGTTGCACGATCTCATTCCATAAATTTTGGTTCGGAATGGTTTGAGATAGTTTAGTATCAGTTTCGGGATAAATCAATATGAATACATACGCAACTATTTTAAATTTTAAAATGTCACAAAAATATTTATTTTTTTAAAAATGTTGCCATGTAGATCCGCCAATTGTCACAATTTTATAATTTTAACTCTCAAATTTATAATATAAAAATTTTTTAACACTTATTTTAGTTTAAATAATTAAACTAAAACATAAAACAATAAAAATTTACTTTTTAAATTTTTAATATTATTTTTTAATACTTACTTTAATTAAAATAATTAAACTAAATATATAAAATACAATTAAATAATACAAACTTACAAAAACTCAAAATAAAAAAAACTTAAAAACTATTTGAATCTAAGTTTCTTTAGACCAAAACCTTAAGTTTTTTTAGACCATAAATTTAAGTTTCTTTAGACCATAAATTTAAGTTTCTTTAGACCATAATTTCTTTTAGACCTTTTCATACACCTTTTATTTTTCTTTTTTTTAAATAAAAGTTTAAAATATTTATTATAATAGTAAGCAAATACTTACTTCCATAATCTTTAGAGGGTACTTACATAATCTTTAGGGGATACTCAAATATCACAAAATATATAAACTTTTTTTTTTGTATCTCATCAGGAAAGAATGATTTTTTTTATGATTGAAAGTATAAATTTAAATACACAAAGAATAAATGTGTGTTGTTTCTTGAAGTGAAATTTGCACTAAATATGACTAAAACATAAGTCATTTCCCAATGTAGGACTTGAAACTTTTTTATTTCCTAAATAGGATTTAATAATGTCTAGTGGGAAGAATAATGTCTAGCGATGTTGCACATTTACTTGAATAATGACTAATTGATAATGACTAAAAGTCCTACATTGAGAAATAAAAACATATGGTCTTATATTAAGAAAATCATTATGTTTTAGTCCTATTTGGGTAAATTTCTTTTTTTTGAAACCCTCATATTTGGGAGTCTTGCATATATATGATGCGAATCTTCGTGCAAAAAAAATCGTAAAACAAAAGAAACAAGTAACCAAATCTAACGTGTAAATAGTCACAAATAAAAATAACAAAAATCATATATAAACTTGTTATTTTGAATTTAATTTGATTTCTTAATTAACTGACAATTCTCTTAGTGAGATAATGATACAAAAAGTTTGTGAATTTTGTAATTTTTTTTATTTGTTCAAATTGCAATTGTCTACATGGAGGAAACACTACTACCTTTTGTTAGTTTCAAGATGTTAGCTAATTTTTTAATAAAACAAAACTTCATATATATTTTAATTTGAGTTTTACAAGGTGGAAACCTTAATTTGTAAGGATAAATTTATTTTATTTAGATTTCTAGATACTACAGTTTTAGATTCCTGAATGCGACATGATATATTGGTATTTTACTATATTTTTATTATTCTTTGTTGGTATTATTAACACGATAAATCTTATTACAGCCATCTAAAAAACGTTTTACAAAAGAAATACAACAAAGTATAAGATCTTTTTATAGAGAGATGGCAGGGAGTACAAGATACTGCATAGTTGGACTTGGTTTTAGATAATAAATAAGAAGCGTTCACACTTCAAGCAACAGCTCTTGTAGCTCAGTTGGTTAGAGCACCCGTTTAGTAAGCGGGAGGTCTTGAGTTCGACTCTCAACAAGAGCACTCTGTTTTGTTTTTACTCCGTCAATTTTTCGCTCTAGACTCGATTTGTTATTGGTTATCCAATTTCGCCTGTAGTTGGGCCCAACAGAATTTAAGGATATTTGCTTCTTCTCTTCGGACCCAATTCATAAATAAGCCCGGTAAGAGGAGATAGAATCTTTTAATCAAACAATTACCAACCCATAGAAAAAAGCCCATTAAACAAAGACGATGTTTTTTTAACCAAAGAGATCGACGAACGTGGATTTTAGACGAAGGAGAGAGAGAGACGGATAAATTTATTTGTTTCCTTTGGAGTTTGGATTTACTCCGTAGTTTTTTTCTTTTCCAATTGTGCTTCTGTAATTTTTGTATAAAGAAATCTATACTTTATTTAAAAAGACATGGAGTCAATATTGCGTTTTCCTGCCTAAAGACTATGGTCATTACATATGATAATGTGAAGTTAAAATGGTAAGTGTCCGAAATTATAGTAATATAAAATTTACGTTTTATAAGTATAATTATTATATTATATTTATAATAATAAACTGTCATAATTATTTAAAATTACCATTTTTAAAGTAGGGAAATAAAAATCCGGAAATAACCATTTTTAAAATTTTTCTCCTTTAATGATACAAATTTAAAAGTATTATATTTAATAAGACTCATTATTATTAAAAATGGTAATAATGTGGACAAACGTAATTACGAATTAAATAAAAAAGGTAATTGCCGTATTTTTATTTCCTTACTTTAAAATGGTAATTTTAGTCTTAATTTTTTTCTTTTAATGATAAAAATTTAAAAGTATTATATTTAATAAGACTGATTATTATTAAAAATTGTAATAATGTAGGCCGACGTAATTACGAATTAAATAAAAAAAAGGTAATCTATTAAGACTGATTATTATTAATAGGCAAAAATTATTTAAAAAAATATTTGTAAACTTTAATGCACGTCAATCAATGCTATTTAAAACGTGTTATGATCATTCTTACCATAATTATATAATTATATGATTACCGTGTGACTAGGTTATATAAAAGATGTGTGTATGATTATAGTATAGTATAATTATGGTTAGAATAATTATACACATAGTTTCAAAAAAATTAATACGGTAAAACCATTTAAATATTTATATTTATATTTATATTTATATTTAATAGCAAGAAAGGCAATAACAACCAAATGTAATAATTATTATTCTGTGCAATTATTACCTATATAAATGTTAAGTGTCTGAAATTATAGTGTCCTTTTTTAACCCGTGCACGAAGTATGTCCATTACATATGGCAATTATGAAGTTAAAATGGTAAATGTCTGAAATTATAGTAATATAAAATGGCAATTGTGAAGTTAATATAATTATTTTTTAATAATAATTAACTGTCATTTTAAAGTGTCCAAAATTGGACATTTTAAAATTGGAAAGCGTAAGTTTTTATAAAATTGGAAAGCGTAAGTTTTTATTAAAATTGGAATCTTACGTGTGATTTTAACTATAGTAATTTTAACTAAAATTGTATGTTACGTGTGATTACCGTGTCAAATTAATTATAGTAATTAAATGTTAATTACCGTGTCAAATTCATTATAATAATACGTGTGATTACCGTGTCAAATTAATTATAGTAATTAAATGTTAATTACTGTGTCAAATTAATTATAGTACTTTTAATTATAGTAATTTTAATTAAAATTGTTTATTATGCTATTAATAAATCTAATATTACGTGTGACTACATAATTGTATATTAATTACCGTGTTAAATTAATTATAGTAATTTTGATTACAGTAATTTTATAATAGTAATTTTATAATGGCTATATTTTAATTATAGTGGCTATATTTTATAATGGCTATATTTTACTATATTTTAATTATAGTAATTTTAATCAACAGAAGGTAATAATTAACCAAGGTATTAATTATATAACCGTGTGACTACATAATTGTATACTCCGTATTAACTACCGTGTCATTTTAATTATAGTAATTTTAATTATAGTAATTTTAAATATAATAATTTAAATCTTTTAAATATAGTAATAGTAATTGTTAAGTATTTAAAGAGGGTAAGAAATTAAAGTGTTCGAAATTATAGTAATATAAAATGGACTATAACTACTATAAGAATTAAATATCCTTTAAATATATATATATTTACGTTTAATAGCGAGAAAGGTAATAACCAAGAAAACGTAATAAATAACCGTGTGACTACATAATTTTATAATAATTACTGTGTCAAATTAATTATAATAATTTTAATTATAGTAATTTTATAATATTAATTTTATAATGACTATATTTTAATTATAGTGGCTATATTTTATACAAACTATATTTTACTATATTTTAATTATAGTAATTTTAATAAAAAAAGGTAACAATTAACAAAGGTATTCATTATATAACCGTGTGACTAGATAATTGTAAACTTCATATTAATTACCGTGTCATTTTAATTATAGTAATTTTATTTATAGTAATTTTAAATTTAAATATAATAAATTAAATAATTTAAATATAGTAATAGTAAATTAAATTCTTTATAGCACTTTGAAAAGTGAATACTTTTTTTAACCCCGTATGCAAAAATCATATTATAAATACATTCATTTACAAAGCTTTCATAGTCATTACATTCATGATGAATCTACGAGCAGTTACTGATGAAGCTACGAGCAGTTATCACAGGTTTCCGTAACAATAATCCAACATGTTTTAGTCATGGACAACTCTATGTTACAGTTTCAAGAGTAACTAATCGTAGTGGGTTGAAGATTCTCATGTGTAATGAAGACAATATTCCCACAAATTGTACAAATAATGTAGTCTATAAACAAGTATAAAGAAGTCTTTCGAAATTTGTAAAGCATTGATGTTTTGTACCTTAAAATAATATAATCTCTATATTCTATTGTATCTCATTTTTTATCACTGAAAAATGATTTGAATTTAATAACATAAAAATGACCCGTACAACGCACGTGTGCGATACTTGTTTACTATAGCTGACAAACAGGTCAATTAGGTGAGGTTTATGTTTGGTTTCTTTGGATTTGCATTAATTCGGATTCTGGTAATCTCGGATTAAGGTTTGATAATGTATTTGATGATGTCGTATAATCGGGTCCAGAATTACAGATCGACTAACGGATCATGAATGTTTGTTTTTTAAAATAATTAAATGTATGTTAGCATATAAATTTCACATATAAAATATTGAAACACACACACCCATTAAAGCTACTATAGAGTATATTATTTTTTTAAATCTTTAATTAATTTTTAGAAATATACAACAATATTATACTCCGGGCGTCTTAAAAAACTTCGAAATTGGATTAGGCACGTAGTGAGCAATACATACTCCCTTCGTCCCCCTGTATTTGTCCACTTTCATTTTTACACACCATCCAATGCACTTCTTTAATCCATTTTATCTTGTAATTTGTATATTAAAAAATTATAAAAATTATATATTAATAATCTATATGTTAAGACAAATTAAACAAGATCACACATGACTATATTTAGACATACATATTGAGAGAATTTGATGAGTCAAAATGCTTAGATGAACAGTTCCAAAAGTCAAATGTGGACAAATACAGTGGGACGGAGGGAGTATAATGTTTGAAAAGCGTAAAATAACTATTCGATATCATTACAATTTTGTTTGAAGAGATAAGTATATAAACTAAATAGGAGTAATATAATAATTGTTTTGAGGAAATAAAAAAACTAATAGTATAAAAATATTGTTATCATTTTATGTTCGGTTCGGGTTTGACACATTCTTAAATACTTATTTCAGGTTCAATCCTTTTTTAAAAAATGCTAGGGGTACACCAAAGGTGTACCCCACCCCCTCCATCACCATACAAAAAGGCAAGAAATTAAAACAAAATTAAATAAATAAAAATAAAATAAAATTGAATGGTGGAGAAAGGGGTGGCTCCTTTTTTTGGTTCGGGGCGCATAATCCATGTTCACAATTTACTCCGTATTATTTTTGCGTTGGAGTTTGGGTAAAAATGAATCAGGTAAAATTTTGTCGGCTCTATAATTTTTCATCACCGGTTGAAAAAAGCCTAGCCTAAAGGACCCTAGTGGTTTTTATAAAAATATGAGGATGAATTAGTGCTTGCAAAAAAATGTGCGTCACCCGAAACTATAATATAGCGATTAGTTGTTGGGAAGCATGATATAGAGACTATCCTACGCAGAAACTAAAATATAACACCAAAAAACATATTTTAGAATCAAATATGGCATAATATATTTAAGAATATGTCCGCTGAGTATAATTAAGCATTAGCAATTCTTTTGTTTTATGATTATCATATCTTTTCAGCTCGATTTGTTACGATGGTAAAAAAAACTAGAATTATGTGGTTATGAATGATTAAAAGCTTAGAAAACTATGATCCAAAGAAACATTTTTTTATGAAAATGTGAGAAGTGCAGTTCAGAATAACTTCAAAAATGTCGGTGGGCATTACGTAGTTGACAGAATAGAGGGTGCCAAGGGGATACATTACACCTGAGTTTGATTTCTGACAGATGTAGCGTGAGACGACTATGCTAAGAGAATACACAGACTTCACTCTTTTTCATCAATATGTGATTAAAGTCTATTTTATCTAATTTCATGTGGGATGGAGTTCAATCCTTGAGAATAACTACTCCCTCTGTCCACCATGTATCTTCCAAGACACTATTCATAGGGGTCAAACTTAATTCACTTTGTTTGTTTATTTTTACTACACATTTCATAAAATAATATAGTATTGTCTCATCTAGTTTTGTAGAATTTTTCATGTAGTGTATTACAACATAGATTTTATATTAAAATTTTATCCCTATATTCAAATAAATTGAATTGAAAATAAAGTCGATCAAACCTCGTAATGCGCAATGGAAAGATCTTACGTGGACGGAGTGAGTATTAAGAAATACTCCGTATAAGAAGAAAATTTAGCTAGGAATCCTAGTCCGTACAAGGATAGTAGGCAAACTTGGCATTAAATAACCAATCCAATAGGGAGTTGGTTAAATTAGTTGAACGAAGGTAAAATTGCTTATGAAATCTCTAGTCAAACTAACATTTAACAGTGGCTTCTGGTTAATGCAATTCGAGTCTTTATCCTAAACATCTCTTTGTCTCATTTCTCCGGGACTCATGATATCTGCTCCCTAATTATCTTATAATCTACGAATCTATACAGGACAAAGTCATGATTAAATATACCACATTTAATCATCATCATTATTATTAGTATTAACCCAAACAAGCTAAGTATGAAGTCTATGAACATTGAGTTTAATTAGGACAAAATGAATGAATTGAGAGTAAAACATGAAGATCATATCAAAATAAGAGCTTCATGTTTTTTATCTTCAAAATAGAAATATAATACCAATATATAGCACAAAAAATATAGAGAGATGTCACTATACAATATCCTAATTATTTTAGGATAAAAATAATAAATTTTTTATTTTGAAGATAAATATTATATTTTACTCTTATTTTGATTATCTTCTTTTTAATTAAGATGGGTTCTCACAAAGTTAGGCAATAGGGACTTAGGGAGCATATGTATAAAAAAACAAATAAAGGTATTCACTTTTTTGTATGCTAACATAGAAAAAAAAATTAAATTTTTAGCATCCAGTATACTTTTCTTTTAACACCGAGCATTATTTATTATCTTCGGTATTATTCGAGTATACTCCGTAATTATTTTAATACTAAACTTTAAAAATGGTCCTAATACTATTTACTCTAGGAAAAATGGGATTTGTAAAATAATTTTCAAAATTTGAGAATCATTAATGTAATATTTTAGAATAACAGACTAAATATAGAAAATCACATATAATTAAGAATTACTTATGAAATTTACACTTATTTTAAATATATATAACAGTTGTGAAGAACTTATCCTTTTTTCGATCTTTGGAAAAGGTGAATTTTGAATTTACTTTTTCGTAAATATCATCCAACCCCAATCAAAATAGTCAAATTGCTTGGTGCAGGTAGCAACCAAATGCTCATATAAGTCACTTTTATTGCCATAAAAATGCACTTAGTCAAGTTAGCATTTACTGTATATATTTTTGACCAAAATGAGCTCGAACGTGTGCTTCAATTTTTTATCTTTTATTTTTTGGAGAAAAATCTCTCTAATCTTATACTTGTAGTAAGCACCTAAGGGGGTTAGGCTCAAATTTTTTCCGTCCAATTTCTAACGTCTCTATTGTTTTCCGTTTCTTTCCCTTCGTAATTGTTGAGCCTCTTTCCGTCTCTCTAATTCCTCACAAACGCTGAATGCTATTTGCCATTCACGCTGCCCACCGCCCCACGATTAGGAACTCGTTTGGTAATAGCGTTAGAGATTAACTTTAGCGTTTTAGATAAAATTCTAATGCTGCAGATTATTTTGAAAACGCTAACACTAAACGCTGGCCGTAGATAGCCTTTTCAAACCGCTAACGTTAATCTCTAACGCTGATGCCAAACGGGGCCTAGAGCTTTTTCGACGCCCACACCTTATATTTTTGTTCTCCATTGTTCTAATACGTCTATGTTCTTCAATTTCCATGGATTTCTTTGTTTCTGCATATTTAGGAATTCGTCATTATCATATTCTTTAATTTATCTGCATATTTAGGAATTCATCATTATCATTTTCTTTAGTTTCAATTTTTAAATAGTTCAATGCCACAAATTTTTAGAATTAGATGTTTCAACATTTGAAATCGGCTCAAACTTCAGGGAATTCCAAACTTTGGATGTAACTTTATTGTATAAAAAGCTAAATTTCGTACAATGTACTAACCAAAGTTGTTAGGTAGTCCTCATGGAGGAGGTATTTTTGTTTGGCTTTACAATTGATTAAATGATATATTTTGTATGATTTAAATATATCCAAGCTTGGTGGGTTCCTTGCATTTTATCGCGCGTTTCAAGGACAAGGAATAAATTTCTTCTGCATATGATGAAGAAACAAAAGATTATTATATCTTCTGGATCATAATGAAGAAATGATTAGATTTTGATATACAAAATATATGAGGGATGTGATTAAGCCCATAATTAATTACGTGTGAACGAAAGCGCAACTCCACGTCTAGTACAACGCTCGATCTTGAGTTCAATGTTGACAAGTAGTTCACGTAGTAATTTGTAAACACTAAATGATAAATATCATCCCGGGGTAGTGTTTGATACTGCAATGGAAAAGAAGGTTGAATATCTTAATAGATCTTTTGAAAAAGTGTTGCAATTGCAGAACACGATTAAAAGATCTACCTATATGAACATTAAGTGCGGCCGCTTCACCAAGTTAGGGGCTTGACTTGGTTATGTTTACGAATGGATATGGGCACATGGCCTGAACAGAAAGTGTCAAGTTATTATTGTACTTTAAGAAAAATTCGTGTGTGTAATATCTTCAATATTTTAAAGCGGTTACATAGTTCAAAGCTTAGTCTACTATTGTAATCCAAAATATTGTAAAGTTTAATGCACTAAGTGGAAGTTCAATATGCGTTACACTTTCATTATGCATGAATTTTTTTGAAATTTGTCTTGTGGGCATATAATATTTATGTATTTTGAATTCGAAATAAATGGAGGAGGATTGTTGGAGATTTATTTTGAATTCAAAATTGAATTTTAAATAAATGGGCACAACTCTTTGAAGAGACATGTTTATTCTTAAATGACATAACTCTTGAATATTTATTTTGAATTTAAATTGGAAGTTTTTAATTAAATGGGTGTGTCTCTTACAAAAGAGACATGATCATTTATAAAGGGGCATATTATTTTCTATAAATAGGGCCCATGTCACAATGCAAAAAAAGAGGGGAAAAAATTATGTTAGAAAAATGATTTATTATTAATTATTATTTCATTGATTATTTAGAATAATGAAGAAATAATATATTTATTTCTTATATTTGTTCTATGAAGATGAGATATTAATTAGTGTATTTTTCTATGTGTTTTCGTCTCCTTTCTCTCGAGACAAGTCTCGTTAAAGTACATTAACAAATTGTTTCGTAGAGCAACCGAACAATTTGGTCTTCTTCATTGTATCCCAAAAGTTCTATCTTGTAACCCTTGTTGCTTATAATAGGGTAGATAAGAAACTTTTAGGAAAGCGTTTCCTAGGATCACGCGCCTTGAAGGTTTATCCGGTTAATTTAACCAACCATGTTTTGAACTACGTGTGGATTGATCCCCTTCATTGGGGTACGTAGGCAACTTAGAATGTTTTATTTTTCTAAGTGCAGTCACAATAATAAAATTATTTTTTTTATTGTTCCAACACCCATTGTGCTTAAGAGACTTGTTCATTGGAAGTGACGTTAAAGCAAAACAAAGCAATTTCAATATGTTGTCCTACATACAACAACACATTTGCATTCACTTCAATTGGTATATATAATTACGATAAAGATTCGTGCAAGAGGAATAAAGGAATCTACACTTTTAAAGTGCAGGGGCAAACACATCATTTCGTGAATGAATTACTTCAAAATGGATCTCTACCTCGAAATCTACAACTATATTTTTTTGACGCCGATCACCACGTTGAAGGTAGAACATAGACAACCGGTAGATTGGATAAAGAGATTGTATCAGCTCTTGTTGAATTGATTTTAGATAATCCGTACGTTCAGTTCTCTAAGAGTTTCAAAGACACATGTAACGATGTGGAGTTTAGAATAAAATTACACATCCATCCAAGTTTAGACCAACAAGTGTATAATGCTCCTACTGCATCACAAATTGCTGCAATATGGGTAGAAGATGTGAACAAGGGAACTCAAGAAAGCAAACACATTTGTTTTTATGCTCATAGTGGTAAATAGTAGAACATACAATACTTCTACGGTTGTTATGATCCTTTACAATATCCATGGTTGTTTGTGTAGCGACCCGAAAACCGGCTTAGTAGTTAGCCAATATTTGGATAAAAATAAATATAATATTTATTTACTTAGAAATATGAATTATTTGTAAAGTTGACCATTTTAATTAAAAATTAGATTTCGGGTAAGACTCGTAAAATGGTGACCAGCAATATAAAGTTTGCTAAATTTGGACATTGAGGTAAAACGTAGTGAGTAAAATAGGAGTTATAGTTCAATAAATAAATATAAAGATTTTAGAATATTAAAATAATAATAAATCCTAAAACTAATGAGGTCTTAACTTGAGGGACCCAACGGTACATTTTCTCTTCTTTCACTAATACCTTCATGTTTACTATTCAAGGTGCTCGATAATATTTGTTTGCATATGTTTTTATTTATTATCATCTACGGAGTAATAAAATAAATTACTCTTGTCACAACTTATTTCGTAGTACTTTTAATATACTTTTTAAATAAGTAAATTTTGCCTTTTATTTTGATATCAATTTGTAAATATAATTATTTTTTTTAAAAAAATAAGATTTTACATGTAGAAATGAATTATATAGAATTTTGGTGAAGGGAGGGAGTAAAAAACGAGCCTAAAAAACATTGACAAACGAAACTGATTTTACGTAGTACATAAAAAAAACTACGGAGTGTAGTCCGGTATAGTTGCGTCGTAAATACAACTGCGGGAGTACTATCTTCCCCAAATTAGCAAGTCCTTACCTGTAAAAAAAAAAAGAACTTTCTTTACCAAATCCACTCTCAATTTCTTCTTTCTTTCTCTGCAACTTCCCCAAAAAGAGATCTGCTGCATTATCAGCGGAGCCCATTTCAGCTCCCTGCTTAGCAAAGTACATATTGCTCCCTCTTTTCTTTCACTAGGGTTTCCAATAACCCGTCATCGCTTCTTCCCTGTCTCTCTACTGACATCGAGATCTGCTCGTCCACTGTTTTCGTGTCTTGTTGTTCGTGAGAAGCGCGGGATTTGATGGGGTCCTAGAGTTCTGGTTGGTTGCAGAGGATCTCGAGCTCTAGGAATGAGGGCGACGGGGAGCAGGACGGCGGTGTTCGGTTGTGTGAGTGGTTTTGGATGAGAATATGCCTTTTTGGTGTTTGGATGGGGGGCGGGCTTGTGGGCGAGGGTACAATCAGTAGCTTCTTCGCCTTTATTCATCCCTTTCACAAAATTTTTAAAATTGCCTCTCGATTTCTCGCCTTCTTGCTTCGAGGAGTTTGTGGGATTTGAAGTAGCTGGTTTTCCGGGATGAGGGTTTCTATGGCCGCCGCCAATCCTCCTCCGCCGGAGGAAGCTGCAGGTATGTATTTTTTTATATATATATTTATCAATTCCCTGTTTTTTTATTTACTGGAAATGTTATACTCCTATCATATACACCTTATTTTTTCTGTGAGAACAGGGGAGAAGAAATGCTTGAATTCGGAGCTGTGGCATGCTTGTGCCGGCCCACTGGTTTCCCTTCCTCAGCTGGGAAGCAGGGTCGTCTATTTTCCACAAGGTCATAGTGAGCAGGTTCTGTCTTTCCCTTCTGCCTCGGATATAAACTCTTTTGGGATGTTTGGTCCTCTGTTTTTTTTTGTTTGGGGGGGAGGGGGGGTTAGAACATAGAATCATGGGATTGTTGAGGGAAATATTGAAATCCTATTAGATTTCTTGGTATTCTATATGAGCGCCAATGGAGGTGATTGCTCATAAAATTGTTGGGAAGAATCTTGTTAAGATGTTGAATCTGTTTCCTATTGATTTTGTCTGGGGATTGGAATGTGTGTGTCTAATCAATGATGTTTTAGGTTACTGCATCAACAAACAAGGAAATAGATGGCCATATACCTAATTATCCTGGCTTACCACCACAGCTCATCTGTCAGCTTCACAATGTTACTATGCATGTAAGTTTCTGCTCTCTCTCTCTCTCTCTCTGGGGCTGGTTCTATGAAAAATTTATTTGGCTTAAATGACTGAATTTGCCAAAAAATATTTTGAAAGGACAATTATTTTGTCTGGTAACATTTATTTCACCCAAATGAGCAAGTTGCCAATTCTGAAAAGCAGAATAAGCTTGAATTACATGCCAACAGAGCCTAAGTTTGATAAATAAATAAAAAAAGAAAAAAGAGGACGGTCTGGAGTTTCTCCTTGAGTACACACATTTTAAATGTTGGTGATGGTAATTTCCAGGCAGACAATGAGACTGATGAAGTATATGCGCAGATGACACTGCAGCCCCTAAGTCCGGTATGGTTCTTTCACTTTTAGTTATGATTTTAATTTAAGGAAAGTCGATCCCTTAGTCTTAGACCTTCTTGTATTGATGCATTCAAATCTGTGCAGCAAGAGCAAAAGGATGTCTGCCTGCTGCCTGCAGAACTTGGCATGACAAGTAAACAACCCACAAACTATTTCTGCAAAACCTTAACTGCAAGTGACACTAGCACTCACGGAGGATTCTCTGTGCCACGGAGAGCTGCTGAAAAAGTTTTTCCTCCGCTTGTACGGCCCATTTATTTAGATTTTAGTTTGTTGCAACTTGCAAAGTACCCGAGTATTATCTAATCTGATTTGCGTGCCACCAAACTTATTTTATCATCATGAACATTTCTTCTGTTCTTCAGGATTATTCCCAACAACCTCCTGCACAAGAATTGATTGCTAAAGATCTCCATGGGAATGAATGGAAGTTCAGGCATGTCTTTCGTGGTAGGTTTACTCAACTACCGTAATTTTCCTAGTCTGTTCGAGACATTTATTTGCGAAAGGGAGAAAAAAACGCTTTTGGGATGTGGCCAAACATTGCCCCATCTTTAGAAAACAAGTGCATGTATTTTCAAAATCTGACAAAAGGTTTTGAGTAGAGGAAAAATGAGTTGTTGAGTGCATTAAGAACACAAATCTGTTAGCTGATGTCTATTTTATTTCCCTTTTTAAATTATAACTAGTTTATATTTATAAATGAAGACTGATGACTGGAAATTGCTTTGGAGACAGAGGCAGTGCAACCTCGTGACTAACATATGAATTCTTAAAGAGGAAGCCCTTCTTATACATGACCGATATAATTTCTTTTATATAGGACAACCGAAGAGGCATCTCCTGACAACAGGATGGAGTGTGTTTGTAAGTGCAAAGAGACTCATAGCAGGTGATGCTGTCATCTTTATATGGTAGGGATTTGCCATTTAACATCAGCATGAGATGTTCACCTCCGTCCTCCCCTCCATCCTCTACTTATTTGACCATCACATATTACTTTACAAGTTAAAAGTATTTTCTGTTGGTTAGGAATGAACACAATCAGTTGCTCTTGGGAATTCGCCGTGCTACTCGCCCTCAAACTGTCATGCCTTCCTCGGTTTTGTCCAGTGATAGCATGCATATTGGTCTTCTTGCAGCAGCAGCTCATGCAGCTGCTACAAGCAGCCGCTTCACTATATTTTACAATCCAAGGTAAAGTCTTTTCATGTGGATACCCTCCCCCCCCAAAAGGATTTTGAATTAGTCAAAACATTCTTAAAATTGCATTGATGGGTGCTTATAGAATTTAAGCGATGCTATGATTTTTGGCTTAATGAGTGCTTGTAGAATTCAAATTCATTAATGTTGATCTATTCTGGCCATTCAGGGCTAGTCCCTCAGACTTTGTCATACCTCTGGCCAAATATGCTAAAGCTGTTTATCATACACGAGTCTCTGTTGGTATGCGGTTCAGAATGCTCTTTGAGACAGAGGAATCAAGTGTTCGCAGGTTGGTGTTTAATTTTTAGTATGCAGATTAACATGTACACATGATAACATGTTTAACTTGAACTTGGAACATATGCCACTATATTGAATGAATTCAACGAATAGTAACTATTGATTCATTAAATGTGAGTGGTCTCATTTTATTGATTTTTCAAAGAATAGACGTGACAAATTCTTGAGCAGTTAATCCTTCGTGAAATTCACGGATATCCTTCCCTCACCCACAAGAAAATAATGTACTCCAAGCATTTTGTGTACATCACCTTACTGAAGTGTGTTTGGCTTCAGGTATATGGGTACAATAACAGGAATTAGTGATTTAGATCCTGCTCGCTGGCCAAATTCACATTGGCGGTCTGTCAAGGTTAGTGCATTTAGAAGTATGGAGTAACATTTTATTATATATAATTATTGTGAGGATTAGTTCTATACATACACAGTTCATGCAAAGAAATGTCTTTGCTTATGCAACAACATACCCTGCAAAATCCCACAAAGTGGGGTCTAGAAGGTAGGCGTAGGCAGACCCCTACCTAGAAAGTTGTTCTCGTTGTTTGCGTATATAATGTTATTTTTAGAGTAACATGATGTATACCTTACAGTTAGTGAACTAGGAGGGCTTTCTTTCACAGTTTTCTTGGTTTCATAGGTTGGATGGGATGAATCAACTGCAGGGGAGAGGCAACCTAGGGTTTCTTTGTGGGAAATTGAACCACTCACTACTTTTCCAATGTATCCAAGTCCTTTCTCCCTTAGGCTAAAGCGGCCCTGGCCGGCTGGGCTACCTTCTTTCCCAGGTACGTTTAATTTATGCTATTTCATTTGTAGCTTGCTTGTCGAGTATCTCTCATCTGTTGCCCCAATTTAACCGGTCTTTACTTCTCTCCTCTTACTGTTCTCCGTGAAAACAGGTCTAAACAATGGTGATATGCACATCAGTTCTCAACTTTCATGGCTGCGCGGCAACATGGCTGATCCGGGAATTCAATCATTAAATTTTCAGGGATATGGTATGACACCCCCCTTCATGCAACCAAGATTCGATGCTTCCATGCTTGGCTTACAACCTGAGATTTACCAAGCAATGGCAACACTCGATCCTTCTAAGCTTGCAAATCAGCATTCATTTATGCAGTTCCAGCAGAGCATCCCAAATGCTTCCTCGTCGCTTATTCAGAGTCAAATGTTGCAGCAGCAGCAACAAAATTTGCTTCAGGGGTTTCAGGAGAACCAGCAGCAGCAGCAGCAGCAAGCGATATCTCAAGCTCAGATTCTACAGCAGCAATTGCAGCGTAAGCAGTCTTTCAATGAACAGCAGCAACAGATGCAACAGTACCAACAAGACCAACAACAGCAACAACTACAACAAATGTCAAAGTCTAGTCTCACTAGGATGAATTCTCAGCCCCAACAGTTTTCACATTTCCAGGCCTCAAGTCCTACGGATGTTCCTCAACACCAACAACCCTTTTCAGATCTATTAATTGGAAACAAAGTTTTGACTGCCAATAACAACTCTTCTATCACCCAGAGGTCGTTTTCTCATGAAGAAGCTTCACAACTCCTCAATGTTCATGAAACCAATCCTTTAGCCACCCAACCCTCTAACAAGAGAATCGCTCTTGACTCTCAGGTTTCGTGCCGAGGAAATAGTCCATATGTAGTCTCACCTAATAACACTAAGGTTTCTGACCATCACACTTTTCTGCCACCCTTCCCCGGGAAAGACTATCCCGAGTACAATGCTCTCCTAGGGGTGAACGCAGACTCATCAGTTTTACTGCAGAATGGGGTTTCTACCCTCAAACAGAGTGGTGGTGGTGGTGGTGAGAATGGGTTGTTGAACATGCCATTCTCTAGTTGTGATTTCACTAGTGGTGTTGGCACTGATTATCCCCTAAACACGGTGGATATGGCGACTTCTAGTAGCTGTATGGATGAATCGGGTTTTATGCAGTCCTCGGAAAACGTGGAGCAAACAAACCCACCACCTAACAGAACCTTTGTGAAGGTGAGCTCAACATATGCCGTCTTGAGATCGCTTTTATTAGTATTATTGATATTGTGTTTAAGTAATGTTTGATGAATAAACACACACTTGTTGTGACAGGTTCATAAATCAGGGTCCTACGGGCGCTCACTTGACATCACAAAATTTAGCAGCTACCATGAGCTGAGGAGTGAGCTGGCTCGTATGTTTGGGCTTGAGGGCCTTTTGGAGGACCCTGAAAGATCAGGCTGGCAGCTTGTATTCGTTGACCGAGAGAATGACGTTCTTCTCCTCGGCGATGACCCTTGGCAGTAAGCACCCCTGGCCCACTTTTTTTTTCTTTTTGTGAATGCTGAACTAATAATATCATGCTGGATTTTCTGAAATTAAATCCAGTTCATTGCCCATTTGGATGGAGAGTATTTAGACCACTGTAATTTATTTGTCCCGACTTGCTAGTTCGGCTTAGAATAGAACACAGTATGGTCATTGTTCTGTTGGAACGCCACGCCACCCCGATATTTTTTCTTATAATGTATGAAAAATTATATTAAGATTTGTTCAAAGATAATTCAGCTACAATAATGTCAACAGCGTTAACAATATGTTTGGTTCAAGGAATTTAAATGGGAAAAGAAGAAAAACACATGGAAATTTGGGTAGAGAGGAAAAGACAAGTGGAAGGAAAAGAAAATGAGAAGAGAAAATAAACTAAGAAGAGGGAAAACAAGTTTCCTTCCATTTTGGCGAGGAAAAGGAGAGAAACCATTTCTTTTTCTTTCCTTACGAATTCCATGAGCCAAACATGGCCTAAGTGTATCTTCCCGAACAGTTACAAGGTCCCAAGCGTTTATTTATTTTTTCACTAATTAAACCTGCTGTTCTTCTCCCAGGGAGTTTGTGAACAATGTTTGGTATATAAAGATACTGTCTCCATTCGAGGTGCACCAGATGGGGAAGGAAGATGGCCTTCATCTTCTTCCCAACAATCTCCAAAGGTTCCCGAATGGCGATGACAGCAGCTGTGATGACCATTTGAGTCAGAAAGCGGCAACTAGAAATATGAATGGAATACCGTTGGGGTCTCTTGACTACTAATGATGATAACCAAATGGTTGATTCACTTAGCAAAATCCTTCCCCGGCGTAAGTGTGCCATATAGTACCAACTGTTGTATCTCTCTCTCCTCCCCAGGTAACCCAACCAATCAGATTGTAAATTATTGCTGTAATTTGTTTAATTCTATCGAGTTTGCGCCCTTGAAGTTATGAACTCTATGAGTAATCCGTCCTCTATCGAGTATTATTATTATTATTTTTATTAGGATTATTGAGTTGTTACTTTTGCTATTATTGGCAGTTCACCACTTATTCAGTACTAGTAAAGCTCATTTTACCACCACTTTTTTGAGTTGAGTTTACTGCATTAGATTTTACCATTTCACCAATATTTTACCACCAACTAAAGGTGGCAAACATGTTAACCTGCTAAAGTTATCCTACAACCCAAAGTCTAAAATGCTCTCTTGAAGTTTTGTTATGCTCCAAAATGGTTCATCTAGTAGGGAATCTGTGAATAAATGGAATGATTGTTCTTCCTTTATATACTGAGATTTGTAATTTTAAATTTTGTGTGACCGACTATTTTGAGAACTTACTCTGGTATGTCAAAAAATTAATGAATATAGACATGATGTATGTTCGTATTCATTCAACTTCTGATGTATCATAAATCTTGGAACTCTTGCCTAGTTTTGGGGGAAATAGGGAGCCTAATTTTTTTTTTTTTAGATACCAGCTTTAAGTTCAATGATTGGGTTGTTTTTTGGATTTACATGGAAATTGATTTTTATTCAGGACTTTTTTATTTTTCTTTTGAAGTCGCCATCTTAGGTCCCATTGTCAACCTGCCCTTAAACAAAGAAGAAGCACATGCTAACCATGTGCCGTGGGATGGGTGACTGACTTAATCTATCGTACCAAAAGAGCCCCCCCCACCCCCACCCCACCCCACCCCACTCTCTCTCTATCTAGCATTAAAAAAGAATATTTTCCATGTTAATATTCATCAAACAGTTTTTACTTTAAAATACATTTTTTAAAATTAAACCGTAAATTTAATGTGAGGACGGAAGCAGTACCAAGTTGTTTGGAGGGGGGCCTTTGGGATTAAAGTAGATAGTTTTCATAGTGACAGTTATTTTGTGGGCACATTTCTTGTTCTGTAAACTTTTTTTATTTTTTTCTTTAATTTTTTTTATAGCTTATTCTATTTTTTATATTTTTGATATTAATTAAATTGAAAATAGGTCCAATCAACAATTATTATGCGTGTGGGCAAATCAATGGAGGGAGTATTTTAAACATCTAGATTCAAATCAATGTTATCATCCTATGACACCATGTAATTAAATATTGTACTAATTTTTTTTTTCCAATCCAAAATAGCTGTCTGCTCCGTCTCGATTTTGATTATAATTTGGTAATTACGAGGTAAACTTTTGCAACTTTTAAAAATCATTTTATTTATAAATTGATACATCAATAAAAAATAAAAATAACAAGAACTGATAAAAATATTTTATTTCATTAGATAATCAATAAAAATGCGCAAATAAAACAAATGTTATTGAGAATGAGAGAAAAAAATTGTGACCAAAACTGAGACGAAAGAAGTATTAGATTTTGCATAAGTGTAGAATTTAGTATGTCTATATTTATTTAAAAGCTAATGTATCTAATAAATCTTGATAGATGTTTATTGTAAAAAAGAAATACTCCCTCCGTTCGGAAATATTCTTCCCATTTTCCTTTTTGGTCCGTCCGGAAATAATCTTCTCATTTCCTTTTTGAGTATGCTTTTTAAGGCTAAATATCAAGAATACCCTTATATTTTATCACAAATCTACTTTTTAAATACTTTTTTAATAATAAAAGGAGATTTAAAAATTTATAGTATGTGCATTTTTGAAAATTTTGCATTTTTTTTACTATTCCTTAATAAGCGTGCCAAGTCAACACGGAAAGAACATTTCCGAACGGAGGGAGTAGTAATATACTATATTCTCTTTGATGCCCCCAATCACTCACACCATCTTTAAGTAATCAATCAATTAATTTAGGGAGTACTTCTAATTAATTAATTAATTAATTAATTAATGCCTCTAACCTTAGCTCATCACATCAAACCTCGGACCGATCACGTGATTATTGAATGACTTGTTCAACTACTGTATCAGTCCCAAATCAGAATTGGGTCGGTAGTGGATATATACACGCAAGTGGTGTTGGGTAAATCCAATTAAGGTTGTTCACATTTGGGCATTTGATTTGAACAGCTAACCAACCAATCCCTCTCGTGGCTTGTTCTCATACCCACAAAGCTTGTTTATTGAAAGCTTGTTTATTCATTTGATTGATACTAGTTGATACTCAACTTGGGTTTACAAAATGAGAAATTTATTTAAATAATACTCCCTCCCAAATTATAATGCATGTTCACTATTCACAGGGTCAAACTTCATTCACTTTTTTTCTCTATTTTCGTTACCAATTTGATAAAATAAAATACTATTGTCACCACTAGTTTTGTAGATCTTTTGATGTAGTATTTTAATATGTAATTTTTATTTTTTAACTTTATACCATTTGTCATATAAAATGATTTGAAAATAATTTCAGTCAAACATCGTAAACCGAAACAAGCACTATAAATTGGGACAGAGGGAGTACTATTTAAAGTGACTTTTCTAATGTAGTATCATAAACTTTTATTTCCCAATTTAGTATACTGTTCAATGTCTACTGGTCATTGTTCAAGTAAATATCCACTGCCACCAGATATTGTTCAAACTAAATGTTCACCATCACAGAATATTGTTCCCACCACTAAATATTATTCAAGTACTATTTAGGGAATAAAAAAGTTTAAGTACCCCTACGTCCTAAAACTATCTTCTCAGTTACTATTCACATGGTCAAACTTAAATCACTTTCTTTATATATTTTCGCTACTTATTTGATAAAATAATATAGTCTTGTCATTTCTCGTTTTGTAGAACTTTTAGTGTAGTTTTTAAATATGTAAATTTTATTTTTTAATTTTACACCTACAATCAAATAAATTGAATTGAAAATAAAGTCGGTCAAATCTCGTAAACACAAACGAGAAGATGGTTTTAGGACGGAGGTCGAAAGGAGTACTACATTGGGAAATGACATATGTTTTAATACTATTTAGTACAAATTTCACGTATAAAATCTAGATTTTGACCAGACAACCAAATCGAATCGAAAAAATCAGTTCTGAACTAGACCGGTAAAAATCTAGATTGTTCTCTAGTCTTAGAATTGATGACCGATATAATTCCAGTCTAAAATCGAATGGTTTTCATGTCAGACAAATAACACCGGAATGTGTTGATTCTTTTATTTTTTTTTTTAAATACTACTCGTAGTTATATTTCATTACGAATAAAAATTTAGATTTGTATACTCCACCCCCGCCCCACAATGAATTACTCTTTACTATTGAAAAATCACAAATTTATTTATTTATTTATATATTTTCATTGATTATTTGATAAAATAAAAAAATTCACATCTTGTTTTCTAGAAGTTTTGATATGTTTTTTAAATATGCAAGTTTTATTTTTATTTCTATACCAATCTTTAAATAGAATGAATTGAAAAAGTTTGATTTTTTTTTATTTTGCAACAACAACAACAACAACCCAGTTAAATCCCACAAGAGTAGGGTCTGGGGAGGGTGTGTGTACGCAGACCTTACCCCTACTCGAAAGTAGAGAGGCTGTTTCCAAAGAGACCCCCGGCTCAACGTCGAAAGTTGCATTGCTTGACTAACTGCTACTTCATTAATTAAAGAAGCGCAGACAGTTTAGAGATCCATTTTGATTTATTCCATCACACCCCAAAGCCAAAAAAATGGTGAAAATTTGGCTCCATCGGAGATGATGGAAAGGAATTTTTTTTTATTTTGCGTAAAGTATAATTTATTTAGGAACGAAGACTACAAAAAACTTCAAGTACTCCATATGATATTTGAGCTTATATTTTTAGAAACTTTTATATGTAAATTATTTTGATTAGATATAAATGTATTAAAGTGTAACTTCATCAATATTTTTGAAACTGACAAACTAAAGAAACTACAAAATTTATTTTAAACGTATCATATTGTTGATTAAGTATTTATATGTTGATTTTATTATTTGAAAGACAATCAACGAATAAAATAAAATTAAGGTTGAATCAAGCTAGGTCGTTATAAAACGAGTTGAATCAGTCCTACCCTTTACTCGATTCTGATTTTGCATTTTTCTCGTTCCAGTCTAGTGTTCAACCCTATACTCAACCCACCAATCCATTCGCCACTTCTGTGTGTTCTATTTGATGTCGTAAATTAGTCCACCCAAGCAGAAAGCTCTAGGTCGGGTTTAAGGTAATGTGTTGGTTAAGATGCTAAAAAGAACCCTTGACTCGAGTTTGAGCGAGAAGACTGTGGGTGGTTAGAGTCGTAGTCTAATTGTTATTAAATAATGAGAGTATTATGGCCTAGAGCTATTACAAGGCGCTTCTCGGGAGAAGAAATCGGGATGCCCTCCAATGAGGGTTTACAAGTATATTTATGGTCGAATATGAGAGACAAGGCCATGTGCGCCCATGCCTGGCCACGTGTTAGGCCCCTCGTGTGTTCTTGTGTTGATGGTTTCTTGCCTTGTAGCACTCCCCTCTTGGTGCGTAGTGCCATGGAGATGTCAGTGGTTCTTATCGTTGGTGCATGAAACCTAGTCTGATTTGGTCACTTCTTGCATAATTAGGCATGGCCTGTCATTAGCCATCTGAACGAGTAAATCTCTCAAGTCTTAGATTTCTTCCCACGTGATCTCTCGAAGTGAGCGTCGAACATATGGACGATTTATCTAACCACACCGTGCTTTCTCCCCCTATCATGCACGTTGCACAAAGGTAAGCTCTAAACTACCTTGACCGGGTCATCACGATATATTGTCTTTGACATTGCTCTCCGAGTCCAAATCACCTGGTGGGTATAAGATAGATCAAATATTGCTGAACAGTCTCAGTGTATAATACACCCATCAAGTCGTGCTCGTAATCTTCTTTAGTTTGAGATCGGCTCCGAGTGAACTCTCAAAGGTCAGGCTGACCACTTGTTAAATTATCACGAGTACACACGGTCATGCAAATCACACCTAGGTAGGCTTGATAATACTTTGAGCGAGTCAACTTCTCTTGTTACCTTTGTCACTACTGCACTAACTAAGAATCAACCGGGTAAGTTTTTGGTAGACCAGACCCAAGTCATGGTCTAAGTGTAAATACACCCACCAATAAGTCTTCCACTTCTCGGCCTTGTAAGACTTATCAAGGGTGAGAAGTAGAAGGCGGAACTTTTCCTTACGTCGCATTGTGTCAAAGTGACCGGATCATCGTCTGAGTGAAATATTCCCATGCACAAAGATGACCAAGCAACTACCTCCTTCATCTCAACAACACGAAAATAAACTTGAAGTGCTGGCCTAGTTTAGTATTTTCCGAGCAACATATAAAATTCTGACCGGTAATTATTTCTTCCTTTCTATGGCATGGAGGTGAACTCTGACTTTTGGCCACGCTACCCTTTTAGTTTGATCGGCAACCTTCACCAGCCTGGGTTACCCTTCTAATTGTAACAAAATAAGTTAAAATAAAAAGGAGAGATTTTAAAATATTTCAGAATTTATAGTTCAATTTTTTAATTTCTCCACTAAACAAATTCTAACAATAGGGTATTTACTTTTCAACACTTTTCCTAGACTTCGGGAAAATCAAACAAGAAAGTTTTTCCAAGGGGGAGGAGGGAGTAATTTTTGGTGTAATTGTAGCATAACTCACCATACCCTTTTGGCTCTTGGAAGAGAACTGCAGACACTGATCATTCAAACAAAAGGGAGTAATTAACAGATTGTCTTTCAACAGAGAAAACCATCCATANTCAGAATTTATAGTTCAATTTTTTAATTTCTCCACTAAACAAATTCTAACAATAGGGTATTTACTTTTCAACACTTTTCCTAGACTTCGGGAAAATCAAACAAGAAAGTTTTTCCAAGGGGGAGGAGGGAGTAATTTTTGGTGTAATTGTAGCATAACTCACCATACCCTTTTGGCTCTTGGAAGAGAACTGCAGACACTGATCATTCAAACAAAAGGGAGTAATTAACAGATTGTCTTTCAACAGAGAAAACCATCCATAAGCCAGAAACAAGTACATTATAGAACCTTAAAACAAACAAACAGATGGGGAAAAGAGGCAGATACAATGAGAAGGGTGCGGCGGGAGAGGGACTATATGCAGTAAAATGAAATCAATATTAGGTACACATATTACATACCCTTGATTCTCTAGCTGCTTATTCAATGGCAAACCTCGAGATATATTTATATATGTAAGTGCAGCTTGGTACATAATGAAGGTTCTGCTTGACATCTCCCTGCTAAAGATTAGGGTTCACAGATTTGGGAGTTGTATTTGTGATGCAGAAGGTATAGAACCCTGGCCAACCTTCATCAGCAGCTTTCTTTGGTTTTCATTAGTGTGTGGAAGGCTCGCGCGCAGAAGTTCGACTGGCATTTCACTGTTTATGGCCCTTCCGACATCTTCGACCGTTTCTGCATGTGCAACTGTGTGCATTATGTTATCAATTTTACTAACACAATATTTTGTCAGAAGACCGAAAAAGGCATCAAATGAAGCATTCCATAGAGCTGGGCTTGGCGCGCTAAAGCTCATTAACAGGTAAGAAGCCCTCTCAAGAACAGATTTTAAGATGAGGGAGGCTCCATCGCCTGAAGGGCTTCCAAGGGGACGGAGAGGAGGTTGCTCAGAGGAGCACACTACGGCAGCTAGACATGCGCCCAGTGAATTAAGACCCATTCCGCTGATACATGCTGACACTGTCTTCGCAAGATCAATGGTCTCTTTACTTGCTCCGCCGAATAAAAACCTTAGATGACGAGAAACTGCCATGCAAACTATCCTGGCAAGATCTCCTCCTGGAATAAGAAGCTGAAGGTATCTCGATATGAGTTTCTTGCCTTTGGGGATAGAGACCACCCACAGAAACACACTGTCATCCCTAGGGCTCGGCTCGGAAGTGCAGCTGCTGGTTTTCTTACCAAGTGGATCTGCAAGTTGAAGTGAAGCTGCCATACCTTCCAGAAGCATCTGTCGTTTTTGCCTGAGCTGAGCGCCACCGTCTTGTGGCTGACTAAACTGAAGAAGCCGGTCAATGTCGTCTACCTCGAGAAGAAGATAGAAACTGTCCTCTATTGTGACTCTAGCTGCAAACTTTGGGTCCCGTTCCAAAGGGGTCTCTTTTGATTGACGAGAAGAAGAGCATGCGGGGTCCGCTTCAAGAAGAGAGGCCGGCCTACGAATGGAAGAGAACGAAACCCGCCCTTGGGAATCAACACGCAGATAAGGTAGTGATTCTGTGCTGTTACGAGACCGGGAAGGGCCAGCAGGTTGTTCCTTGTTTGGACAGAGACGACACTTTGACTTCTTAGCAAGTCGTGCTTGGTGGTAATAATCATCGACATACGGATCATTTGAATGGTTCCCAGATTGCTGCATTTTGAGAATGTTTTCAATTTCTTCGCCCGTCATGTACTTGGATCTGAACTGCAACACCTTACTTTCATTCTTTGGGCTACTACTACTTGCATCAGATCCTTGTGGAGAAAATCTCACGCTTTTAACCTTCTGCGATTTGGGTCTTGAATCAGGTAATACATATTTACCCAGGTGAGATGGCACAGAAAGAGAATTATACAAACGCGGCCTTGTTGAAGGAAAATGTGGCAAAGCAGGTTGCGCAGAAAATTGCAGCCTTTGGTGCTCAGAGGGCATCAACTGAGGGGACAATATCACATTGTGATGCAGAAGTTGCTGTGGCAACACATTGTTTGAGAGGTTTGAATGGTTGACCCAACTGTTCTCTAGGCGGTTATTCACAGAGAAACTGGGAGAAATTAAAGGTGACCTGTTACCAAACTGAGGACCATGAGAAAATCCAGACAAATGCAAATTGGAATTTGACAGGGAAGATAAATTTGCAGCAGAGAAGGGTGAATGGTGTAGGTTGTGTTGTGAACTCTGATGAGATCTATCGCCAGGCGGAGGAAAAGAAGAATGAGAAGATTTTTGTACTGAAATAGGTTCAGGATATGAAGATGTTCTATGAATTGGTTTTGACTCTGTGAGATGATACATAGAAGAGAGGTGTGGCTGAGAAGACCATCGTTTGCTTTCCATGTAAGATTCAGTGTCGGAGTAATGTTGATCAAGCCAGTCAGGAATATCTGCATCTTTTGCCCACTCAGCAGTGGTTGTGGATGAGCCTGCACACAAACTTTGATTAAACAGAACCCCCTAGTAACAAATCCAAGTCAGGAGAGAAGAAAAAGGAAACATTGTAGACTTCATAATGTATTAATGTTCAACAGGTCTACTCCCCCTATCCCGAAAAAAGCCATGTATCATCAAGGTTTTTAAATTTTGGTAAGGTACAACTGTTTTTACTGAATCGACACTACACATTTTGTGTTTTCTAACCTTAATAAAAAACATACTTAGATCATTTCTCATAGGTTGCATTCAATTCAACGAAAATTAGCTTCTTTGTTGAAATAGGACTCTTTTATGAGACCAATAAGTTTTCAAACAAGACTTTGAAGGAGTACAATTTTTGTTTGCTGTTGTCTTTGTCCAAACTAAAAGTAAATAAAAACAATGTGCTCTGCTTTTCCAAGGCCAGGTTATGATGCTACTAGAAAACAATGAGGAGGCTTTTGGTAAACAGATTGTTATGCTCCCTCCATCCCAAAACAAAAGGGGTAGTTACTATTCCTACCTTCAAACTTTATTCACTTTCTTTACCAATTTTCGTCACTCATTTGATAAAATAATATAGTGTTGTCACCTCTTGTTTTAAAGATCTTTAGATATAGTATTTAAATATATCATTTTTTTTATTTCCACACAAACTTTGAAATAAATTGAATTGAAAATAACTTCAGTCAAACACCGTAGACCTTTCGTAGTAGAATTATTGGCTTGCTAAAAGTTTGCGGCAATACGAGACCATCTTGAGTTAATTGGCTAATGGAATGCCATATCACTTGTGTTGCTGAATCGTCTAGGACACGCTCGAAATAGTCTAAAGAATTACACTATCACCTAACATAATCTCATAATCCCTAAGAAAATGGAGGTAATCATATTGCTGTTCTTTTACTTAAGAATCCAACCATGATGGAGAGCATTACAAAGAATTCTGTGACCTGAACTAAACAAGGTTATGATAAATTACCTTGATTACATTACCTAGGTAAAGTCATATTACGAGAGCTAAATGCCACTTACAGTAAGATCGTTTTAGAGTCAGGTCTTTGCCATCACTCCCTCCGTCAAGTGTGGCAATATATACTTCTCCTTAATAGTTAGTCCCAAAACTATGTTCACTTTCCTGATGTAAACTATACTATCTTTTTACTTACTCAATTTATCCTTTCTCTATCATTTCATTTTTTAACATTGAGTGGGACTGATAATACTTTTCATCTTTATAGAAGTTCAAAATGGTAAAAGAACAATCATCCTTGTGTCAAACCCAAATGTATCTTAAATTATGTTATGGATGATTGGATGGAAGACTAATTTGAAAACATGTTTCTTATTTCAGTTAAATTCATGACTCGTTTTTGGGAGAGGGAAAGTAATACCAAAGTGTTCCTTCAATTGAATAATGTGCAAGGAAAATCACAGCCCAAATAGGGAACAAATATTTATATGCTTGAAATTGAGAAATGTGGTGACATTATAAAATTTGTACTCACTTCCCCTTGAAAAAGATCCTGACCCGCGGTCACCAATTACTCCAGGATGTCTTGGACCTGCAATATCTCTGTTCAACTGGAAGGGGAATTTATGTGAAATCACATGAAAAAAACAATACAATGTTTGTTGTCTGGAAAATAATACTAAGACGATAGCAATGAGCCAATGACTTACAAATATGACACTTAAAAAACTGACAAATCACTTGGCATAGACATAATATAAAAGAAGAGGATGAAAATCAATAAGACTATACTATGAAATTCTATGTACATACTTGTACAATTGAAGATGCAGCATTGTTCCTTCTTACTTTCTTAGTAGCTAGTTTACTTAACTAGAATTTGCATGAGATGATAGTGATGACAATAAGTTATACTGTACCACTATAACACTATTGCAGGTAAAATGATGGCAATGGGTAATCTATGGAAGGGCAGGACTCGGGCCAGAGAACCCAAAATCCAAATAACAAACTTTAGGAATGGTATAATCACTGAAAGTTTCGAGCTTAGAGGAAACTTTACGTTTGAATATAATTTACAATGCAAGTATGTATAACCATCCGACACAACAAACACAAAACTATAAAGGAAATGCTAGTGGCATAACCAGAACTGGTACTGGTGTTAACTTATCATACCCTCAAAAGTCATAAAAAATTACAACGGTTTACAATTCTAACAACTAACACAATGAGAAATTTTATGAAAAACTAGAGTACAACGAAGATAACACTGAAGAGTTTAATTGCTGCACAATCGAAAATTCCATCTTGCTGACCTTCAAAAAGGTTGTTGCAAGATCATCCAGATCAGATAAAGATCCTAATCCAGAACCCTGCATACGAAAGCAAATAACCAATGTGTTCATCTCTTTCCAAACAAAAATGGATTCAACCGGCACTGAAATGCATATCAGTGTGGTACTCAATAAAAATGCACAACAGCGCATACCTCATCTTTCTCAAATAAGTGATACTCAAGTATCTGATCATCACCACCCACAACTCCTCCAGCAACAGGAAGGCTGCTACCACTACTACTACCTTCTTCACTCTCTAAACACCCCAATTCAACCTCCGCTCCAGTCCCTCTCTCAAAGAAGGCATAGCGAGAAGCATCGAAAACTCCACCTTCTGCACCTGAACACAAGAAAAACAATGTTTCTCTCTTAGCATCGCCAAAATTTTCCACACTCGGGCACTCAGACAAACACAATCGATAGCAAAGCCACTGGTTCTCGATCTACAATACAAAAAAAAATCTAAGAATTGCAAAAAAATAAACGCAACCGCAAGAGAGCTGACCAGAAAGGGAACTAATCGAGTCGGCCAGGCCCTTGAAATCGGCGCCAGATGATCTCTCCATAGCTACAAGAACAGATGTGGATCCTGAGCCCTCAAAACCCCCCTGCGCAGTCACAATTTCAAACACGAAAATATACACAATCTATCTACGGACCAAGAAGTCAACATTCCGCCGAACATGAGAAGCCATTTTCGTCAACGCAGCTAGGGTTTTGGCATGGAGAGAAGAGCGGGTACGAGTAGAACTCCCAATTCTAGGGTTGAGGGAGGGGGGAGCTGTAATGGAGGGTGGAATGAGGTCGAGAAGGAGAGACTGGAATGGAGGGAATACGTTTTTTTCTTTTTACAGATGGAAGGGAATCTCTCTCTCTCTCTCTCTCTCTGTGGAGCGTCCAAATAAGCTTCGCTTTTAATAGGTAGAGTTCAGTATTTGTCTTGCTCGCCGTTTATAGAAAGTATTGTGCCAATTTCAGCATTGGTCTCTTAACTCTTCTCCCATTGAAGTTTTTTTTCTCGCACCTAATTTAGGCTGCGTTTCGTTCGTCTCATCTGATTTCATCAGATTTCTTGGAGGTCTGATCTGATATGATCTAATCTAATCTAATTATAGTTATAATTAAAACAGTTTCTGATCTAATCTGATTATAATAAAAGTAAGTAATAAATTGGAAAAAATAAGTTGACTGGAACATTGTCTTGATTTGTACGGAAAACCCTCCTAAAAACAACCATATGGTTTGGTGTAATGTGTAAGTGATTGCACCTAAATGCCAGATGGTTATAAATTGTCCTCAACTTTACTCAGTAGCTGGTTTTAAATATTTAATTTTTAATTCTATGATATTACATAAATAGTTTAATTTTCAAAAAGTGTTTCATATTCGATTCTTCAAGAACTATATGTGAAAAAACGGAGTTGCCATGAATCGAACTCGGGTCTTATCCCTTTGGCACTCCTTGCCTTGCCAACTGCGCAATGTCCACCGGCATCCTTTTTCTTCTTTTCTGTTCGACGGTAGAACCCCCCCCCCC
>OOIL02000912.1:363019-374055 GCA_900332095.2 Cuscuta campestris
TTTCTGTTCGACGGTAGAACCCCCCCCCCCCTCTCGCCACACTTATACTTCGCAGGCACGTAAAATTAGTTTTAGGTAGTTTTAATAAATATATCATTATATTTTAAAAATTTTATATTTATTTATTGAACTGTAACTTCTATTTTACTCATCACGTTCTACACGTAAGTCCAAATTTAACAAATTATATACTGATGGTGTAAATTACCACCCGGGTAAACTGCTCTAAACCGGGTCTAGGGTGATTTACTAAGGTTAAGAACTAAAAAGATGAAGTAAACAGAGATTGACCTGGAGAACTGTAAATGGAACACCTGTAGTCCAATTATTATTAACTATGGGAAGAGTGCATGGAGGTATTACACAATATGTGTTTGGAGAGATGAAATTCGGATCCCCAACACTGAGAGTTTACATCAGTATTTATAGTGGCTAGGGGACAGGACAAAGGTTGCCCACGTCGACTAAATTATATTTCTCATTCATAAACAAAGGACATAATAAATTTTCAAGAACTAATTAACAAATTGGCTAGATTAATTAATTAGAACATTACAACAATTACTAGCAACTTAAAATTTTAATTAATTAAATTTAACATTCCAACATAATTATTTTTCCTACATACCTATTACTCTATTTCAATTCACATCCCTAAAATAACTAAACAATCATATTCCTAAGACACGAAGTATTTTTAGTGTGTCGGAGGTCTAGACGTGCGCTTGGGGTTGGGCCGCTGTCCGATCAAATTCTCTGCCAAAAGTTGCAATTTTGCGCCGAATATCAAACGTCGACACGCATAGGCGTGCGCCTGGAGTATGAGTGCACGCCTCTCGGAGGCCTGGACCGCGATTCGGTCAAATTTTACACTTGTGCCATTTTGTTTCAATCTTTTTGCTCCAAATTTTGATTGAGTCTCTTTTTGACTTGTGATCTTTAATTTGAAATATTTTTTCTTCTAATTTGATCATGATATGCTTGGAAAAACAAATTTTAATTTTGAACAATCTTTTTTATTAACAATTTTGTAAAATGAAATTTTAAGTATGGAAAATTATTTAAATTTCTTGATTTATTTTTATTTATGCGCAAAAACGTTGTTTTATGAGATACGGAGTATAAAATAAGACCAAAAATGGGCTTATCATATGGCTGCCACCTTGGTGCGTGATGGGGAGGGCACACTGCCCACTCCCCCGTGATTGTGATGGGTTTGAATGCCATCATTCGTGTCATGCTGGTTTCCCTCCCTTTTTGTTTTTTTATTATTTAAACATATCGTTGCACATCTCAACTTCACATCTTCAATCCTTCTTTTCTACTACTATTCTAAGTTTTAATCATCTTTCTTTGGACGTCTTCCAATTCCTATGAAGTTGTTACTCTTTTTATGAATACAATGATGCAGGTAGCTCGAATTCTACACCACAACAACAAAACGAGAAACACCTAAACCACGTAGAAGAAGAGCCCTAAATAGAGACTGAATTGGTATTACTAAATTTTTTTTTTCAACTGGTTTGTTGTTGTACATACTATGAATTATATTACATTATTTTTTATAATATTATTTTTAAATTTAATCGAACTAATGCGTAGGTGGCCACGATTGGTTACTTGCGGATTATTTTGCTTAAAACTGGCTCTACGCGACTATAGTAAAATATATACCATTCTGTGATGACTCAAAGGGAAAGAAATTTGAAAAATATCAAGAATCGACACAAAACACATGTGGAACGATACAAAACACACGTGGAATGCCTTTTTAGTGTACTCAAGTAGAGATGACGCGTTGTGTAAACCCCGACAAGAACTTTCGCACACAAAAAATTGGAATAGTCATGCACGCTTGTTGCATCCTACATAACATCATTATCGGAATATGAATGACATGCGACGTGTGAATACGATCTCAACAATGTCAATGAGAATGTTGAACGTGTTGATGAGACGCAACATGATCTCAACAGATTGGAGTTACAGAACACACACACTAAAATTTTTGTGCCGATTTGGTTGAACATGTATATAATTTTTCTTCACCACTTCCGAATGACAAATAATCTCTTTTTGTACCTTTTAAATAATTATACTTTTTTATTCCAACTTTTATTCGCAATGTATTATGTGAGTGCAATTTTAATTTTGATATTAGTGAAGTATTTTTTCTTTTGTCATTTTAATTTAAAATTTAATATTACTGACAATTTTATTTTATATTTTAAGTTTAAATAATTTAAATTAAAAGAGTTTTAAAGAAGAAAAAAGGATGGGCATGATCCACACTATGAACATGGATGAATAATGATAAGAAAGAGAAAAACTAACATGGAACTGAGTGGTAGTTAGTGATGGGCGTGATCCACATTGTATGGCCTGACAACATACACATTATATACTACTCGCTATATATCTTTCCAAATTGATTTTTGTAATTTTTAAGCAGGGTTGAAAAAAGATAGAATTTTAGTAAAATACTCCTGATAATAATGGATAGAGCAGATTAAATGAGATAGATGGAATATAATAAATAAAGTAAATAAAAATAATTGTAATATTTTAAATATTACAGAATAAAAAAAATAATGGAAAGATTTTCCCCGAGGGGGAGTAACATTTTTCGTGCTAATTTTCTTCATTAAGTTGAGATTTGAGATCTTATTGGGCTGCGAAGTAGGCCAAATTTGCGTAGGATAAAGACCGTCAAAAAGCCCGAATATGATCCAGGGTTCCATTACGAAGTCGAGTGCCCGCGCGAGATTTCCTTTATAAAGTTGATAAACCAGCGTCCGGAGGAACACTAGGGTTTCACCTCTCCCAGCCCCGCGGCGGCGCAACTGAAAATGGTGAAATTTCTGAAGCCGAACAAGGCCGTCATCATCCTCCAGGGCCGATACGCCGGGAAGAAGGCGGTCATCGTGAAGTCCTTTGAAGAAGGCACTCACGAGCGCCGCTACGGCCACTGCCTCGTCGCCGGAATCTCCAAGTACCCGAGCAAGATCATCCGCAAGGACTCGGCGAAGAAGCAGGCGAAGAAGTCGCGCGTGAAGGCTTTCGTCAAGGTCGTCAACTACAACCACATTATGCCGACGCGATACACTCTGGACGTGGATCTGAAGGACGTTATCACTCCGGATTGCCTCCAGTCGCGCCATAAGAGAGTCACCGCCGCCAAGGAGGCCAAGTCTCGGCTAGAAGAGCGGTTCAAATCTGGGAAGAACAGGTGGTTCTTCTCCAAACTCAGGTTCTGAGTAGATCTCCGCGCAAATACTCTCTCCGATTTGATTTTTTTCTCACCTTTTTTATCTGCCGATGTATGCATTGAACTGAGTTTAATCTAATTAAAGCTCTTATCCCTACGCCGTACGATTGAGATTTTTTTGGCTAATCTGCTCCTTAATCATTGCTAATTGTTCTTATTTTTTGCTTTCATCATCTGAGCTCTATAGTTATCCAGGTTCTCTTTCATTCATCACTGAGTCATGATTAATTTGAATCGAGTTGCTTTCTCAGGCGTTGCGTGCATTGTTGATTCAGTGCAATCTACGTGTCAATGAAAGCATAAATCAATTCAATATGCCCAATCCCCCATTGATCTAATCATCTATGAACAAACCCTAATTTGATTCGGTTTGTTTAGTGAGGGGATTGGAATAACTATGTTTGTTTACCCCTTAAATGGAATATTTGGTTGATTATTGCGTTGCTTCATATGGTGAATCCCTTCTTGACATTTGTGAGGGGTGTTCTAGTTTCCGAAGCATAGATCAAATGGAAGTTCATAACAGCACTGTGCTTTTCTCATCGCACTTTGCTACCTGTCTCCTTCTACAGCTTTTGACCATTGTGTATAGATACTCTGTATTTTTTAAGGATTCCTGTGCCATTATATGTTTGGAAATGGCTTCCCTTTGGAAGATTAATACGGATTGTGTTAGTCCCATTGTAAAGAGAATCAAAGGTTTGATACTCTGAAAATAAATTGCAAGTTTATTTTTAAACATAATATCAATATAAATCTTTTTCCCAAACTATGGGAGTACCTTTATATCTGAGTTCAAGCCCTCAAAAAACCCTATTTGATACAATTATTGTATTTGAAAAAGCCTCTCTAAGAACATGCCTTAAAATAATTCTCTCTTGGTTTCCCTAACTTTTAGTTTGTGACATGTCATTGCAATTATTTATTTTCCTATTAAATCTTTATTAAAATTATTGTAAAATTAAATTATACGGAGTAAACTTTATATGTTTAGAAATCAAATCAAAATTTTAGCAGTGGGAGAGATGCCATCATCTTATTGTTTCATACTACTCCGGAGTATTTATTTATTTATAGGGCTGTATGTCATTCACTTTCTATTATTTCTATATTTCAATCTTGCATCATTTTCATCTAAAATGGTTTGAAAGTAAATATATTTGAACATCATTAATTGAAATAGACAATTTGACTTGGGATGGTGATACAAGAGGTCACAAGTTCTTTCAACGGTGTCGTGACAATGTGTGCTTAAAATGTTAAAGTTGTATGGGTAATAAAGACATTAGTGTTCTAAAAACATGATAAATTGAATTGGTAATAATAATGTTAAATATCAAAATTAATATGGGACAAAGAACTCAACAAGTTCTAATGTCAAAAGCATATTGGTTATCATGACACTGTGAATCAACGTCTTGAGTATACCCAAGATTTTTATGTTCTGCATGAAAAATTAATGATTCTTTACCTCTTCTAACCCTATAGTAGTTTTTTACCATGGCTGGACTCAAACCCACTCCTGCTTGTGCGGTGTAGCTTGTGATTTTCCTTGATTTGATTTTTTCTGAAGATGTAACTCACATGGCTGGATCTAATCTTAATAGATTTGGTATCATTATCTAATATATCATGTGAGACTTAGTTTACATTATAAAAATGTACAAAACCTTATTTAAAAAAAATTGAAAGTATATGTCAAATAAAGAAAGATAAAAAATTGAAAGTACATTTTATTGATTTGGCATTTTTTGGTTTGGTAATATTGGTATTTTTGGGTAATTTGAGTTTGGTACTTTTAATATTTTCTAATTTCTTTCAATTTTTTTAAACTTGTTCTAGGTTTTTTCATAGTCTAGCTTTAAAATTTCAACCTAAAAAAATATTGTCTTAGTTAAGTGTATGAAAATTATAAACTTGGACACTAAAGGAGAAAATGTCGGACTTTTTATATGAACATATAAATAAATAAACAGAAAACTAAATTGCATTACAAATATTAAAAGTAGGTACCATTCCAAATTAAAAATTGCATTAAAATAAATAAAAACACCCTAAACCAATTACTCAATTTACCTGGCTTAGATATATCTGCCACTCCAATTGAGAAGTCCTATGCTCAATCTTGAATCATTGTCTAAAAACCTCTCATTGTACATTTGACTTGGAGCAAAGTAATCCTTCCACAAACGTGTATAACCATCCTTATCTATCTACTCCTCTCAGTTTCTTCTTTCGTTGGGAAGAATTTGGCACTTCATGAGTACCAAGCCCAAACAATTGCATGGCAAAATCTTCCAAATCATCGGAAAGTACAATTTGAAGCTATTGTGTAAGCTAGGGGAGCGTGGCACGGTATGGTACGGTATTGTACCGATCTCGATCCCAAACCATTGGTTCAGTATGGTTCGGTACCGGTTTCGGTATGAATTAGGATGAATATATACGTACCTAGTTTACATCATAAAAAGTAACAAAACCTTTTATTTTTGGAAAATTGAAAGTACATTTAACCAAAGGAAGATAAAAAATTTAAAAATGAAAAAATAAAAAACTAAAGAGAACGAGTGAAAACAAAGTAAAAAATATAAAAAGATTATTATTTTTATAATATATTACTCCCTCCGTTCTTAAACTCTTCCTCTTTCATTTTTTTCATTTTCTATTAAAAAACCACTTTTACCTTTACTTTTTCATACCCTACCTATCACATCATACTTTTTCTCTAATACTCAATCCATCACATTTTACTTTTACCCATCACATCAAGGGCAAAATTGGAAGTCAACTACTACAATTTAACACTTTCTTATTTTTACACAAAGTCAAAATAGGAACACTTTTATAGAACGGAGGAAGTAGTATATATGTTTGGTTTGGAAATTTCGATATGAGAAGTAACCTCGTACCGTTCCCAAAGACCGGACCGACCGTTTGGTTCGGTACAGTTCGGTTTGAATAACCATTATATGTTTGAAAACTAGCAGTTAGGAAAAGACAAATGGCTGTTATATGTTTAAAAACTAGTCACTAGGAATAGACAAAAAATAGTTATGTATTTAAAAAACAAGCCATTAGAAAAAGAGAAAAAATGGCCGTTACGATTAGAAAAAGATAAAAAATACGTAGTATTTGTTGTAAAATTTAGAAAATATTTTAAAATTTTCACACATCACCATTATTTTTTATTTGTATTTAATTATTTAATTCTTTTTATGTAAGATTTTTTTTAAACAAATAAAAATAAATAATAAAAGTAAAACTAAACAAAATAGTAAACCAAAAAAAAGTGCTTTCAAACATGAAAAAATGGGCAAAGGATGCGTCGGTCCGGACGGATGATCTACGGAGGCGGGGACGACGAACGCCGCCATCAACGCGGCAAGCTTGAAGGACGCCGGCCATGTTAGCCGCCGGCGGAAGAAGGATGGCACCTTGGATGCAGTCTAATAAAACATCATATTGGATTTGTTGCGATAAATAATTAAATAGAAATATGGATTCCCACAAAATAAATGGACTTCTTACTTTCTGCTTTTAGAATACAATGTTTAAGAGCGTGAGATAGAAGCTTGCTTCTTCATTTTACAAGAGATTGGAGATGTGCCCAATAAAACAAACCCGCCCGGTTCCCTGGCCACTGGAATCCACGGAAGTCACTGCCCTCCTACGGAGCTCCGTTCATAAAATTGATGATTCCTACCCCCTAATCCCTGCCAAATCCCGACCCAAACTCATCCTCCCACCTACGTCAATTGCACCTCGTAAGCATAAAGTCAAAACTTTCGACTTTAAAGTCAATTATGCTTACGAGGTGCAATTGACGTATGTAGGGGGATGAGTTTGGGTTGGGACTTGGCGGGGGGGGGGGGGGGGGGTTACCGGGGGGTTAAGGGGTAGGAAACATCAATTTTATGAACGGATCTCCGTAGGGGGGCAGTGGCTTCCGTGGCCACTGGAATCCAGTGGCCATGGAACCGGGCCGAAAACAAAATAGCCTCTAAAGTCCTATTCTTTAGTGTTAAAATTTCTGAATGTGATGTTGAAAAAAACTAAACGGAATTAGAAAAATTAGAAGAAATTAAAAAATATTGAAAGAATTAAAGTGTTAAAAAGTCATTCAATTGAATGATCATCATCAAAATAAATATATAAGAAAATTTTAATTTTGGATATAAAAAATCATCTCTGTCCGTGTTTGAAGTTGCATGTTATAAATTTGGATATATAAAGTGAGGTTCTAATGACACCGGAGTATGGTGACACTAACGTGCCAGTTGCCACTGCCATTTTGGGGCACTTTCAGTGCTCCGTTCGTAAAATTGACAGTTCCTAACCCCTACTCACCCCCTAAACCCCCCACCCTATCCCGCCCCTGCACCCCCACCACAACCCCGCCGTAAGCCCCTCAAAAAATGTGTGGCGATTGTGCAATAGTTTGGTAGATCTTTGACTTGCACTATTATATAAGTAGTGATTTTTAACAAGTAATGAATTTTTAACGTATGGTCCATTTGATAAATCTCGAAAAAAAGGACTTATTTTTTATGGTGTGTTTGCAATTATAGATTTGACTTTTAAATTTCATCATAATTGAGTAAAAACTTTATAATTTCTAACAAAACTTAATTATAAATCATAAACTCCCCCTTGTAATTTGATATCCAAGATTCAAATTTTAGAATCAAAATCTAAAGCCGTAAATGAACGATTTAGTTTCCAAACACTTAGTTAAAAAATTCACACCATAACTTCTAGAATTACGTGATTTTACATAACTATTCCGATATTCAATAAAATACATTGATGTTCTTAGAATTTTCATATATTTATATCAGTTCTCTAACATTAACATCTGTTTAAAACGGTGTCCTAACATATAGACCGCACAGACATAAACATATAGAGTATATAAACTCTTGGAGTATCGACGTAAACATATGAAAATTCTAGAAGCTAATTTGTGTATATCATGGAGTGTTTCTGTAAAATCGTGCAATTCTAAGAATATTGGTGTGAATATTTTCTTTTAAAAAAAAAGAAAAGAAGCCAATTTCAATATAAGTATTTCAACAACTTCAGTCAAAGCATTTTCTTCTACAACATTGTGTCATTTATATAAATGAAACAATTCAGTTGCTGCAGTCAAATAGCAATGTTGATTGAAGAAGAAAAGAAACCACTGGAACCTCAGCCTGGCAGACAATATATATATATAGGCTCTGCAGGTTCCTGGAGGGCAGTACAGATGTTTCCTCCTCTCAAAGGTTTCTTCCATCTTACAAGACAACTAACTCCTTCATTCCAATTTGTAAAGCACTACTTCTGTGTCGCGGCCGCTGCCGACTCCCCGGGAACAAACACGGGGAGCTGGTGGGACCCACCGCCTCGTTTCAACCTACATTCCCGGCCCAAAGCCAGCTGTGGGCCCCCAAAAAATATCGAATCCCCGCCACCCGTGTAAATTGCTGTCGTCTCAGACTGCAGCTGGGCCCGGGGGAGGGTGATGGGCTGGCAACTCTCGTTGCTGCTGCTACCCGAACCGCCCGCTTTCGCGTTTGGTAATACGGGCGGTCTTTTACTAATGCCATCTGCGGCGGTCACAGGGACGGACACGTACCTTCCAGCTTCCTGGTCCCACACAACAGACATGCGTTTAACATCTCGGAGCACAGATAAAGGGCGGTTGTTACCTGAACTCAGTATTGTGGGGGCCGGCTTAGAAATGCGGGCCATCTCTGGGACCAGGACATTGGGTGGACTCAAATTGTTGTTAGCTTGTGGGATTGGGCTTAGGGTGACCGCACTGTGAACGTGGGTGCTCGGGCTGCTGAAGCTACTCATGCTTTGGGCCTCGCTTCCTTGACTGGGCCGCACAGGGGAAAATCTCATTTCATATCTCGCCTCTCTGTTTCCGCCACTCAAACTGCTTCCCACACTCATGTTCTCACTGGAGTAGCTTAGTTCCGAATCGCAGACACCCGAATGGCGGTGGTTATCAATCGGGCGTAGAACGGATGAGGATGCCCGGGCTTTAGCTGCTGCTTTGATAGCTTCATTGGAGTCCAGCTTTGCAAGTTTCCATGCGCTGATCTTAACGGGCCGTTTGGATGCCTTGTTTCCTATAATGTCCTCAAAGCCAGCTGCATCTGGATCAACTGTTGATGGAACTATTCCAGGTTCTAATTGTGGTGCAACTTCTTCCTGATTCAGAGAAAGGGAAAAAAACTACAGAATTCTGATGCAAATATGAGAATGGTCCCAGCGACGGGACTATTCTGGTATTGTGAAAAAATACGGGACCAATTAAGCAATTCTCTCAAATAAAAACAGCAATAGTTACTTGATAATCAATGAAAACCCGAGGAGGGGTGCACCATGCTCCTTTATACTGCAGGCCTAAAGAGCTTCCACCGCTGAAACCGGTTATTGCAGACCCTGTTGGAGAGAATAGAATGTTACCCTGCTCCTCGTATACAGATGCTCCAACTGCAGCCTCACTCATGGCTGCCCTCATCGCAACTACAAATTCATAAGTAGTGATTCCCTAACATAAAACAAAAGATTGGATCTGAGTATAGATAGCATTGAAAAGAAGAATCACAAGGATACAAGCTTTCTTTTTTTGCTCCAGAAATGCTCGAGTTAAGCGTTTGATGGAGAACTTTTGAATTGAGCATTTTGTGTTTTGTTACTTCAGCATCAAATGGCCACATCTGAAATCTCATTTTTTCCCCCTTTTTAACCATTTACTACAAAAGATATACTCCGTATATTCAAAAAATAGAGTTAAATCACTTTAACATTATGTTTGGTATGAGGAATTAGGAAGGAAAGGAAAACCTTTTCTCCTTTTCCTCAGAAGGAAAATTGTTTTCTTCCTTGTCAAATTTCTTGAACCAAGCAACAACAAGGATCCTTCAAGAGTAGGTCTAGGAGAGTGTGTGTACTCAAACCTTACCCCTACTTGAAAGTAGGGAGGCTGTTTCAATTCCTTGAACCAAACATAGTGTAAAATAAAGTGTCATCAAACAGCTACGCAAAGTCGCAAACACTATCAAAGAAAGCAACATTTTGCTAATTCTAGTTATGCAGGCAAAAGCAGATAAATATACTACGAATACCTTTTTAATCAGTATTATGTGGAAAAATAAAAGTTCACCCAAGGGCAAGCAAGCCAATAATGAAACTGCTGTACAAACACCCTGCACGATGTAAAAATAAACAAATTTACATTTAGCTCAAAGATAGTTTCATTCTAGAGTTCCACAACAGTACTGGTCCGTTTAGAACCAAGAAAATACTAGGAAAAATAATAGAAAGGATAAAGAGGGAAATTGAAAAGAACAAAGATTTGGAGAAAAACAAAAGCTAAAGTCAAACGGGACTGAGATCCTGACATACCCTATGGGAATCAAACATGAAAAGGAAATTACCACAACAATTGCAAACGGGACCTGTGAGAAACCATTCCCTAGCCTATCAACTATTTCAGCTTCCATCCTCTTCTTAGTTACAAAACACCGAACTAGAACAGCAACCCCGGTCCCAGCTTCAATAGCAAGCTGTAAGAGTGATGAGGGGGTCAAAGTAGAGAATTCCTTTCATATTGAAATTATTATTTTCCTTACAACATACATACCCATACTAGACTGATGGCCATGAGAGATATAAAGGAAACATAATTTTTTCGCCCGACACAGTTATTTAGCCACTGCAATGTCAACATCAACAAATTCTGTTAGCTATGAGAGGGGGGGGGGGGGGA
>OOIL02000912.1:380932-453125 GCA_900332095.2 Cuscuta campestris
AAAAATAAGGTTGTGTAAAATAAAACCTTTTGTTTGTTGTTATTTTTCTTCTTTTAAGCCTTTTGTTCAACAAATAAAACCCACCCTCTATTCCATTCACCCCTGGCCAAAATACACTTCACAATCCCAACATAAACACCCACAAAGAGCCAAAACCCGGACCCACCACTAGCCACTCATTCCTGCCCATATTCCCTCACAAATAACCCAAACCTATAAGTCCAAAACCACCCATTATAGCCCCCATCCCTGCCCCCTTTTCTCAGCAAACACAACCCCTCATTTTACCCAAATAATAGCCTTAAAAAAACCAGGAAACAACCACTACAAACCAAACCTCAAAACCCCACAACCCCAGCCCCATCTCTGATTTTTATTCCACTTTGGAGACATGATTCAATGGGTATTATCCCTGTTTTTGAAATAGTTGCTTCCATGAAGTTTCCTCATGTTTTGTACTATGTATTTCCCCCTTTCCCTCTCCCTATATAATCAGGCCCTATGGCCATTGTAAACACAATCTCTGAATATTGAAAATCTTTTACTCTTTGAGTATTATTAAAATAGTGTGATGCTATTTTAGCCAAATTCCTAATTCTATATCTTAAGAGTGGTTATCTTAAGTGTGAGTTTTAGGTTCTAGATATTTAATTAAGTGTGTCATATCTTAATTAAATTCTAGATTCAAACCCCAAGTTAAGATAAGAGTGTGTAATATCTCTTAAACACCAACTTGGTTTATCCATCCCTGATTTTCTTCCATTTCATATCCCCCCATTTCTCCTCTTAATCTCACTCTTTTCTTCCAATTAAAATACCCAAAAGAACTCCCTCATCAACTCCATATATTCCCAGTCCATTCCCCCACAAAAACACCCTTCTTCCTGCTCAGAATTCTACCAAATAATCGATTATCATTCCCCACAATCGATTATCAATCCCATTGGAAACACCTGCAGGGATCAATAATCGATTATCCTTTCCAGATAATCGACTATCAGCTTCCCCAGAAATTCTGCAGCCTTCAGTAATCGATTGTCACTTTGTGTAAATCGATTATTTCCTGCTCCAGAACCCTGAACTCAAAGCTGAATCATTCCTTGAGTCCTCCTCAAAATAGCAACTCGTTTAGACCCCCGGTTCGGGTATAACAGTGTGTGAGTGTGTCCACTTCTTTTCTGTGTTCTTGTTATTATTTGGGATCTTAAGCACTTAAAATCCAAACTAATACTCTCTCTGTCCAAAAAAAATGTATAATTTGACTCTCACTGTGCTTAAGTGTTGAAAAATAAAAAAAATGTATTGAATTCTCGTGAGCCGCCATCATCATCGTCGTCGTCGTCATCATTATCATCATCATCATCAGGATGAAACATTTAAACATACAGTGAAAAGATTGCTAAGTGTGAGGTTCACTGAACCAAATTCTTAATCCGCTGAATCGAACAAGATAATGAACAAGCAAAGAGCAGTAAAGGAAAAACATCTTCAAATTAAATGGGTAAACTGAATGTGCGGACCTGAAAGGTGTGTGCCGGAAGCTGCCATCCATGTTTCCTCACCATAGCTTCCCAGAAAGAGGATTCGGCCGTTCCAGCCCCCTGTAGAGCCACTAAACCTCAACGAAGTCTCCTTGCTCTCATTACTTTGAAAGAGGAACCCGAAGATCCTAAACTCAGAGGCAAAACCGAAAATGCATAATAGTAACAGCAAATCGCTCAGAAGAAGTAACGATCGCTGTTCATTTCCCCCTCGTGACACTCCAATCTTTCCTACAGATTCAAACAAATTTGAAAATATTGAGCTTCCATTTCGGGAAGAAGAAGAAGAAAGAATTACCTACCACTAGAAACAGGGAATTTGCGCAGAGGACAAAATGATTAGTGAAAGAATAGTGAAGCTTGACCACGAGCTTGAATTATGGAGCTTTAATTGTTGGGGAAAGTTGAGGCTTGACTGGGAGAAGCCGAGCCGCCGGAAGAAAGAAGATAGGGTGTGGATTAGGTCACTGACTGACACGACATTAATTGAAGATTAACATTTATTTACCACAAAACTAACACATGCCATAATTCGTTCCACACCAATAGGTGGTCCAAAATCTACTAATTTGATTTTGGGACATCATTAACATTAGAACCCATATAATGAGATGACCTGGAATGACTACAATGTTTTGTTTGTAAAACTGATGATTTAGACCTTGCAATAAATTTCTCATTCTACTCTGATATGAACACACTTACCACCCCCTTCAATTACACCCCTAAGTTAATTTTAACTTTAGAGTCGATTTGAACTCCAAAGTTAACTTGGAGTGCAATTGAAGGAGATAGGGGTTTTCCGGGTCATCCAATATCATAAGAATCCCTTCGTTTGATTTTTATAGTCCATCATGTCTTTAACATTTGATTTATAATACAATAAAATTATATGGTATATTGATTATATAAAATAATATTTTAAAAATATTTTATCAACTAAATCTGATAAAATTATTTTTCTATCAAAATCTAATACCAATTTTGTTTAATTAGTAATTAAAATTTATCAATTTTAATTAAAAATAAAAACTGGATAAATATTCAAAAATGAAGTTAGTACATGATAAGTACTAGTTTTTACACTCCTTTTTTTATTTTGATGCAACAAAGACAATTCGTTTGACTAAACTCCACTTATTTTGAGGTGGCAATGAGTTTGATTAGACTTCCATGTGTGTCATTCATAACTAATTAAAGTGTTAATCAACAATTACAATTCATTTTTTCCCTAATAATTTTATTACAAAAATAAATTTTTAGGATATTTCATTATCTATAACTAAATACTCAATATAGATAATTGTAGTGAACCTTTGTTATATTTTGTTAAATATAGATTAACACATTTAGGGTCTCTTTGGTGGATGAAAGTCATGAAACATATATGGATTTCAATATTTAAGATATCAAGATTCTAAAAAAAGATATTTGTTAAAAAAAATAGATCTAGAAATGAAATCAGGAGATATTGGATATCTTCAAAATTGGAGGGACTTTATCAACCTTATATTATCGATTTCGAAACACAACACTTACATGACTGGGCCAATTTCAATTTCAAACTTCTTTTCTTTATCTTTTTTATTGCCCTCATTTTTTCAATTTATTTGTTGTAATCAATTTTCCAAATTTATATCACAATTATCTAAATGATCAAATCCAAGACTTTACTATCGGAGTATTCAATATCTTTTTAAAAAATGTTTAATCAAAAAACAAAATAAAAATTGATTTTAATAAAATAAATAAAGTGTTTTTATTAAAATAAGTTGTATCAAAATATAAAAATTAAATAAAAAATTAAAATTAAAATAACAAGAATTAAATCATTTTGATCAATATTTAAAATAAACTACGGAGTACATTTTAGCTTATGTAATAGATCTATAAAAAACACTATCCAACACTAACATTTGATTTCTTAATAGCTCATCAAACGGTTTTTATTGTTATAGAATTTTATTTCTGTTTTATCCTAAGACTTTGTCAAACATAGTTTATAAATATGATTTCTAACTAAAAATCTCTAATTTCTCTAGAATTGTTATTTTTATAAAGAAATTGGCTCATTTACATGTGATCACGAATATATATTACCATCGTCTCAGTATGTTGTACACTTTACTTTTTATAATCAAATCTAACAACTTTGACTATCACTTAAATAAAATTGAAATTGTATTACGGAGTACATATTAGTACAAAAAGATTCAATTAGATTCATATTGTAAAATTTTTTTAAAAAAGTGTTTTATATTATTAATATCCAATGTAATATTTATTTAATTCATGGCCAAAATTTATCAAAACTAACTGCAAAAAGTAAATAGGAAAACACACTCTGACGGGTTTTATACGTGCTTTATAATTAGTGCTCCATATAATAGAAAAAAAATCAAGGGTTTGTTTTGTTTTCGAGGAGGGGATGGTATGGGAGGGAATCAGAACTCATCTTCTTGTTTGATTTAAAAGCATGGAAGAGAAGGGACCCAAAATTTTAGCTTCAATTCTCCTCCCTCCCCTCCAAATCAATTATTCCGAATTGGACAGAATCTCTTTCCCTCTTGTCCTTCTCTTATTCTTCTGTCAATTTTTTTTGTCTTATCAATAACAAAATGATATAAAATAAAATAAAACAAAAAATATAGTTAAAATAAATAATAGTAGTAATATTTTAATAAATAACGCCAAAACAAATAAATACTCTGGAAAATAATTAGAAAATAAAATAAATCATTATAAAATAACAAAAAATATAATAATTAAATAAAAATATAAAATAATAAATGATAATAATAATAAAGGAGTAAATACAAAAATTAAAACTAAAACTAAAAGTATTAATATAATAAAATAAAAACCCATAAAAAAATAATAACATAACTAAAAACATTATAAAATAAAAAGAAAAAATTGATAATAATAACAATACATAATTATAATAATTAAATAAATCAATCAATTCAAAATGAAAAATCGTAGTAATAAACAATAAATAAAATAATATACATGCATACACACACACTCAGATATATGTATGTGTGTGTGTCTATATATAATCAAATTTAAAAATATAATTCAAATAAGAAAATAAAAAAATAAAAAAATAGGATAAATAATAAAAATAGTAATTAAAATTAAAGTTAAAAAAATAAAATGAAAGAATAGAAAAAAACATTGATAATAATATGTTTATAATAGACAACAAAATTAATTTAAAAATGACAAATATAAATAATATATTGAAAATAAAACATTCTCTTCCCCTCTCAATCAAACAAGGCAAAGGGGACCATTCTCTTACCTTCTCATTCCCCCCTCCCATCCATTCCTGCCCTACACTTCTAGGGTTATTATTTCACAACTTATACTCCAAAAAAGAGGTTATAGAAAAATACTGAGCCTTAAATATCTTTGAAACAAGTTTTTTAGCAGCTTAGTTTATTAAAAAACTAATAAAAATCATGTAACCTTTTTTTTGAATTAATGAAATGATTATGTAGATTACATTATTAAAATGGTGAAATATATTGGCATAATATATACTTAGACGAGTTAGATACACAATTAATGGTAATTGAATGTAATAATAATGAAAAATTTAAAAAACATATGCCAAAGTTTTAGACATCAAAATTTTATAATATTTTTGAAAACTAGTAAAATGAAATAAATCGTGGATAGATTTAATAATTTATATTTAATGTTGTTTCTAAATTGATAAAGTTTAAATAGCTTTTTAAAATACCTCCTTTGTGCCAATGTATTTAATTGGTCATTTATTTTCAACTAATTCGCTCCCCAAATCAATCAGTTGGCCGAAAGTGTTTGGAGCGTGCAATGTTTTGAGGTGCCTCGCGTGGACGCAAGCAGGGACTACTACAACACCCGTGAGATTGGCAGGAAATAAGTTCGGCGAACGCGCGACAGGGAAGCGATTGGGGCTCAGCGTTGACCGTAGGGGAGAGGCGGCCACGCGCGGCGGCGGGGGTCAGCAGCGAGTGGGGAACAGCAGCTGCCAGGAAGGAAGAACGACGGCAAACGAACCCTAATTAGCTAGCGGAAGAGGGGAATCCCAGTCCACTCGCTCCAGGCCCTCGCGTGGAGATTCCAGTTCTGCAGATCGAGTGAGCGAGAGAGTGGAGGTGCGTGAGATTGCGAAGAAGATTCATTACTGTACAACAAGCGGAATATATGCACGCATTCATATGCAGGTATCGCCATAGCTTCTCCTTCTTCTCCCTCAAATTGCTCTGTAGAGCCCAGTCTGGTTCTTTGCTCATTACTGAAAAATGTGATAAATTACTCTGCTTTCATCGAATTCGAAGGGATCGTGTGGGAGATGGGCTTGTGGTTTTGTATCCAGCTTCTCAATCTGAGCTTCCATGTCTGGACTGTTCTTGTGTTTATGATTAGATAAAATTAACTTTATGCACTTATGCAAACTGATGACAATGTTTTCCATGATTAGAAACAGCAAACTGTATCTTCAAGTCAGTATAAATAAAGCAATGTTACTTAATATGGCAGTGTATAATAGAGTGGCAATGCATCGGCGAGAGGGTTACATAATAAGGGACTGCTCTCATCCAGATATTATTGTCAGTTTCAGGGACACTCTGGAGCGCTGTTTTAAGACATGAGACTTCTTGGTTCCACTCTTCAACCCCAATCTATGTGACTACACCTTGTTGGCAACAATTTGATTTTTGTTGAAGAAAATTCAGAAACTTCAGATTTAGTTCCATTATCATCATCATTTACCAGCAATTTAATCCCACTCGTTGGGGAGAGGGGTATTAAATGTAGTATCAATAAATTGTAGTATAAAATTAAGTAACACTATAAACAAATGCAAAAACACATAGTGATGTTTTATGCCGGATGCTCTTCCTATCACAACCTTCTTAAGAAGCAACCTTCATAAGAAGGAATGATGATGTGGCGATTCTAAAGCCGTCTTCATCATAGGTTACCTCCACATGCATGGGAAATATCATGAGACGATACTAAGCTGAAATACTTTTCAGATTTAGTACCATATGTGCCTTTTAGTTTGGGGTCATTGTAGTTGCTCTGATAACACTTTTTTTGTTTGTGCTTGTTTTCATTGTAGGTATTTGTAATATTATTATGCACCTAAAAGCCAGCCAGTAGAGGGTTGTCAATATGGACATAGATCTTAGATTACAGTCTGGAGATCACGATAGAGAAGAAGAAACAAATGGTATTGTTAACTTGCGTGATCATGAAGAGAGACTCAATGTTGTTGGTGTGGGTGGGGATATGGTCATTGAGGAAAAGATACATATTGAAGATGGAGGAGGTATGAACTCTTCCTTAGCCGATATGACAGAGTTTAAAGAGGATGTGAATCTTGAGCCACTTGCTGGTATGGAATTTGAATCACATGGGGAGGCATATGCTTACTATCAAGAATATGCCAGGTCAATGGGGTTTAACACTGCAATACAAAATAGTCGCCGTTCAAAGACATCAAGAGAATTTATTGATGCTAAATTTGCATGCTCTAGATATGGTACTAAACGTGAATACGAGAAGCCTGTGAACCGCTCACGCAGTAGACAGGGAGGCAAGCAGGACCAAGAAAATGCAACCGGCCGGCGGGCATGTGCAAAGACAGACTGCAAAGCGAGCATGCACGTTAAGCGAAGACCTGATGGGAAATGGATTATTCACAGGTTTGAAAAAGATCATAACCATGAACTCTTACCTGCCCAAGCCGTCAGTGAGCAGACTAGGAGGATGTATGCTGCAATGGCTAGGCAATTTGCGGAATACAAAAATGTTGTCGGTCTAAAACACGATTCCAGAAGTCAGTCTGATAAAGTTCAGAATTTGGCTATGGAAGCAGGCGATGCTAATATTTTGCTTGAATTTTTTATCCATATGCAGAGTATGAATTCAAACTTCTTTTATGCTGTAGATGTAAATGAAGATCTACGTTTAAGGAATTTTTTCTGGGCTGATGCCAAAAGCAGACAGGATTATGTGAATTTCAGTGATGTTGTGTCTTTTGACACTACCTATCTTAGAAACAAGTACAAAATGCCGCTAGTACTCTTTCTCGGGGTGAACCAGCACTATCAGTTCATGTTACTTGGATGTGCTTTGCTTTCTGATGAAAGCTCAGCCACAATTTATTGGGTGATGCAGACATGGTTGAGGGCGATGGGTAATCAAGCTCCCAAAATCATAATCAGTGATCAAGAAAAGGTCATGAAGACAGTTATTTCAGAAATCTTTCCATCAACCCTCCATTTCTTTTGTCAGTGGCAAGTGATTGGGAAGGTGGCAGAAAATCTAAGTCATGTCATTAAGAACAACGAGGAGTTCATGACAGAGTTTGAAGATTGCATTTACAGGTCATGGACAGATGATGAATTTCAAAAGAGCTGGCAAAACCTCGTTCAAAATTTTGAACTTGAAGAAAATGAATTGATACAGTCACTGTATGAAGACCGGATGAAATGGGTGCCCACATTCATAAGGAATGCAATTTTAGCCGGCATGTCTACAAGTACACGATCAGAGAGTGTGAACTCTTTCTTTGATAAATATGTGCATAAGAAGACATCAATCCAGGAGTTTGTGAAACAGTATGAAGCCATCTTACAAGATAGGTATGAAGAGGAAGCAAAGGCAGATTCTGATACGTGGAACAAACCGCCCACTTTGAAGTCTCCATCACCATTTGAGAAGAACGTGGCAGGGGTGTACACAAATTCCGTGTTTAAGAAGTTTCAAATTGAGGTTGTGGGGTCCGTTGCCTGTATTCTGAAAGAACAGAAGCGATACGAGAAGATTGTGACTTTTAAAATCCAAGATTCTGAAAAGAAGCAAGAATTCATGGTGATCTTGAATGAAATGAAGTCAGAAGTGTCTTGTATGTGCCGTTTGTTTGAGTATAAAGGTTTCCTTTGCAGACATTGCCTGGTTGTTCTTCAACTCGGTGGCATTGCTAGCGTCCCTCAACAGTATATCTTGAAACGGTGGAGAAAAGATGCCAAGTCACGATACCCTATGATAGATGGAGCTGAAGGTGTGCAGTCTAGGGTTCAAAGATACAATTTTTTATCGCAACAAGCATTGAGATTGGCTGAAGAAGGATCTTCATCTCAAGAAAGTTTCACATTTGCTCTTCGTGCACTTGAAGAAACTTTAGGGAATTGTTCGAATGTTAATAGCTCAAATAAGAATCTTGTTGATACTGGCACTTCATCTACTCCGGGAGGTTTTCTATGCATAGAAGAAGATAACCAAAGTAGAAGCATGAGTAAGATGAATAAGAAGAAAAATAATCCCACTAAGAAAAGAAAGGTATAGTTTGAATGTTCTATACAGGTTTAGTGACATTATATGTCTTCTAAGGTGTCATCTGTATTAAAATCCTCTTCTATTCACAGGCCAACTCTGAACCAGATGTTATGACTGTTGGAGCACCAGACAGTTTGCAACAGATGGTTTGTTTTTATTCGATTCTTATATTTGAATCTTTAAACCATTTTCATAAAACTAGAACTCACTCCGTCTAATAAAAAACCTTATTTTGCAATGTATTTTTGTGTCCAAGAAAGAGTCTCATCAAGAAAGTTTTCGGAAGAAGTACGTAGTATTTTATTTAGCTACTTAGAAATATAAGTAGGATGGATGATCTACAAGAGTTTTACATTACCAAAATAAAAAATCTGTACTTTGTTGAAGCAAGACCTATTTGGTTGTTTTCTTTTTGTTTTTACGTATATAAAACTCACTTTGCTTATGCAGGACAAGTTAAACTCTAGACCAGTAACTCTGGACAGTTATTTTGGCCCACAACATGGTGTACAAGGCATGGTATGATCTGCTATAATTTGGTCACACTTATACATAATCTTGTACCAAAGTTGCAATTGATCTTTTTCTAGGTACAGTTGAACTTGATGGCACCAACTCGTGACAACTACTATGGGAACCAGCCTCCCATGCAAGGGCTAGTATGTCATTTGCTAAATCATGGTCTAGTCTGATCTCTCGTATGAAAAGCATTGGAGGTCACTAATACCAAAACAAAGACACATCCCTGTCAACTTGAGATAACGTGGATGTGTACTATCGATAATACCCTGAGTTGGATGTAATGTACCCGACCATATATTTCAAAAATCACGGACAGACATCAATAAGAAAAGTCAGTCCAATGTGTATTTAAAGCCTAATTCAATGTTGACATTAAGGTTATATTCAAAACAATACGGCTGCAGGGCCAAATGGACTTCTTCCGAACCCCAAGTTACCCGTATTGCATTCGGGTCAGTTCCTTAGATTCCTAGCACTCTTAACTGTTAAGAAGAGCAGGTTCATCTTCATTCTATTATTCCTATCTCAAGCATGTTATTTTTGTGCACTTCATGTGATTAAGCACTGAATGTAGGCTTGGTATCTGATTCAGTTCCTCGACTATATATATTGATCCAGTTCCTCCGCTATATATTAAATTTGGTCTTTAACAATGCATTTTGGATCGAATGTAGTGCCTAGGCTTATTTGGATCTAATTGAGAACGGTATTTTCATCCATTGAAGTGTCCCCCACTTGTCTTCTTCGTTCCCATGTAGTTTTTTTTGTAGAATTTGATTAGCTTTTCAAGGCCAGAATTACTTGAACTTACAAAATTACCCTTCTTAGTTAGAAAAACAGCAGATCGTTGACCTTTTGCGCTGTTTGTGTATTTCTTTGTAATGTTGGTTTTTTCTTGGGACTGGCAGGAAGAACCAAACATAAGATCTGCACAGTTGCACGATGAAGGGTCAAGACATGGCTGATGACAAATTTAATTGCAATGTGTAGGTAAACGTTTGAGCATTTCTTTTCTCTCTATAGCACTCTTGAAATCCTGACTCGTAAATCCCCAGATGACAGTAGTTTCACTTGCAGGCTGGTGTTGATCTTGATCTGGAAATATATTTAAGAATACAGTAGGATTTGTGCTTTGTGACTAAGGGGTTCCTCTTTTTAAAGCATGCCTGGATCTTGTGAAATAGAGGGCAGAAATGTAGAAGAAAAATAATATAATCCTGTAAAGTCTGTTGCATTTGTTGTGATCATTCTCAAAGATAAAATCAAGCAAGGGAAGGTACCTGCAATTATAAAAAAGAAGAAGTAAGAGCTACAATATAATATAATGGTATTATTTTTCCATTTCTCTATATTATGCATGATATTTTGTACCTTAGGTATCAAAATAGGCACCCCAACCCCACCACAGCAAGGAGGTAAACAAGGATTATGGGTGCATTTAGTTAGTTGTAGGTTGTATGACTTGTATCCACATTTCTAGTTTTGTATGAATTAGGATCAGGATATACAATTATTATTATTTGTACAAAGGTTGTACAAAGTAATGTTGCATCTTGTATGAATGTGAATTATATCTTTTGTTTTACTATCATTCTTGCAATTTACTTTAGAGCTTGATTTCACCAAACTTTAAAAAAGTGTTAAAACATGAGTAGGCAATTATTGTAAAAAATAAGTCTTTAAATATATAAACATGTGTGTGTATCTTAAGTGTATACAATCTTATACTCAATTCTCCTTTTTAAATTTTAAACAAGTACTTTCATTAGAAAATAATTGTATCACTTGAAATTTTATATTTGTCTATAGAATTCGAACGATCATTATCATAGTTTATATTCAACGAGTCGAAAACTTTCCTACAAAATTATGTTCCGTTTACCAAGGAATAATAAAAGGCGGACAATTTAGAGATTGTAAATAGTTTTAAAAATGAAAAATATAATATTACAAATTTTGGAATGAAGATATCTACTCATTATATTTATTCAAATCTTTTTATAATATTATTTGTTATGAAATATTAATACTCCTTTTGTTTTAATAAATCATTCCTATTTTGACTTTTAGCCGAATTAGATTGAATCATATTAGATCAGGAAAAAAATAATAAAAATAATATTAATTTTTTCAAGGATTAAATAATAATTACTATTCGATCGAATCACATTGCTTTATTTAAAGCTACACACTAAATATTAATTAATATTATAACTTTAAATATGTTTATTATAATTATTATTATTACTCTTTGTTATTATACGACAGATGAAGTATTATTATTATTACTATTATTATTATTATATCAACAAAAAACCATTATTACTAGTAATTGTTTAGCTTGTAGGAATGATTCATAAAAACAATATTAGGACTTAAAAAGTTATATTTTTCATATTAAAAAATAGTTGTTTTAAAATACTTGTGTATAGGAAAACATTTGGTTATAAAAGAATTATACAAAACTTAATTTTTAAAAGCATAAATACTTTCTTATTTTACTTTTTTCTATGTATATATGATGAACTGTAATACTTAAAATTATTAAATTTCTTGTAACAATTATAAGTTTAATTTAAATCGAATTTAAATTCAATCACACCAGATGAGATCTAATCAGATTATATCAGATCCAATCATATTAAACCTAGTTAGTCAAAAAATCAGATCAGACTTAATCATATCAGACCTACGGAACTGAGCCTTACTCATTTAAAAATGGAGTATGTTTTACACCTTTTCACAATAAATTTTAATAAAAAACAGTCAAAATTTAACTAAGACATCCATACCTGAATATTTGTCCAAATTAAGTTTTTTGAAATCAATTACTTTCAACGTTTGACTTATAATTGAATAAAAAATTATAGGTATGCTCCATCCGTTCCATTATATTCGTCGAGTTTGACTAATTCGAGTCGAGCTTGATGAACTTTAATCATCAATTACTTCTAATTTATATTGCATATTAATAAAATGAAACTAAATTTTGAAAGATTTTAACGAGATAAATCTAATGAAATTATTTTTATACTAATAAGTAATTTACATTAAAGTATATGTGTAATTGAGGTCCAAAATTTGTGAGGTTTAACTTGAAAAAGTCAAACTTTATGACAGAGATAATATTAATTACATCAAATACTATTTTTAAAATATTTTAAAAAATAAATCAAATAAAATTAATTTTGTATCAATACCAAATATAAATTTTATTTAATTAGCGGTCATTTTTTTTAAATTTTGACTGAAAAAGTTAAAACTAAATAAACGTTAGTATATCAATAAAAGAAATCTCCATGTATAGGACTAAAAAAGTATATATGGAAATGCCAAAATAAGAATCTCAAGTCTTTTAAGACCAAAGTATAGTAGGAGTACAATGATAGTGTGGTGTAAGAGTACGCATTGTCAATGTAATGAAAAACTGATAATAGTGTAATATTTAAGTGTGATCAGTCAACCATCTATGATCCACGGGGGGGCTCTGATGGGCGGGGATGACATATGACTGCGTAAGAGTTATAATGTGACAATGTGGTCAGTATGACAGTGTAACAATGACAACTATTATTTTAGTCTTAAAAGTTTTATGACTTATGTTTTAGTATTTTCATAGTTTTTTAACTCATATTGAAGTAGTTCTCCATATGAATTATGAACTATAACAAAATGGTTGTAGATATAGGCACCTAACAATTATGGAATGATGGTGTAAATTCCACCAGGTACCAAAAGTAGGTAATTGGGTCGGGTTAGGGAGACTTAACCGGGTAAATAAAGATAAGCGCAAGGGTAACAAGCACAACAAAGAATCACTTAAACCGGGTTAAATCTCTCGAGTCTGAATATATATCCTATTCTTTCTCTAGAGTGTATTGGGTATTGTGGAGGCTCAATAGGTGCATGGAATCTGCTCACTTAAAGACAAACAACCATACAACATCCATCAACATACAATCAGAACATATTGATTGAATATAAATCTAGGATGGTGCCAAATGACTTTCTCACATTGATCTTTTGAGTGATGGGAGTGGGTCCCTTCGTTGATCTCCTAGATATTAGGGTTTAGGGGCGGCAGATCCTTCCGGCCGTGACCTCCAAGCTGCACCCCAAAAGTGATACCGGTCAAATTATATGGAGCCCGAAACTTCATTCCTCAAAATTTACATGAAGTCCAAGATAGTGACCGGTCACCCAACTCGGGGGGTGACCGGTTATCCAGCACCTTCTTTAAAATAGCTTCCAAAGTTCACCTTTAAAGACTGAAACCGTGACCGTCACCTAACTCCGGGGGTGTCTGATGATCACCCAATTCAACATCGTCCCCAAAATAGTTTCTAATGTCCATCTTTGAAGACCAAAATCGTGGCCGGTCACCCAACGCCGTCCCCAAATAGCCACCTAGCTGAGTCTGGAAAACCAAACCTGTAACTGGATACCCGACCCCACGGTTGAGTAGTCACCTCGGTACTGACGGGTACACCTGGGTATGTAATATACCCATCCCGGAGTATATATGACAAATAAAGAAATTTATCTACTCCATATTAACTACCCATCCGTCCTAAAATTTTCATCCTGTTTTGGTATATATGGAGTTTGACCGACTTTATTTTAAATACAATTTATTTGATTGTAATTGTAAAATTAAAAAAATAAAATTATATATTTAAAAAACTACATTTAAAATTCTAAAAAACAAAAAGTAACAAGATCATATTATTTTATAAAATAACTAACGAAAAATGGGTAAATTAAGTAATTAATGTTTGACCAGCATTAATAATCAATTAATTGGCGACTCTATCATTCGGGGTTGCAAATTCAACGGTACGTACGTTCAACAATCAACACCATCATCATGTCGACATAACCATGGAGTTGACTTCTCTTTCCTATTCCCATTCGGATTTTCTTTAGTTATCAAACGGCGAATCAAACCATCATCATGTCGACATCATCATGATTCTTAATTAACTATAATTTTCCCAAACTAATCTCCACCTTTATATACTCCCTCCCCTCCCTCTCTCTCTCTCTAGATCGATCTCACATCCTTAATCTCCGCCGCCATCTCGGCCCCACACTCCCCTACACTATGAAGTCCCAAAAAAGTTTGAGCGGCCAAACCCAAAAGGTGATTTTTGTATGTTTGTTGTTTATTGCGGTTATTCCCAGCTTTGTTTTGGGAGATTCCACCTGCGGCGGCGGCGACGACTCCGGCGAGGATGCCGCCGGCCACGACAAGAAGCAGGCGCTCAAGTACAAACTCGCCGCCGTAGCTTCCATCCTGGTGGCCGGCGGCCTCGGCGTTTCCCTCCCGGTGGCCGGGAGGAGGGTCCGGTGCATGAGCCCGGACGCGAGCCTCTTCTTCGTGGTGAAGGCGTTTGCGGCGGGGGTGATTTTGGCCACCGGATTCGTCCACGTCCTCCCGGACGCCTTTGAGAACTTGACTTCCCCGTGCCTCGGGGAGAGACCCTGGGGTCAGTTCCCGTTCGGCGGGTTCATCGCCATGCTGGCGGCCATGGGGACTCTCATGGTGGATTGCTTCGCCACGTCTTATTTCGCCAAGAGATGCTCCGGCGACGGGAAGGTGGTCGCCGGCGAGGAAGCCGTGACGGTCCACGTCCACACGCACGCCACTCACGGCCATGCACATGGCGGCCAACATGTCGTCTCAGATGTGGAGTCTTCCTCTTCCAATAATCTTCTTCGACACCGTGTCGTATCTCAGGTATTTTTTTCCACTCTCTGGTTCATGTGACATTGTCCGACACTTGATGATCCGTTCCTAAAATTCGTAAAACAATTCTTACTCATTAACTTTCCAAATTTATTTGGTTCTGGAGTCAAAATTTTAACGTCAAAATTAAATAAATTTGGAGCGTGAAATTGAAGAGAATGGAACGGGTTTGGGTCAGGGCGTGATAGGGATTTGTAGAAGAATAAGTTAAATTTATCAATTTATGTGTTGAAACTAAAAAGATTCCAAAAAAGAGTTTTTTTGCCTTATTTTTGTGTTTGAAAGAGTTCAATTTGACTTAAATTTCATGGGTCATACTTATTTAACATTTTTGTGACTTCGAAAAAAATTACTATCATGAAAAAGGAATCTTTTTAGTTTGAATAAACTGATTTACAGAGTAAAGAGGAGTCCTTTTCTAATGTGAAAAAGAGTCCAATTTTATGCAAGTATTCTATGCATCACATTTAGGTTCTCTTTGACACATAGAATTCAAGCTATGAAATTAGAATAAGAGTTTTTAATTATGTTGTTTGGTAATACCAAATATGTAGATTTGAAATTGATAGTGTAAAAATGAATAAGAATTCGAAAATTCAATTTAATCCAATTCAATTCCATAGAATTTTAATTTCAATTCCGTCAATTACATATACTAAACAGACCTTTAATGTTTGTTTTTGTGAGACCTAATAATAATTTAATCCAATTCAAGCACCTCCAATCCCTTGCTAGACCTAAAAATTAACTTAAAGAAAACCCCCTAAATAAGAGTAAAACATGGAACATATCCTCAATATAGGAGTTCAAACTTTAACTCCTCTAAATAGGAGTAATTAATTAAATATATGTTTGAATCAACCGACAAAATTAAGATTGTTCAATTTGAATGAATAGATCTGAATAATGAAAGCAGGAAAACCGAAGCTGAATCCGAAGAATGACAAAACACCTGCAAGAGGTTCTCAGCTCATCATCTTCTACTGCTATGCATTTCTACAACAGCCCATCGAGTCTTTATTTTATTAAGAAGGAACATTTAGCAATGGATTATCAATGGCCACCGCCGTATATATACGAAATGATGCCGTAAATTAGTTTTTTTTGCTATAGTAAAAAAGGTAAAGAGAATTGAAGCATCAATGAAGATTAATTGGTCTACTAGTAAAACTTCCGTTGCATGTTTTTAGTGAGCTTTAGAAAACTATTACATTTCAAGTATCTACTACACAGTGACATTGGATTTGGTTTGGCAATATGTAATTGTGTAACATTGTGACATTATATATGAGCATATGCGGCATTATATATGGGCATCTATGGTATTATATATTGTCATATGTGACATTACATGGTGCCATGTTTGACATTATTATGTCGTTCTTTGACACTGTATTGACTGTTAATGTGGCACTGTGGCGACGATGGTGCAGATTGTGATGGTAGTGTTGTTGATAATGTTATAGAGCGGTGATGTCGTCACTGGTGACGATGAAAAATCAAAGGCGCCAATGGTAGGTTTCGTTTGTAGCGGTGCGACGGAGCACAGGACGGCGGTGGTGGAGATTCAAGTGATAGTGGGATGTATGTGGCAGTGACGGTGGCAGTGGTGGGCATCACCGTCGACGATGCTTGCGGCGGTGGGCGTTGTTGTCTGTAGCATGCTGTTGTAAAATTGGTCGAATTTTTTTAGTTTTGAACTTGGCCACCACTGGTATTAGTCGCAATGCAGCGTGTGTGGGGAGCATTTTTTATTTTATTAATTAAGTTAAAATCTTTATTTTAAATTTTTATAAAAAATAAAAAAATGATAAACTCAAAAACATAAGTGCAAATAATCTAAAATGATCTGATCGTGCTCTTTACTTAATATAGTAGCATGCATCTTTAAAAAAAATGTGCAGGTGGGGAGCATTTTTTTGTTTTATTAATTAAGTTAATTACTGCTATTTAGAGGGGTTTAAGTTTGAACTCCTATTTTGAGGATATGACATATGTTTTACTCCTAGTTTGTTCCTTTTCCCATTAACTTACTCCTTTTGAATGAATTTGTAGTTGACTTCCAAGTTTGTTCAAAATCTTCAATTTTTACACCAAGTAATTGAAATTGATTGATATAATTTTTGTTTTTGTGCAAGTGCAGGTTTTAGAGGTGGGAATAGTAGTTCACTCAGTGATAATTGGAGTAGCATTGGGTGCATCTCAAAGTCCTAAAACCATAAGACCTTTGGTGGCTGCATTGACTTTTCACCAGTTCTTTGAGGGTATGGGACTTGGTGGCTGCATTGCCCAGGTATGCAAATCTTTATTACTCCCTATTTAATACTCCCTCTCTTTTAAATATTCATTCATGATAAAAGTCCTGTGGACTAATCATAGCGTGAGAAGACACACGCTGGTTCGTGCGCATTTGCGCGATTTCAAATTAGACGATTACATACATCGAAAGAGAGGTATTAACAAATTTGCACATATTTGTGTAATTTTACTAATTTAACTATCATGCATGAAAAGAAACTTGTTTTTAAACGACTCTTAGCTTGGTACTTAAACAAAAACAAGACTTTTTTCCTCTATTATTTCGATTTAAAAAAATTGTGCAAATAATTTTCAAAAAAAAAAATCAATAAAAGCAGCTCGGTGTAGTAAACCCTTGGAGTACCTATTTTGATTTTGATTGGACAGCCCTTTATAGTTTTATACAGCCAGGAACAGGGTTTGACTTTGAAATAAGTTAGTGGTGTTTCTTTTTTTTATAATCCAGTCAAAACTGTTTATAAGTACTTGTGAACTTATAAGGTTCATGTTCTCCTGACATTGGAAATACCCGTGAAATCCTGGGGCTTCAAACCTTCTCTCTGGCACGTCAGCTTTAACTTACCTCACAGTTTCAGTGAAAATATGTTTGAAAGCCCATGGCTTCAAACTGGGGCTTTAAACCTTCATTTTTTTACATTTTAAATACACATCTTCTAAAATTTAATTAATAAATTTTAATTATTTAATTATTTAAAAGAATTAAAACGAGAATAGTTCATTAAAAAAATTACATTCATTATAAAAATTACATTCATTAAATAAAAAATTACATTCATTATAAAAAATTACATTCATTAAATAAAAAAATTACATTCATTAAATAAAAAAAATTACATTCATGAAAAAATAAATAAAATACTTGAATAATATTTTTTTAAAAAAGATGCTAGATAGAGAGAGATTTGTATTTGTGTTGAATTTAAAAAAAATTAATTAATTTAATTTATAACGGGGAGCGAGGGGTGGTGTTTAACGCTCCCCAGGCGTCAAAATGAGCTTAACATGGCTGGGCGTCATGCCCATTACCACTGCTCTAACTTATTTTTTTCTTCTGCTTTTTGTTCTAAAGCTTTGTTCTTTTTGGGTTAGAAAAATTAACTTTTAACTTCTAGTTTTTTTTAAGTCTTTCTAGTTCTTTCTAGCTTCTTCGAGTTTCTTTCAATAACCACTTAAAAAATGTATTTATATATGATGAAAATACAATAAAATTATATATCCAAATTAATAACATACTACCTCAAGGCTCAAACATAAACTATGATGAATTACTTTTTATATTCCCTCCGTCCCACTGTCTTTGTCCACTTACCTTTTGGCACATCATCCAATGCACTTCTTTAATCCATTTTATCTTGTAATTTGTATATTAAAAAATTATAGAAATTATATATTAATTATCTATATGTTAAGACGAATCAAACAAGATCACACATGACTATTTTTAGGCTTACACATTGAGAGAATTTGATGAGTCAAAGTGCTTAGATTAACAGTTCCAAAAGTCAAATGTGGACAAAGACAATGGGACAGAGGTAGTACAAAATTAGAGTTCTTTTACATATTTATTTGGATGATCATTTAATTGAGTGACTTTTTAACACTTGAATTCTTCCAACTTCTTTCCATTTTCTTTCAACATCCAACTTCAAAATTCTAACACAAAAGAACTGATCTTAAAGTGTGGTGTTGTGCATGAACTTTGCAGGCAGAGTTGAGGTCGAAGGCAATTGCAGTGATGATTGCATTTTTCTCCCTGACGACTCTGGTGGGGATCGGCATCGGAATCGGAATATCAAATGTATACGACGAGAACAGCCAAAAGGCGTTGATAACAGAGGGCGTTTTCAACTCCGCGTCCGCCGGAATCCTAATATATATGGCCCTCGTCGATCTGCTAGCCGCCGATTTCATGGACCCGAGGATGCGCCGCAATATGAAGTTGCAATTTGGAGCTAATGCCTCGCTTCTCTTAGGCGCTGGCTTGATGTCTCTCTTGGCCAAGTGGGCTTAATCTTTTTTTTTCCTTTGAGTTCTCTCCTTTCCCCTCTTTTATGTATGATTATATTAGGCAATTCTTCAAATTTTCTAGGAACCTTCCTTGACCACAAATTGTGATAAATATATATTTAATTATTATATAAATGCAATATACTACCTCTGTCCTACTGTCTTTGTCCACATTTGACTTTTGGAACTGTTAATCTAAGCACTTTGACTCATCAAATTCTCTCAATGTGTAAGCCTAAAAATAGTCATGTGTGATCTTGTTTGATTCGTCTTAACATATAGATTATTAATATATAATTTCTATAGTTTTTTAATATACAAATTACAAGATAAAATGGATTAAAGAAGTGCATTGGATGATGTGCCAAAAGGTAAGTGGACAAAGACAGTGGGACGGAGGGAGTAATTTGATTAATCTTAGCATAGAGTTTTGATATATCAAATTGTTATATCATTTATTTATTTAAATTATATTTTATTTATAATCAAAGAGTGTCACTATTTGACTATAAAATGTCAAAACAAGAAAAGTTTTTAGGATTGAACGAAGTATAAATCCTTAGTTTTGAAAACTAGTAAAAGAGGAAATGATGAATAATTTTTAAAAGATCATTTAAAGTTTTTTTTAAAACATTAATTTATTCAAAATATGTTGAAGATTTTGTTTAAAACTAATAATGTATATTAAAAATATATGTCTTAAAGTGGTGAAATTAATGGTCTATGAATAACATAACAATTAAAATTGTTTTAATTGATAAAAGATAAAAAAAATGATAATGGGACCAACTAAATAGTGACTTATGCTCGAAGCTGTGGCTTCAAATGTCTTTTGGTTTTGGCATGTTTTTTTTGTGTTGCGGGCTCGAACAACGATATCAATGTTCTTAATCAATCGCCTGTTTTTGATAATTGGGTTAATGAGACTGCACCTAGCTCGTCTTTTGAGCTTAGAGGGACGCTTTACAAGCGTGAATATTATCTTGTCGATGGAATATATATATATATATATATATATATATATATATATATATATATATATATATATATATATATATGGGTGAGTTCCTGTGAGAATGAACCTTGGTGAGAGAAATGAGAATAGATCTACACCATTAGATCTAGTGCATCATGCGGCTTAGATTTTGACAACTAACTACTAATTTATATGGTAGGTAATAATGCATTTGAAATAAAATAGGAAGAGATGGAGAAGTAAGGGCATTTTTGTAAAGGATGCACTAATTAAAATAGTAACCATTCGTGCATTAAGTTCCAAATTTTTAGCCATTATTTTAGGGATAGGCATATTAACTATTGTCATATTAATAATTTTTTAATCGTGCAATCTAAGGAGATGTCAAGTTAATGATTTTCTTCTTTTTTTTCTCTTTGTTTAATTTGTGAATTATTTTTTATCAAAATGAATAATATTTACGATTTAGCTCTTTATAATATTTTATTTATTTTTTGCTTTATTGTAATACATTTTTCATAGAGCAAGAGATTTGTTTATTTATTTATTTGCATTAAAAAAAAATTGAAAGCAAATAATATGTGGTTTATAATTTAATTTTTTTTCTAAATACTATTCAATCACCACTTTTTTCATCAATTTCTTTAACATTTTTTAATGTATATTTTTTTACTCAGGTAATAATATATTTAACTCTATGCACCATTTTAATATATAGCTGCAATATATATGGTAAATTGTGCATTCATTGTTTATTTATCATTGTAGAGTAGATTAATGAAGAATGACTTTTGAATGACTTTATATGTGATGAGAGAGCCCCAAAATATGTTGTACTTAGAGCAAGTGTAATACAAATTTGAAAAATATTTTGCCTATGCAGGATTTGAACCCACATCTGTAGTACATATCGCCCTCCACCATTTGAGCTAATAGGCATAAATTTGTTTTTTTCAAAAAGACTCTCATCTTGCACTTGGACATATTAAATATGCATTTTAGTCTTTTAAAATTTGCACGATTCAATATGTTTATAACTCATATTCAAATTTAACACAATATTTTAAAACTTCATCATTTGTTAATATTCACAATTTAAAATATTGAAGTGTATCATATTTATGTTAGGAGAATATCAACTTTAGATGCATCAACTTTAATTATGAGAATGCACAATAAGAGAACAGAAATGCATTGTCAGTTACCACAATTATGAGATTATATTGTCTTCTCATGACACTGCATTATTATAATTTTTATACTGCACAATACTCTCATGATAATACATTACGGTGTTTATGATAATGCATAATATCATAAAAAAGTAAACAAAAAAAGAAGAGATGAAAGAAAATAAATGCATCAATGTACACACTAATGAATACCAAATTGTCTTGCAACATTGTCAAGACCAAAATTTTCCAACTAAGTAACACAAACAGTTAAAATGAAGAGAAAGTAAAAGCAACAATATATACACCTCTAAGAACTGCACCACCACAACAATCAAGGCGTGATCTAAAAATTTTATGTATGAGTGTGAGCATGTGATTTTTTTTACACCACTCTATAACATGGTTGAATATGAAATCTTACCAATTTAATTTACTATGGAGTAAGTCTTTGAAATGTGAATCTGGCATATGCAGTAGTTGTTGTGAAAAATTAAAATGCAGCATATGAACAATATTGAGCAACATCAAATTAATATAATGCAACACAATATGTAGTGAATGAAGATGGGGCAAAACGTACATGAAATACATCTAAAAATTTTAATATCCAAGAACATATCAAATTACAATCTAGAACACCTTGACCATCCAATTTGTGCTCTTAACAACATATAGCAAAATAATGGAGTGCACTCTAGAAATTATCATAGTGCAAAATAGTAAACAAAAAAAGTAAAAATAAAAAAAAACTCATAAATGCATTACCCCGCATTCATAATGCAATCCCACCAAAACACGTAGAAAGTGAATTAGCCCCATCTGATGCCAAAATGTCATAACCCCATTCATCTTTTTCAAGTGAATTCAGTACAGAGTCAAAATTGAAGTCGAACAAATGATCAACGAAAAGGAGAAGACCGAGCTTGACTTCAATGCGATCATCTAGAACTCTAGAATGAACTAGAGACTCCAAATCGACCAAAACCTTGGGAATGCGCGATGAGATCTCGACTTGAGATTCGGCCGATAAAACTCTTCTCGTTCTCAATTAAGAATGAGATCTGGGTAGAAGAAACATCATTATATTCAGAATGACTGCTTTAAATGGATCGATTTCAAACCTTGATAATGACGGCTTTAAGGCGCTCCCCTGCTTTATTTCAATTTCTAAATATAATTGTTCTAATTCGTTCCCAATCTAAGTGAAATTGAAAACAATACTTGGTGGTGGATGGTCTCCACCATCCATCTATTCAAATCCGTGGCAGAAGCGTTGGTGGTTTCCACCGCTGGAGCTTTGAGCAAGAAAGGTGGAGATGGGGACTTGATTTTAGGAAAGAAATTACTCCACAATAAATATGGAATAAGAGAGAGACGGATGAAATGTTAAAACCCAATCATACCCCTGCTCGCACCCCAAAATAAGATATAAATTTTATCAGATCTAACGGTTCCTAATCATTCTTATTTTTTTCATTAGATCTCTTTCTCACCGGAACCAAACTATATATATATATATATATATATATATATATCTATATTATTTCTACAATTGTCAAGTCCCTCTCGGAACGAATCGATCTTAAACGTCAGACCTACAAAAAAGCTCATGAGGCAATGAGAAAAGATATCGAACGAGTTTTTGGGGTGTTGACGGGTAAGTGGCACATTATATATCGTCCCTCCAACTCTCCCAGTGTTATTTTGAAACGAAAATGCGGAATATCATGTACGCATATATTATTCTTCATAATATGATTATAGAGGACGACGAGTTTGCAATTTATTATTACAACCCGGACGAGGAGGTGCCGATATACAAAGAAATCGACGAAGAAAAGAAACAAAGAAAACCACCAAAAAATTCGAAGCTGAGATATTCACACTGCACAAACGGCGAATTTGGTTAGACATATTTTTAGTCGCTCAAATAATCATTTATTTATTCGTAGTTTAATTTTAAATTTTTTTGTTTATTTTGTTATTATTAAATTAATTTTTATTAGTGTAATTTTTTATTTAATGTATTATTGTTGTTTATATTTAATTAATAAATGAATTCTTATTAATTTACTTTTAAAAAAATGTGTATTAAAAAAATTTTAAAAATAAAGGTTTGAAGCTCCAGCTTGAAGCCCCAGGCCTTCAAACACATTTCCAGTGAAACTGTGAGGTAAGTTAAAAAAGAGTTAAAGCTGATGTCGGAAAGAGAGAATGTTTGAAGCCTCGGGCTTCAAACGTATTTTGAGTGCCCTAACAACTTCCTTTATTTGAATTTCGAGTTCTCATCTTCGAATTCGTATTTAGGGGTTGTGAATCACTTATTTCTCAGTTTGATTGATGATCGAATGAGTTTGTGATACGAACTACGTATCGGATAGAGAAGACTTAGAGCGTCTTCAAGCTCCTGAGAATATGGGACGAGGAAGAAGAAGAAGAATTGAGGCGAAGAGGGAATCGGCGAACCGAGAAGGGGGAAGGAATTAGGGTTTTGATTTGTTTATTGCTTGATTATTCTAAAGGGGTTACATCTCTTTATATAGGGAATAGGGAAACCCTAACGCTAACCTAACGGTTCAATAAAAGCGACGAGGGAAAGAACCGTAAAGAAACCTCGAAGGAGCTTATAATTTCGCTCACCTAATAAAATCTAGATTACAATATAATAATAATAATAATAATAATAATAATAATAATAATAATAATAATAATAATAATAATAATAATAATAATAATAATAAATATATAATCTAATATCCTACTATATAATCCATAACACTCTCACCCCCTTAAAAAACCACCTTGTCCTAGGACAAGGTGGAGGTTCCCACTCATGCTTCGAGACTGGAGAGAAAATGTTGACCCAAAGATTATGCCCACTTGATGATAGATCTTCATTAAGCCTGCAAATTGGAGTACAGCGATGGACATAAGAGAGAAGAGCAAATACAAACTTAGCTACCGGCGGTGAAACCCAATGCTCGGACTCCACTATATTCGCATGGGCAGAGGACTGGATGATATTAAAGAACAGTGAGATGTCTGCTTGCGTATGATTTACATCTGCTACTTGGGCCGTTTTGGGCGAAGGCACAAGGCTACAAGCGATGATGACATTGCTCAATGTTGGATCCTTTGCAACTTCTCCCTTACCCGGTGCATCTACGTGCGTATCAACAGCTACAAGATCCGATGGAAATGCATTAACAATACCTTCAACAGAAACACCATCATCAGCAACTTCAGGAACTCTCGCTGAATTACGAACAGTACGCTCCACAGATTCCATGTCCTTAGATGTAGGATTGTGTAGAGTGGTTGTAGGGGCCAGATCAGGTGGAGCAATGGGAACACCGAGAAGATTCCTTATAGCGTCCATCATCTTTGTTTTGAAACTTTTTAACTCCAAGGGAATATCACTCAATGCCATTGGAGTACCACGCACCAAATCTTGTATCGAGCAAGAGATTTCCACATTGAACGCATATAACTCAGAATCAGAATACGGTAGATCTAAAAGATGACGAAATAAGTGGAGCGTCTTCAAAATTTCATCCACATGATCATAAGCTATACACACACCGTCATGAAACTCAACTCTTCCATAAAAGATATTCTTCAACACACCAAGAAGTTTATTCAAAGCATCGTCCAGGGTCACAATAATTTTATCCAAAATCGAGACCATAGTTGTGGCAAGTGAGACCCAAAAAAAACCAGTGCACTCAAAATTGAAGGTAAATCCTTCGAGACAACACAAAAATGCAGTTCTCTCTCTCTTCTTTTCTGTGCGGCTGAAACTTCAAAGAATTGAGGTTTTTTTTGCTCAATGTAGACTAAATCAATCTCCCAGCACAAACCAATCAAAATCACAAACCAACAAATATAATATGGAGTTTAGAACTGGAACAGTACTCTTACGGAAAAGCATGTAGAATTCAGATTGGGAATTTCTTTTGGCTCTTCGGCTATTGAGGCTTTGCTCCTGTTCCAATTGTTTTTTTTTCTTCCTTCTTAAATCGGCAGGTTTTTTTTTGTTTCAACTTTGCTAATTTGGTGAGGGATGGTGTTTCCTCAACCAAGATTTCTTCCGGCGGCAACAATGAGGAAAAAAAGATCTAGCGGCGTGCAGAACTCCTTCCGGCGCTGTTTTGGACTTCTTTTTTTCCCGGTGAGTTAACTCTCAATGAGAGCACCAATGATACGAACTACGTATCGGATAGGGAAGACTTAGAACGTCTTCAAGCTCCTGAGAATATGGGACGAGGAAGAAGAAGAAGAATTGAGGCGAAGAGGGAATCGGCGAACCGAGAAGAATGTAACCCCTTTAGAATAATCAAGCAACCCTAACGCTAACGCAACCCTATTCTCTTTATATAGGGAATAGGGAAACCCTAATTCATACTTGGGAACTATATATATATATATATATATATATATATATATATATATATATATATATATATATATGAAATGGGTTATGCTACACTTACACCACAAATTGTACCCCATTTGTACACCGCAGTTATACACAAACATTTTGATTGTTTACACCGACATAAGTGTTGGTGCATTAACAAAAATTTACACGGACACAAAGTGTTGGTGCATTAATAAAAAAATTAGTTTTACATCAACACAAAGTGTTGGTACAAAGCTACGGGGTACAAAGTGGGGTACAAAACATGGGGTACAAATAGCTTTAGCCGTATGAAATAAGGATTTGACAATCAATCTGCTCAACGGATATGATCCCAAGTTTCCTTTACGAGACACGTGACGCCAATTTCTCAAAGGGGCCTGGGAAAATGTGAATAAATTATATTAACTCGGTTGCCAAAAACATCCCGGCGGCAAACACCTTGATCATGAAAAAGAATTTTAGGAGAAGGCTAAGAATGAGGCACTCAGTAAGAGAATAGAAAATCATACCCTTCGTCCGGTAGTACTTTTTTCAGTCAAAATTGTTAGAGTTTGATCCCAAATTAAATAAAAATGATACGTATAAGATATTGATACAAAAATAATTTTATTAGATTTATTATATAAAATATTTTCAAAATATTATTTAATCTAATTAATATATATTATATATTTTATTTAGTTTTTCTGTATAGTTCAAAGGTTGAAAATCTTTGACTGAAAAAAGTTAAAATTAGATAAAAATTCTGGGACGGAGGTAGTATCTTTTAAATTTACATAAAAAATTCTACAAAATAAGAGGTGACAAGACTATATTATTTTATCAAACAATTAACAAAAATAAGTAAAAAAAATAATCAACATTTGACCATATAAATATTAACTGATCGAGAAAGACATTTGAGAACGCATGAAGTACTATACATAGTAACACTCCCATACACATATGTATGTAACCCGTAGGTCATGCAAAGAAACAAGGCTAACTACCACTAACCCGGACGTCAATATGCGAGAAGCATGACTTTTTTTCTTTTATTTTTTGAGTAAATCTTTAAAACACTACTCAATAGCTATGTATTTTTTTAAATTAGTCACTAAGATAAATTAATTATTGACATGGTACTCGTTAATTGAAGATAATACTCAGTTTAGTCCCCCGACTAACCGCCATCAAATTAGAGTACGTCAAAACAATACTAAAATCTTGGAGTAATATTTATTTTTCAAAATGATCATTTCTAGTCGATTTTTTTTCAAATTAGTCAATTTTTGAAATAAAATCTCAAAAAAGGGTGATCTCCCGGCTTCGCTCAAACACCATGAATCAATTAATAAAAGGGAAGAATCATGTTTCGGCTTTTCGTACTAAATGAGTTTTTTTTTACATCGAAAATAGACTAATTTGAAAAAATATCCAATTATATATGATCGATTTGGAAAATTAGAATAAGTGTTAATGTCGTTTTGACGTTTAGGATGTGGGAAGGATAATTAGATTGGGTAATAAGACACTTGGATTGAACCACATTAAAAGATTAAATCCAATCAGTTACTTAGTTCAAGTCAAGAGCTTATATACCAATTTATCTTCTCTTCAAATTCCGATATGCGATACTCTTTAACACAATGTCAATAATGTTAACATATAATGTCAAAAAAATTACTCCCTCCGTCCCACTATATTTGTCCACTTTCATTTTTGCACACCATCCAATGCACTTCTTTAATCCATTTTATCTTGTAATTTGTATATTAAAAAATTATAGAAATTATATATTAATAATCTATCTGTTAAGACAAATCAAATAAGATCACGCATTACTATATTTAGGCTTACACACTGAGTGAATTTGATGAGTCAAAGTCCTTAGATGAACAGTTCCAAAAATCAAAAGTGGACAAATATAGCGGGACGGAGGAAGTACCATAGAATGCCAATAAATTAAATCCAATCAACCTTAATCTTCTCCCAACTACTATGGGACCTTTTTAGGTATAAATAAGGGCTTTGGGGTCTGCTTTTCATCAAACAACTCCTCTTATTCTTTATCATTATTTTCATATCTTTTGTACGGAGTACATCAAATCATTATTTACATAGATGATCGATTTAATAGATTTTTTAAAAAAAAGGGACCAAAAGCGAAATTAACAAATTTTATTTGAATAAAAACATATTTAACTTTTAAAAAATACGGAGCATAAGTTATGAATCATATGGTTCATGAAAACTGAATACGGCCAATTTTCAAAAGGGAATTAATGTGACATTAACTCGTATGTTGCTCTTTGTATTTTTTCGGTTTTAAGAGATCAATTTGTGCCAAGTATAAAATCCCTCGGTCACTAGTGAAGTTTTTCACAATTACAAATTTATTTACAAGCAATACAGATTGATATTATTCACTCAAACTACTTATAGGTTCATAATTATTTATTTTTTAGAAGGATATATAATATGATGAAGATTTATTTGGTATTGGGATTGTCTTTCATCCTCTTGGGTTTTGGCACCAGTGGTAATGACACCAATTTTGTTTTCTTTCGTTCAAGTTGGTCCCTTTTTAATCAAACTAATATCATCATCCAAGTGTATTTGTTAAATTTGATATTTTTGACTTAAACTGGATGAACTTTAATCATTATTTACTCTTAATTTGTATTGCATATTAATAAAATTAAATCAATTTTTAAAATTTCTCAACAAATAAATCTAATGAAATCATTTTTATATTAATATACATTACAATTTTTTTTTATTGCAATCCAAAAATTATTTAGTTTGACATGATAAAGTCAAATTGAACAAAAACACTAAAATAAATGTAGTATATTAGAAAGCACTCCATCCATTTTTCATTAAGGGTATTATGGTAAACTTTTACCTTTTTTCAACTCTTCTTAAAAAACCACCAAATGTCAAAATGAGAACATCTTAGGGGGACGGAGGGAGTACTTCGTAATACTTTGTATTTGTAAATACATACATTCTCAATCTAATAAAATATACTGCCTCCGTCCCATAAAGTCTTTCCTATTTACTATTACGGCCTCTCGATAACTCTTATTTGTTGCGTGTTTTCATTGATCCTTTGGTAAAATAAAATATTCTTGTCACCTCTTATTTTGTAGAGTTTTTGATGTAATTTTTAAATATAATTTTTTATTTGTTATTTCTTTACCAATTTGCAAATAAAATCATTTTAAAAATCCACTTGGTTTTGCATGTTAATCAAAATAGGAAATTCTTTTTGGAACGGAGAGAGTAGAAAACTAATAGTCTAATACCCACCCTACTGGTTCGAACACGTCAATATAGGAGATCTTATTTGGTATTGGTAGAGTCACAATAATGCCCGTACATTTTTGGCCTTGGAGTGGGATGTCTTAAATCAAAATGTATAAATAATAATGGCAAACCTGTGGGAGAGTTACATTTTCCTCATTTGACTTTTCAGAGTCTTTTATGTAATACTTTGATAATTATTATAGACATTTGTTAATATTAATATTTAAAAATAGATAGTATATTTTATAGAAAGTTAATCTTTCACAACTAGGCTCCAAAATGAAATTATTGATATTATATTTATATAGAATTACAATTTATTTTTTCGTAAAGCAAGGTCAAAATTTACAAATTTTGACCAAGAGAAATTAAATGAAAAGATTAAAATCCAAACAAAGGAAGTAGCAGTTCATCAATACAAGCAAGATGCTCATCACAGGCCATCTAGAAATTAAACAGACACTATGTTTTTAACATATGAGTAAGGTTGTGTACACCAGATCCACCTCCAATCCCTTAAGTATCCCGCAATGGGCGGGGATTCTTTGAGGCACAGTGATAATATAATGTTTTTGTTGTTGTTTACAATTTCGTTGCTCGAGCATAAAGTATATCACTTTATCTACTTCGTATTTATTAAATTCAGATGCGTTTCCAAAGAGAATGACTCTTAACATGAGAAGTAATAACGATGCATGGTTACTTCATCCTCTTTCATACTCCGTATGTTTGTTATTGTTTATGTTTCAGATACTACAACCATGAAGTCATCTCCATCTCCATCTCCTGTTTGTCCATACCCTTTTGATGACATGACGTTACACGTGGAGAAATGTGATGCCATTTCGAGTGGGGTTGATAGAACTAATTGCGAAGTTTCGTGCAGTGAATATAACTGTTTCGCTGGGAAATGCATAGACAAGCATACATGTTGTTGCGATTGCTATTGGATGTAGCTACCTCTCAATCATTTTACTTATTTTTCAAAATGGAGACCAAGAAGCTGCACTTTAGTAAAATTGGCTCTTCCCAAACCATCAACAAAGCTTCATTTGTATCAAACTCTTCATTCTATTAAATAAAAAATAAAAAAATGACTTTACAAAAAAAAAACCTACTAAGGCACCGTTCCGTTCAACTTATTTTTTTCTTATTCTTATTAAAATCAGATCAGATCAGATCACACTAGATCAGATCAGATCAGACCAGATCCAATCAGATCAAATCAGATCCAAACAGATGAGATTAGATCCAAACAGATCAGATCTGATCTGATCCAATCAGATCAGATTAGATCAGACTAGATCAAATCAGATCCCATCAAGAATTATTATTATTATTATTATTACTATTATTACTATTATTATTATTCTTAAAAATGAAAAAGAATAAACTTTAGAAACAAGTTAAATAGAAAACTGAGAAAGTAATCCTTAATTATTAGACATCGTAAAAATTATTTTTAAAATACATTGACAATGTCAATCTAATTCTACTTTTAAAATACATTTTTATTGATACTTGTAATTTGAGTTTCTGAAGTTTTGATCTTTTATAAGATGAGATATTTTAAAAAAATACAATCTCTTCTATATTAAGATTATCAAAATTTAATTATTTTTTAATGTATTTATAAATTAAATATTTATTCTAATGTATATATGAAGTAATTACTAAAATATTAAATTAATATTCTAATTTCACAAAAAAATAATCATAAAATAAAAAAATATTATTACATTATAATATGAATGATTATTCTAATATACGAAGTATGAATTAAATAATTTAATTTTATTAAAAAAATCATAAAATAAAAATATTTATTATATTATAATACTCTCTCCGTCCCTGAGTGTTTGTCCACTTTCATTTTTGCACACCATCCAATGCACTTCTTTAATCCATTTTATCTTGTAATTTGTATATTAAAAAATTATAAAAATTATATATTAATAATCTATATGTTAAGACGAATCAAACAAGATCACACATGACTATTTTTAGGCTTACACATTCAGAGAATTTGATGAGTCAAAGTGCTTAGATGAACAGTTCCAAAAGTCAAATGTAGACAAACACTCAGGGACGGACCAAGTATGAATTATCATTACAATTTTAAAACGTTATTATAAAGTCAAATCAAATTATTGATTTGAATTTTAAATCAAATCATAATTAATCAGATCAGATCAGATCCAATCAGATCAGACCAGATCAGATCCAATCAGATTAGATGAGATCCAATCTAATCATATCAGACCAGATCATATCAGAAAAAATAAGTTGAACGGAACAGAGCCTAAGTGTGTTAACGTGTGCAGCATTGCATATCAAGTGTGTCGATTCAATGTTGATGAACAATGTTAAATTAAAATTTCTTAGATAGACTAACTTGACTGAACGCAATATACAATATACATGGATTGTTTTGAGTTACAAGCATATTTCGAAGGACCGAAACCAATATTAAAACCAATAACCCATACCCCAATACTGGTTACAAATTAAGTGATCAATTAAAATTGTCCAAAAGTGATCCACTCCACTACCCCAGTCCACCCGGCCGACCAAAAAAAAATTGATTGAAATCGACAAAAATCAACTAAAATTAATTGAATCAACTTGAGTTATTCTTTTGCTGGCCAAATAGCTGAGAGTATCCAAAAATTGGTATCAATACCTCCTCTGTTTTTCAAAATTTATTTTTAAACTCTCCGTGGTTTTAAAATATTACTCTCACACACCCTCTGATCATTTCACAATTATTTTCAAGAGGGGAAATTTATACATATTTTTCAAACAGTAGATGGCACCGTGTTCATTTCTTATTTTTCTTTTAGTATTTGTTTTTTTCTTTTTTAAAATCTTTTTTATCTCTTTGTTTCCTTTTCTTAGAAAACTTTTTAAAATATCTATTGAATTTTTTATTATGTTTTAAAAATTTTAAATTTCTTTGTGTTGGAAATACAATAAATAAACAAAAAAATATATACTCCGTCTATCTCTAATTAAACATTTTCAATTTTTTTTAGAATATTTTTTTTGGTAAGTTCAAAAAAGAAAACTCACAATAAAAAATAAAATAAAAAATATGGAAAAAATGAAAATAAAAAATTAACATGCAAAAAAAAGTCTAACACAAAAAGGAATTTTTAGAACGCCTAAAGAAGTATTTAGAATTGGAATGTCTAAAAAGGATATTCATTTTTATTTTTTATTTTTTATTTTATTTCTTATTTTATTCCTTATTTTTTGAAGTTCTAAAAAAAATTATTTTTTTAAAAAAACATAAAAGTGTTAATTTGATTTGTACAAATGTAGTATATGTTAATTATATTTTTTCAAGCAATTTTTTTTAAATTTAAGAACATTATAAAAATTATTTTAAAAAGATATTTAAAAAACCTTGATTAATAAAAGAAACAAATAAAGGAAAAAGAGGGAAAAAATAAATGAAAAATAAAAAATGAGCACCAATGTCCCAATAGTTTGAAAAATATGCAACAATGCCTCATTTTTGTCGGAAAATGATCAGAGGGATATGGGTGCAATGTTTTGAAACTACAGAGACATTTGAAATAAATTTTGAAAAATAAAGGGTATGGTGCCTATTTTCTAAGCCATGAAAGTATTGAAGCTATTTGGCCTTCTTTTGCATAAGTATACATGTTTTTCTCCCCACTAATCTGTCGCGTATAGCATAACTGCCCAAACTAAGAAAATACTTTGGAGAAAAATGCACACTAGCACTATGTTTTGTTCAAGGAATTAGGAAGGAAAAAAATGAGTTTCTCACATTTTCCTCGCTAAAATGAAATTCCATCCTTTTAATACATTTCACCTTTTCTTTTTCTTTTCCATCTACTTTTTTTTCCTCTAACCAAACAAGAAAAAATATTTTTCAAATTCCTTGAATCACATAGTGTAAGTGCACACAGAGGCAATCAGATACACACAGATACTCTCTGTGTATGATTGTCTTGGTGTGCATTTCCTGGGGTCCCCCAAACACCACCCCTCACTATTATTCTACGGAGTATAGGATGAATCCAAGAAAGTAGAAACTATCCCTTTTGGGAATGTTTCATCTATCATTTCCACTTTCGACTCCTTAACGTAGACCACTGTACTAAACCTCCATCAAATGTGCAAGTATATATAAACTGATCCTTAATGTTTTGGTGGGTGTAAATATGTCATTAACTCTCACTTCGAGTGCACAATAGCATTGGTATTTAGTATTTCTGGAGCTTTTGGGGTATTTCACGAGGAGAAGATCAACAATTTCGGCATGGTTTACACAGTTCGGACAAGTTTCATCATCTGTGATGCGACTTCTCGTGTTCCACGTTACATATTGTAGTCTACCAAGCCACATGAAAGTCCTCCTGCGGTTTGATACTTTTAGTTTTCATATCTCATAAACGTAGTTTCTATCAATTTTATGTTAGAAATAAATTGTGTCAACACTTTCAAAAATTATGTCATGTTAAGTATATTCTCTTAGATTTCAAGATTGCCAATTTTACTTTCCAGTTTTATTTCTACTGTCTAGTTTTAAAGATTTTGTTTTTGTCAAATAGATAAAGGAAGACTGTTATAACTTTTAACTACTAGAGACATTACCATGCAAGGAGTACACAACATGATTGAAAAACTTGAATGATACACTCAATACTTGTTACTCTCTCTGGTCTGCTCATCTCTCAACCTAGTCTCCTTAATGCACACCACATTCACGTTTTTTCTCCTAATCATATACATCAGCTCCAAAACCTTGTCGCTTCTACAGTCAAGCTACCGAGACACAGCCTAAAGTCTGGTGCTCTCTTCCTAGTTCCTACTGTCCCGCCCTTCCATCCAACGTTTAGCAAGACTGACTTCACTCGACTCCCAAGACACCCGAGATTTTAGAAATTACTCCCTCCATCCATATTTGATGTTCTCACTTGACATTTTCGCAGAGTTTAAGAAAATGATTTCGTGTTGTTGAAATTCATTAAGAAAATGAAAGCATTAATATGCACCACACAATTCTTTCCGTAAAGAGAAAGATGAATATTAATTGAGATTATCAAGAAAGGAAAATGGAAAGATAAAAGGGGGGTGGAGGGGGTGTACTAAAAGCAAAACGAAAGAAAAACTTACCAATTAAATAATAAGGGCATCAAGATTCCGCTTTCCTTCTGGGCCCTTTGTGTACCATGATGATACATAGTTGCCATACATCACTTCACGGTATTTAGGCGGATGAAATGCAGGGGAAACCTTTCTTGTCTTTGCAGGGTCATGGAATGTAGCTATCGAAAACCGAGGTTGCTCAGCATTAGTTATGGCGCGGTGTATAGAGCTTCTGTACTCTCCATTGGTTATGATCTGTGAAGTCAAAATGAGAGTCAAGAAGCAAATTTAGGACAATTCTTCTTAACAATGTACTCTACCGTTCAGAAAGAATCAAGTTTCAAAGGTTTTCAGTCGCCCACAGTGAGTTGAAATACCTCAATTTGGTCAGCCAAGATGACAAGTATAGCATCAGATAGGGGATTCACAGTTACCCATTTTTCATCCTTAAGAACTTGAAGTCCCCTAACATCATCTTGGATGAGAAGAGTAATGGCACCCATATCAGAGTGTGATTGCAAGCCAAGAGTAAGCTCCGGCTGTGGGCATGGGGGATAGTAACTGAAAGTAATGTTCTGATGAAATTCCCCAACTGCATCTTGGATGCACGAACATGGCAGGCCTAGACTCTTGGAGATCAACCCCAAAAGTCTCTGTGCGAGGATTTTCATACAATCGCTATACCGTGCAACAACGTCTCTGCACAATTTATACACATTAATAGTTAGGCAGTGAATTAATCCTAAACAAGTTCTTTTGTGATTGTTGGAAAACCTTTAAGCAGGGGAATCCAAGTATGATTGCCTAAATCCAAAGCAACTAAAACTCAAAATGATGACTCTAAAATCTTAGTTCCTTATATTTTTTGCTCTATTATCAATATCTCGACAAATACTACTCATATGCAAGTTGAACTACTGCTAACAACAAATTATGTGCTTTCCAACAATACACAGCATGATTAGTAACTTGATAAATCTCCCAACAGCTAAACAGATTCAGAAAACTAAAGAGTGCTTTCAGAGTTTGACTCTCAAATTACAAAATTAACCTCTGTTGATTGAAATTGTACTTTACTGCGATTATCAAACACACAGAAACAGACCGGGTAATTATACAATTAATAGTAATTACAGAGTCTCTAGTATCCAATCCCGCCCTGAAAGCAGTCAAAGAAAGGAAGAAAGCGAAGAAAACCTGTAATCGGAGGGAAAGTGGGGCCAGCGAGATGGATCGCGGCGAGAGAGCGGCAGCGTGTGATGGTCAAAGTAATCTCTCCAGTCCAAAACGGCATCGTTCGAGGCAACCAACATTCTGCTGCCGTAACCCTCGGAAGCAGGCAAATCCGGATCGCAGGAATACCTCAGCTTCTCCGGCAGAGGATAGTCCTGGAAGAAAGATCGGCCGACGCGCCTGGCACCATCCAGCAATTCGACGGAGACTCCGTGGTTTACTACGTGAAAGGCTCCCCATTCCCTGCAGGCCTTTCGCAGTTCGCCAAGGATGAGGTCGGCCGGCGCGCTCAAGTCGATCGTCGGCACCGGATGGAGGGAGTCGTTGACGTTGATACGGGGCCTGTTATCGGGCGGCTGCACGTATACCGCCGGCACAACGGCTTCACCTTTTTGAGCTAGTGATTGAACTCTCTCGGGTTGATTCGCATCCGCCATTTTCATTGCTTCGACCTTGGCATCAGTTCCCGTCATTTCATCTGGATGAATTGTAGCCTGGGTCACTAGCTCAGCTGTCCCCTTCAATTTAAACGAATTTATTTAGCAACAATTATCGAAAATAACCACAATTTTATCAACTTTAATAAAATTTGGGAGTATTAGGTAGCCGTTAAGTTACTTAAAGCCGAATTAGCAGAGTTTTAGAATCCTGCACAACAAAATGAAAGTTGAAATTACTTTTAATAAATTTTGTTTTAAATTTTTTGAAATTTTCATTTAAATTTTTAAAATAGATTTCTGCCTCCATCATTTCTTTTTATTTTAAAAGATTATTCTTGTTTTGGACAAAATAAAAATAGATATAAAAATAACAAAAATGAGAAAAATAACTAAAATCAAACAAAATTAATAAAATAAATATGATAATAAAATGGAAATTTAAATGAAGCTGCTACAAATAACATAAAAATATGAGTGAAAGGTTCTAATATTTTACGCATTATATAAAGTATTAATTTAATATTTCCTATTTTTTTGAAAAAATGGGTAAAATTATGATTATTTTTGATAATTTTCCTAAAAATAAGATGTGGTACACTAATACTCTGAATAATGCGTAAAATGTTAAAATCCATCACTCTGTATATTTTTATTTAATTTCGTACTAGTTTTAGGTAATTTTTTGTTGATTACAGTATTTAGTTTATTAATTTTTTATGATTTTAGTTATTTTCTCATTTTTTTATATCTATTTTATATTTTATAAAAAAACTAGAATAATCTTTTAAAAAAGAAAAATAAATGATGGAGTTAAAAATTTATTTTAAAAATTAAAAAAAATCAAAAAATAAAATAAAAATGAAAATTCATCTAAAATAATCACAACTTTAATTTTGTTGCGCAAAATATGCCATTTTCGTTAATCCATTGTCAATACCTTATCGGCTACCCAGAACTCGCAAATTTTAATAAAGTTGGGATTATTATGTATGACAGCAAATGATGAGATTATTTTTGAAAGACCAAATAAAGTTATAATTATTTTGGATAATATTTTTAATAATTTACAATTCTACAATGTGGATTTCAAAATTACTTGATTTTTATGGGACACTAGTATTCTGCCCGTGTCACGCACGGGGTCAAACAAAATTTTATCGATTCTGTGAATTATCTTCAATGTAATATTTTTTAAATGAGTTTATGAAAGTGTAGGTAATTCGTTCTTTATAGACATTAAAATCAAAATAAAATAAATAATCCTATTCTTAAAAGCAGGGGAAATTTTGCCCAGTCAATTTTCCGCCCAAATGCACTCTTCTATGAGTCGTCGATCTTTGAAGATTTCATCATCTATCGTACGATAATCTAAAAAACGTAAGAATCTCAATCTATATTATTACATAGGTACTATAAAAGAATAAAATAAATACAAAATGGTAAGAATTAAAAAAGGAAATCAGAAGCAAAGGTTGCGTTATTTTTTTTGTTTTATTTTTAAAATTCTAAATATGAAAATAATTTTATTTAATTTTAATACTGAAATAATAAAAAAATATTAATGGTAATGCGTTAAAAATTTTGTAACATGATCAGATAAAAATCTACTCCGTAATATATTACATTTAAAAGTCTGTATATATAATATTACATTACTATTTATAAAAAATAATACTAATTATTACACATTAAATATAAAAACTATTGTAACAAAGGATATAAAAACCGGAAATAAAATTTGTGAATAAAAGTAATAAAGTAATCAAAGTAGGAAATACATAAAAAAAATTGTACGCCTAAGAATTAAAAAAGCAAAGGTTCTCCTTTTTAATTCCATATTTGCGTTATACTGTTTTGTTTTTTTAATTCCCAAATATGAAAATACTTAAATATGGAATACTGGAATATTAAAAAATATTAATGGTAATGTGTTAAAAGCTTTGTTACATATTTGATAAAACTCTACTCCGTAATATAGTACATTCAAAAATACGTGTATATAATATTACATTACTATATAGAAAAAATAAGGAAATCAAAGGCAAATGTTGCGTTATATGGTTTATTTTTTATTTCCATATTTGAATTATATTTTTTATATATCTAAATATGGAAATAATTTAATACTTATGGAAATATGTGTTCATTTTTTTGTATAAATTTATTTTAATTGAATTTAGTTTTAATACCAAAGTAATAAAAAGTAAATATATTAATGATAATGTGTCAAAAGTTTTATAACACGGTCATATACAAATCTAATACATTACATTTAAAAGTTTGTATATATAATACTAGATCACAATATAAAAAAATAATATTGATTGATATTAAATATAAAAACTATTATAAATAAGGAAACAAAAACTGGGTACAAAACAACATTATTGTAAAAAATAAAAAATATTGATTAATTAGTATTATATATAAAGAGTTTCAAAGAGTTTTTTTTATTTACATATTTGTGAATAAAATAATAGAGTAATGAAAGGATGGAATAATTATAAAAAAAGGTAAAAATTAAAAAAGAAAATTGCGAGTAAATAGATTATGTGAGCCGTTAGAACATAGAAGTATTGTTACGTTTTAAGAAGAAAATAAATTCTTTCTTATATAACTTCATCCGATAAAAATCTAAAATATTACATCTGAAAGTCTGTTATATAATACGGTCATGGAGTATTACCTTACTATATGAATAAGAAAAATAATATTGTTATAAATAGGGAAACAAAAAACCGGATATAAAATAAGAGTACATTATTGTATATAATAAAATAATACTAATTAGTATTATATATAAAGATTTTTAAAGAGTTTTGTTTTTTATTTGCATATTTGCGAATAAAACGTAATGAAAGAAGGAAATAATTGTAAAAATTGGTAAGAATTAAAAAAAGGAAATCGCGAGGAATAAATTAACTGAGATGTTAAAATGTGTATTGTTACGTTATAAGAAGAATGGCCTGAAGATTTGTATTTATGATTTAGAGAATATTTCCACAAGATGTACCACTAATATAGTTAATAAAGAAGATTTTCAAATTTTGTAATTTATATGATATTCATGCTTTACAATAATAAAAACATTATATCTCATTATATGGTGTATTCCCTTTATTATGCAATATAATGACATCAATATAAATTTATAATTTAAATACGAGCCGTGCAACGCACGGATGTGATACTAGTTTATCATTTAATATTTGATAATGAAAATGCTCATATATAAATTTAAAAGCAAACACTTCAAGTCTTTCTTGAATTCATACTTTTTTAAAACCATTTGAGAATATAACATTTTTGTAGTGGTTGCATGGTTCCATTATTATTTAGAACCAATATTTTTTACCCAAATGGCACCCTCTCATAGAATGACTGATATGTATACTTTCGTACCCGTGCGTTGCACGCCAAGAATATTCTCCAAATCATGTGTAATTTATATATCAATATTATTTTGTTATAATTATTTAAATAAATATGGATGGGATTTGAATAAAGAATAATTGAGTATATGCAAAATAATGTTTAAACCATGGAAATAGAAGACTACAAACCCAAGAACAGTTCCACTTTGAAATCGTAAATCGTCATTGTGTATAAAAAAGAATCATTAGATCATAATCTTTAGGAGGGATAGCTCAAAGTCTAAAAATCCACCTTCAAACCCTCTTCAAGATGTCGTATAATGTGCTAAAGATTCTCATCCTTCAAACAAAACAAAAAAAATTGATAATCTTGAAGAACTATTATAAAATCATAGCTCTTTTTCCAACAAACAATCTAGTAGAATCCCACAAAAACTATAGATCTGTTTTTTAATCTTAACATTAAAGGAAGCCACACTGGTTATAATGTTTACTTAAACATCAAAATAGATTCTTTTAATTTAAAATTGTGTTAAACATACCTAAAGAGTAAATTACTTCTTAAGCAAGATGTGTCTCTTCTTGGCCTTGTACTCCAAATTTAAATGTAGAAACAAAAAATATACATTCAACATGATTACCACTTATCTAAGCATCAACATATATGACCAATAAAAGTTTCACAATTCTCAAATCAAGAAACTTTGTGTGTTTCGTTTCAAGTGTTATTCTTCACTAAATATCATGTTCGAAGCTATATTAACATGCGTGTTTAGTTTCTTTAATTTCAAGAAATAGTATAAACAAATCACTACTTAATATTAGGTCATAAAAATTTTTGGCTGCTTATGGTTAACAAAGAGAATTGCCAGAGAACATATAAAATAAACCCAATTAAATTCTACAAAAATAGGTAGGTGCTTGTTATAAAATCATTGTAAATTTTTTACATTATTTTAACCATATTTTGACCAATTGCCGTAAAATTGCAATAAAAAGATTTATACAAACAAAATGAAGTTGATGCCTACATGTTTGGCCATGCCAAAATTTGCAAGCTTAATTTCACCATTGCACATTGGGGGCAATTGAAAATAAAATCCTAGAACAATGCCAACTTGTCTTAATTCTAAAAGATGATTAATCCAATAGTGTATATCATTTTCTACGGGTAAAAAATGTTACTTTACCCTCTGCTCTCCCTAGCATAATAGATGTGACCAAAGTTTCTTCTCTCAAGCGGCTGTCTAATAATGTCAAAATAATTGAGAGCCCATCTCTTTTTCTCATCACTCGCGCCTTCATGTAGAACCTGTAGACATAAATACATTAGCACATTCTGAGATCAAGTCACAATAACAAAGTTAACTAAAAGATTGTGCAAACTCACTGTAAATTTTAATTGTTTTAAAACATTTCCAATGCCATGATATGCTAAAGAATAGGATAAAACTTGAATGTGATGGTCATTAAAAATGTACAAAATGATGCATACATTTTGAGGATAAATACTAACATTGAAAACTTTTTTGTTGCAAGAATTGCTTCCCCAAAAAAACCACTCCTCATAATTTGTTATGAGGATGATATCACAAAAACTCGGTATGTTCCACCATATTGATGTTTTTAGTTTTTTCAATCGCACATCCAAAAATCTTCCCAATTATGTGTGAAATAGACCAAGCAAGGTTGTGTTAAGTTTCGTAGAGCGTCTACAAAAATGAGAAAAATGTAGAGAAACAAATCCAATAGTAGTTTATGATCTTGGCATCCCGTTTTCCAAACGTCTGAACTGATAGAGAAATAAAAGAAATTTTTCATTCTTTAGAGGCTTCGCTATTGTTCTCTAAATGAATTGAATCGCATACGATCATTTATGATGTGTGCAAGAACAGATTTTTTTCAAAGGTTTCATATGACCATTTATGGTTCATATGACCATTTAAAAGAACTGTTTAAGTCTAAACAAATACAAGAATAGAAAAGAACTGTTTAAGTCTAAAAGAACCATTTATGATTTGCGCAAGAATAGAAATTTACCCTTCTCCTTGTTCTTGAGTGTAGAACATTGCTAAAAATTTTCATTGGTCTTGAACTCAAAATTCTAGTAAATATGCCTTCCCAAAGCAAAACAAAGAGAAGATATGTTATCTCTTAGGCCTTCAGACTTAAAACTCTATAATAAATCAAAAATAAAAATTACAACATCATCACAAATCTTCATACAATAATATAATGGAAGACATCAAATCTGAGAGTAAAAATATGATTTGATCCCTGAAGTATATAAAAAACTCATAATTGTTAAAGTTGTTTACTGAGTTTAAGAAACCCAAGGAAATGTCACATATAATCTCATTCCATGTGTGTTCTGTTTAAAATAAAGAGAAGATCCCATTCTATATGTCTAAAATAAATATTTAAGGTGATGAATTATGTGGGAAGTGATGGCTAGAATTAGTGAACGAACAAAAATTATCATCATCATTTAGAATCAAACACGTACAATAAGGGCTAAATTTAATACTCCGTACAATAAAAAAAGATCACCAGGTTCGTAGTTGTATAATTTAGGGATTAAATAAGGTATTATTCATATGATTATATAGGTCCTAAAAATAATATAATTATTGTGCGATGTAAATATGAAATTGTTTTTTAAAGAATACAGCACCCTACATATGGCTAATTTTCATAGAGAAATTACCATCTGATCGAAACTCCATATTGTTGTTTGAGATGTGCCATTGTCCATGCCCTCGTCATGGGAGCCATCAAACATTTGAACCTATGATATCAAAATATGAAAGCCTTGAGAACCAAATATATTTTTAAAAAAAAAAAAATTATAATGAATCAATTTATTTAGAATTGAAGATTTAAAGGGAACCAAGATTACAATTCAACTATCTTGTCTAGCTGCTTCAACCTCAGGTCCCTTTTAGTTATTTTCAAAAATCTATGTTTAAGAAAATTAATTCAAAAAAAAAAAAATGAATAAATTTTTTTCTACCTCGATTAAACACTTTTTTGCAATCTATCAAAGATTCTGCAGGTAAAGCACCTCCATAAATTTACCCTTCTTCTGGTTCTTACATGTAGGACATTGCTAAAATTTTACATTGGGACTGAACTTGAAGGTCTAGAGCAAAACTACCGTGCAAAGAATGAACCCCAAATCAAAATTGAACTCTTTCATCCAAAAATCCTAGAAATCAATTTGAAACATAATGATTATGAAAAAAACCTAACATTGATGTCTTTGGCGTCGTCTTGGATGTCGCAATTTCTGATTAGTGCTCAAATTCCTCTCCCTGAAAACTTCGAAACATGGAAACTTAGATCTTGAAGATTAAGGGGGACTCTGGCGAGAGTGATAGCAACGAACACATCTGTGCTGAAGCAATCGGACAACGGAGGATGTTTGAGTGAAGCCTAGACAAAAGGTTTGGCTTAGCTTCTGGCATAAGCCTCTTTGACCTTTATCTGCTAGCATATGGAAAATTTTGCATATGGACAAAGAATCACGCCGAATTTTTGCATATGGAAATTTGTTCAATCGCGAAGAACAAATCCAGATGGAGAAAGAAGGCGAATATTTTCTGAAGGGTTCCGTGAATCAATCGAAGAAGTGATAAAGAGAGAGAGACGCGTGTAAAAAACTGCCACATGTCAAAAAAATAAAACTCTAAAAACTGCCCCATGTCAAATTCCTAGAAATCAAACTCTCAAATTTTATATTAAAAATTTATTTAAACGTCAAATATACAAGTGTAACTCTCATTATCCAAAAAAAATTTGGCGATGCATGTTCTAGGGTTCTTTGTTTTTTTATTATAAAGTTCTTTTAATAAAAAAACTATTTTGAGAATTTACTTTAAATTTAAAAAAAAAAATGTAGAATGAAACCATTTGTTGCAGCATACTCTGCTTACCGTAGCAAAAGCGTAACCCTAAGCGGAAGAGTAGATAGTGGTCGAGGGAGAGAATCACATCTCCCGGCAGAGCGTATAAGAACGCCATCATCGTCACCGGCTATCTATCGTCATCTAGTCATGGATGCTATCAGGAAACAGTTGGATGTGCTGATGGGATCAAATCGAAACGGAGACGTCAGCGAGGTGAACCGGAAGTACTTCGACCGTGATGTTTGCCGTCTTTTCCTCGCCGGCCTCTGTCCTCACGATCTATTCCAACTCACAGTGCGGATTAGCCTTCCTTTTTTCTGTTTACCTTTTGGTATAGTTTATATTTTCCTATTTTGACGACTTCATTTTTGGTATTTGATCCCTTGCAGAAAATGGATATGGGCCCATGCCCAAAGCTACATTCTCTGGAGTTGAGGAAAGAGTATCCTTAGCTCAAAGTTTCCCACACTCATGCATTCCCCACCTTCTTGGATGCAGCGTTGTTTAGACTTGATATTCATAAAACCATACATACACAATTTCAATCTGATTTTGAGTGCTTATGTTTGTAGGGTGTGTTGCCTCATAGATATCCAAAGATACAATAGAAAGGTTTTTGAGATGATGAACTTCTCGTGGATGATAAGAATTAGAATGATGGTCCGGGATTAATTGTAATCCTGGAATGGTATTTTTCTGAGTTGTGTTAGTAATTTAACTTTTTGGATACTTGAAGTCCCGTGGGTTTATTGTCTCTGATAGTAAGTTGTTAGTGTCTGATATCCTGCATTTTCATCTTGTGAGTTACTTTTTGAAAATATTCACTGCTCTAACCACAGTTGAGTATGGCTCTCCTTTGGCTACCCACAATTTTAGATATGTTCTCTCCCTCCCTTTCTCTGCGTGGCGTGTCACCTTAATCTCTTCTATAGATATATGGATGCAAAATCAAAGGGTCTTGATAACTATGATGGAGACCTGGAGGATGTTATTGACAGACTGATTGTCGAATGTGATAGGAAAATCGAAAGAGCCATCAAACGGCTGGCCGAAGAGGACGCCAAGGCTGCCGTTGCGATATCAGTTTCTGAAGTTACTCAAGTATTAATTACATTAGCACAATTTGGCATTTGTAATTTCATGTCTTTTTATGCTAAGTTCTGCCCATTCCTTTCTTTATGTTGTTATCAATCGATGTTGCAGACAGAAGAGATTCTTGAATTGTCAAAGTTGATTAAACAAAAGTTAAAAGAAGCTGATCAATATGGTATTTATTAAAGAAACTCCTGAACATCATGCTCTATATATGCCAACTACTTTGATATATCAACATCCTTGATGATGAAATGGTGTTCCTAAATTCTGCCACTATTATCTATGCAGATCTTGAAGGCAAGACTGATATGAAAATCCATGTTCTTGAAGAGGTTGAAGAGCTCCGAATCAAAAGAGCTGACAAACAGGTGCCAATTATGTAAAGAAGATGTACAAATCCTTCAACCCAAGAGTACAATATTTGTAATTTTTCTCCGCACTTATTCACATTTGATTACAGGCAATACTTTTACTGGATGCCTATAACAAAGATCGAGCATCTCTACCCCAGCCAATTCAAAACCATCCACATTTAGCAGCATTGCCTGCTGCTGTTCATAATCCTCGCATACAAGAAATGATAAATGAGAAGCTAAAGAAAGCAGAATATCTTGGTAGGTTACTGCTTTAAAGGGCTGTAGTTTTTTTAATTTCATTTTTTGTCTTTTTACCATTGCATCACAACTTAACTTTTCTACTGTATGAAATAAGATTTTTTGAACTTTGCGCTTTGGTTGTTTGATAATCTTTGGCTTTCATAGTCAATTTGTATTTTGAGTTATTCATTTGCATGGAGTGGGGTTCTGGGCATTGGATGAACCCTCACATTTAGAAGTGAAATGGCAAGTCTGTTCTACACGAGCTTTGTTGTATGGATCAGAGTACTTGGTGGTGATGTTCATAAGCTCCAAGTGGCAGAATTGAGATACGAGATGGGTGTGGGGTCATATGAGGATGGATAGGGTCTGGAAGGACGTTAATCGGAGGGGGTGGAAATAGTCTACCTGGAGGAGGATAAGATGTGTGGAGGACTACGAATGCTCCAGTGAGGAGTGAGGAGGGACAAGAGGGTTATAGGATAGGCTTTTTTGATAGGTGCCATACCCTTGTGTAGGACTTGTCTACGTTTGCTGTCTTTGCATGTTTGTTTGCTTCTATTGTGTAACTTTCCTTTGTCACTCCTTTTCCTATACATGTTTTTCTATGTTCGCTTGTTTTTTTCCAGTTGGGGACTCATAGAAACAGCCTCCCTACTGAACAAGTAGGGGAAAGAACTGTGTATATACCCTCCTCAGATCACACTCGGTGGGATTTTACTGTGTTGAGTTTGTTGTTGTTGTCATATACATGAAACATATGAATTTCTAAAATCATTTTCCCTCCTTTTTCTGGTCTTCTATTACTTAAAAGGTGGAAACAATGCACTATATCATGTCTGGCTAAGTAGCAATCTACTAATTTTAATACAATCTATTTAGCTAGAAATCATATAAATTATTTCTTTTGGGTTTGTTACCCAGGTGAGCAAGGGATGGTTGATGAGGCACAGAAGGCACTAGAAGAGGCTGAAGCTCTTAAAAAGGTTGTCAAATAATTTATAAGAGATGCTACATTGTTATGATTATTATTATTATTTTTAAAGAAATCAAGTTTCTCCTTTTCAATCCTTAAAAATGTTGCTGGCTCATTTTCTAGTCTGCACATCCTTTCCCCACCTGTCTGCAATATATATAGTTAATATGTTGTAACATTTACTAGTTTTGTTTCTTTTACATGCTTATATATATAGCTGCCAGCAGCACGGCAAGAACCAGTAGGCGATTCCTCAAAGTACACTGCTGCTGATGTACGCATTGTAAGTCACAAACTCTTTCATATTTTGAGATCAAAAGCATGCACCATGTTTTACTGTTGCAACAAAACAAGTGGATAAACTTTTGTATCAATGTGTTGTTAAACAATGCATTCTGTTGACCCGTATAATGACACAGTGCATTGAACATGACCATAATTGGTACAATTAAATATTTGTTCAAATGAAGGGTTCCCAATATAATTTTTGTTGACATCTTTGATTTCATGGAGTTAGATTCTAAGCTGCAAAGCCTTGTTCTTGTTGTTTACCCCCTCCGTCCCAAAAAGACTATCTTACTTTTTTTTCACAGAGATTCTGAAATGTGTTGAAGAGATATTGAGTAGTTAAAAGTGAGTGGTTAGACTTTGCTTAGAAGAGAGAGAAGTTGGACAACGACCCCGTTTGGCATCAGCGTTAGAGATTAGCGTTAGCGTTTTGGAAAAGCTATCCGACGGTAGCTTTTAGCGTTGGCATTTTTAGAATTAATCTGCACCATTAAAATGTTATCCAAAAAGCTAACGCTAATCGAAAACGCTGTTACCAAACAAAGCCAACATATCTTTTACTAAAAAGGGAAAGAGAACAAGTAAGAAATTGTTTTGGGACGGATGAAAAAGGAAGTAAGGAAACCTTTTTGAGACGGAGGGAGTCTTAAGTTAAAATATGAACCGTGAATCTTTTGTTTCACCTCAAGCACTCTTTGCCTCATTTTTGTTGATTGTGTTTATATTGTTATCTCTTCTGCAGACTGATCAGAAGCTGCGTGTTTGTGACATTTGTGGAGCATTTTTAAGTGTTTATGACAGGTAAACCTTGGGCACTCTTGTTTGATGTGGTTAGCTTTTTAGGGACAACAAAGAACATCTTGTGTTATGAGTACTACATTTGACAATGGATTACCTCATTGTACCAGCAGGCTTTTTGGGCCCAGTTTTACGAGGATAATCTTTTGCAGCTAAATAATGTGCGTGTTTTTCTGTTTACTGTCTATCATGCTCTCATTGGCTAGATATAGTTTCCATTTTGGGACAATTGTGTTACTTATCCTCCTGTCATGACATGAGTTTTTTGAGGATAATTTAATAACCAATCTGTCTGTATGGTTTTTTCAGTGATCGTCGTTTAGCTGACCATTTTGGAGGAAAACTCCACTTAGGTTATATCCAAATCCGAGAGAAGCTTGCTGACCTTCAGGTATGCATAAAATTATTATATTTTTGACCTTGTCAATTTCTTTGACATTCTTAATTTGTTTTATGTTTCACTCATTTCTTCTTTATGGTAGATGAAATATTGTAATTCAATTCACCATTTTGTTAAAAATCATTGTTTCTTTGGTAGAAGAAAAAGGAAAAAAATTGATTAGCACCTACCTTATCTCGATGCCTTTCATGGTAGCATGGAATGTGAAGATTTGAGTTCCAGCTTCATGCCAGGATTTTCACTATTTCACTTAGCATCTTATGTGCGCATCATTTAGCTAAACTATAATATCTGAACATTTTGATTCAGTTTAGATTATCTATAATGTTTCATTTTAATGGAAATTCTCAGTTTAGATTATCTATGCTAATTTTCCTATCCCCCCGTGAAGATTTTATTTTATGGATTGATATATATGCACGCTTAGAGCATCTCCAACCGGCAGTGTGAACTTAAAAAATAGAGGGTCTGGCTTTTACTGTAGACAAAAGTGGTCCCCAGTGGGTAGTCTATTTTTTTACAATGTATTCTATATTTGGTTTTTCATCTTCTATGAATAGACTACACTGTAGATCATCTATATCTTTAAAAAATAAATTTTTTAGTTTTAAATTAATTTTAATACTCTGTAGATCTTCTTGCTCACTTTTCCACCCATTTACAACCACGATCATTTGCTGAATAATGGTTACTATCTAGCTTCTGTAGTTCTGTTAGACTGCCTTCCATTACTCTTCTTTGCCCAGTTCTTCAATTAAATATATACGTTCAATTTCTTCTCTTTCTGTTAACGGTTTGGTTGCTAAATATTGGGAGAGAAGTGGATGATGCATTTTCAGTGTTTTGACAGTCATCCTTAGCATGACTTAACAGATGCTTCGTGTCTATCAGCATTGCATAGAACATGTGTGATGAAATCTTCAACCAATAAATTATTACTGTATGAGAAGCCTATATTGTACCTGATGTTTGGAAAGCAACAAGGAATTTTGAAAGCTAAAACACTGTGTATAAGCCATTTAAGCTTAAAGCTTACAATTTTATCCACTTTCCCTTGGAGATGCTCTTAGGATGGATATTCAGTGTGATAAGGCTTTTTGCTGCTGTTTGATACTGGTGACGGCGGTAGGATTGAAAACCATGCAGTTTTCTTTTGGTGGGGACTTGTGAATTGTATGGACACCAAAAATAAGTTCTGTATGTGTCCATCCTTCATGCTTGTATTACTTGACTGTTGTGGATGTAGATTGTTTGTGTCCATTTTCCAAGGTTGCAAGTGCTTTGACTATATTGTACCTAAAGCAAGATGAGAATTTTGAAGTACAAATATCTTCACATTTATATTGTCAGGAACAGAGTTCAGATATCATATCTTAAATGACAACAAAACTACACTCTTGTTCGAGTAAAATACAACTTTTTATTGAGTATGGTACACTTATTGTCATTGTTTGTCTGAGCTACAATCCTTCTTTACTCCTTGGAATGGAGTTAAGGTGCACACATCGTTCTCTAGACCTGACATTTTTGTGGTTGGGTGTGTTTGGAGTGCAAGTTTGGAATATACCGAGCATATCCAAGAATGCGTACCATAGTGCATGCTTTTTGCCGATGACATCATCCTTATGGTCAATCACAAGAGGATTTGAATGGGAAGTTGGATTCATGGAGACATGCTTTAGAGTTGCATGGCCTGTGTATAAGTTGCACTAAAACAGAGTATATGGACTGCAAGTTTAGCATCGAAAGAAGAAATGTAGTTATAATTAACATGAAGGTGAAAGTCAGGGAAAATACTTCTCCCTCCATCCTAAAACTTTCTAGTTACTATTCACATAGTCAAACTTAAATCTTTTTTGTTTACCTATTTTCGTTAGTCATTTGATAAAATTATATAGTTATGTCTCTTCTTTTTTGTAGAACTTTAGATGTGGTTTTTGAATATTTAATTTTCATTTTTTAATTTTACACCTATAATCAAACAAGTTAAATTGAAAATAACTTCAGTAGAGCCTCGTAAATTGAAATGGGAAGAATATTTTAAGACGGAGGTAGTATATCACAAGTAAAGAGATTTAAATATTTTCGCTGCATAATTCAAGGCAATGGAGAAATAGTGGATGATGTTAACCACAAGATTGAAGTCGGTTGGTGAAAATGGTAGAGTGCTTCGGGCTTTAAATGTGACAAATAACTACCTTTAAAACTACTGGGAAAATTTTATTGTACTGGGATTAGACCAACTATGTTGTATGGAACCGAGTGTTGGGTAGCAAAGGGTGAATATGAACACAAGGTTAGTGTGGTCGAAATGAAGATGCTTCGATGGATGATACAGGTATAGATCGAATAAGGAATGAACATATGAGAGTGAAAGTTGGAGTGACATCTATTGTAGAAAAAATGGTGGAAACTCATCTTAGGTGTTTTGGACATGTGGAGAAAAAAATCAATAGAGCATCCGGTGAGAAAATTTGATCAATTGATGAATAAACTTGTGGCTAGAGGAGGTAGACCTAAAAAGACTTAACACAATGTGGTCAAGGGGACCTTCACGTGAATAATCTCGTTGCAAATATGGTATATGATATGGTGCAATGGCATCATTTGATACATGTAGCCGGCCCACCTAGTGGGATACAACTTTGTTATTGTTGTTGTTGTTGTTGTTGTTGTTCTACATTGGGTATGTGTGGTTTGGTTTAGTTTGGTACTCAAGGTGTAAGTTTTGACATGTTATGAATGTTCACTTATACTCCTTAAACATATTTCCAAGACTTGTTGGAACACTTGACTACGATCACTTGGCACTACGGGAATTTCTTTTAAAATTTAGAGTTGACTTCTTAAAAAACCAGACCCTTTTTGGAACAAAATAAGTTATTCAAACATCACTCTTTTTTATTGGATAGAGGGGTAGTAAAGAATTTGGCCACTCAAATAGTCAAATTATTCTTAATGGCAGAGTCAGTTAATCATCTTTTGCGTAATGTTGTCATATGATCCCATGGTCCACATTCTTGCCTTGCTCTTTGAACAAATCCCATGACAAGATTTTGCTATAGTTATTTGGACCTGTAAACGAAAAAGGATGTAATCTTGCACACAATTAGTACGTTGGAAGTACCTTGATTATGAACTTGAGACTCATGCCAAGATGATTAGAGAATGATACAATAGTGTACAATACTATAGTTCGTATTCAACTACTCCCCAAAGTGCAACATCCATGTCTGATGGTCTGTTCCATATCTTGACTTTCAGATGTTAACAACTTAATCGAGAGTAAATTAGTGAATGGTTGAAATTCTAGCCCTATAGCTAATGTCATTGGTCAATGGAAGTGGTCAGTGGCCTAATGAAAAGCTTGAAGTTTTTGGCAAAAGTATGATGTCCAAGTTTTACCGTGGTGATTTATAAAACAAAACAAATTATACCTGTGATCAATTTACATCATTTACAACTTTAAACTACTTGTGATACTCATCCTCTACTGTTTTGTTCAATGTGAGCATTGAACGAGCAGTTTAAATAAGACTGTTGAAAAAGGTTGCTGGTATGTATATTATTCTTATCCTATATCTCATCTGGGTGTACATTCCCGAAAGGAATTTCTTCATTTATGTTCCATCGTCAAACGTAGAATTCCCTTACCATAGCTTTTCTAAGTTTTTCTGTTAAGCGGCAATAGGCCAGTGTTATGCTACAACCTCACATTTTTTATGATCTGCAGGATGAGAAAAACAAAAAACGGAAATCATATGAAGATGAGAGAAGGTGGATGCAGAATGTTTCTCTCCCGCATTGCTTTGTAGTCTATTAGTTGCTTCACTTGCTTGTCCGTCTAGTTAATGTCATTGCAAACAGTTCTCATCTGTTTTGTTGTGCAGATCTAGAGAACGAAGTAGCCGAGAGCGCGAAAGTGAACCAAGCAGGGATCGAGGTGAAAGTCGTGGTGATCGAGGGAGGGATTATGATCGTAAGAGCAGAGAGCATGACAGAAGACACTATGATGACCATAGCTATGATAGGAGGAAGGAGCGGTCTCGCAGCTATGATTCTAGGAGCCGCCACAGATCAAGGTCAAGGTCCATAGAACGCTCAAGAAATTACGATCGCCACAGGTTCTCTCTCTTTCTCTCTCTTAATTGCATAGTTCTTCACACTATTATCATTCTAGGCTGTGCTACTTTTAAAAGCTCTAAGTGCCTGCCTATATTTATGATGTGCCTTTGCTGCAACTCAACTTAGGTAGGGGCATTGAAAGACTCAAGGAAGGGTTTTTTCTGCATATAACAAAGATACCCTTTTAGTGGGGTTTTGAGAGCTTTTCACTCACCCTCTCTATTCTCTTCACGGTATTTTTCACATTCACTGAACGTATCCATGGGCCTTCCTCTGCCCATAGCCTTGATGCAACTTGGGTGTGGATTCTCTTTCCTTTTTTGGGAAAAGAGTTTAGTCCAAAATACTTCTCTTATAAACAAAATCTAGCCACCCACTTTCTTTTCAACATCTTATCAACACTTTTCACAATCTTCGTGAAGTTAAAATGGGTAAATTATTCTGAGGCAAAGGGAGTATATCATAGCAGTACGTATATCTGGGACCAAAGCTCTTGTGCAATTTTTTTCCTTTCTTTCTTGGTGGGTGGTGGCTCTTGCTGGAGATATAGGCACACCTGAAAAGCAGATTACCAAGAATAAGAAAGCTGTTTTATTATAAAACAAGGGTAATACATTCATTCAACAAAACAATGAAATCTGGAGTAATGCATCACCTCCCCCACACGCAATGGAATGAGTAGTTCTAGCTAATACATGTGCAGACTCCTTTGCTGCACGATGAACAGAACAGAGTCAAATCTAACCTCTTCCGACCAATTAGCAAGGATAAGTTTACAAAAACAGAAATCAGTTTACAATCAGAAATAAAAGAACAAACAAAAACACCAAATCGAGTACAAATCCTAGAGGGGTTTGGGGAGGCTGACTATACGTCGACCTTACCTCTACGTGAAAAGTAGAGAGGCTGTTTCTAAGAGACACAGGTTCAAAACAAAAAAAATAATAGAACCAAAATATGATACTCCCTAAATGATAAATCATTAATATTTCCCTTTAAAGCTTCAATCATCTCATTGCAGTCAGATTCGATCACAACTCTATCCCAGCCCTTCCCTTGACATCAGTACTCAGTAGCTTCCGTGTCTTGTGAATAAAGGACAAGTGTTGTAGACAAGCATGGCAAATCATCAATCACTGCCCTCCAACTAAAGTTCCTAACCCTCGGCTGTACTTTAATGACCCTCACCTTCTTCTAACGCTGGGTACCTGCAGACAGAAGGTGAAGCTCACTATCCCATATACAGTTTTTACACTCTTAACCGAATAAGAGCCCCCTTTTTCCATCCTCACCAAAAAGCAGTAACGTGTTTATAATCTCTTTCATAAAAATGGCTAGAGACTGAAAATCCCAGATCCCTAGGGTCCATTACCAATGAGGTTCGAGTTCTTATGAATGCCATCCTGGCTATTCGTGATATAAAGAATTACCGGTTTGTACAGTCACTTCAATTATTGTACTTAGCTTTACCCTAGTAAGCCTTTGCAGAACATCATTAGTGTAGTGAATGCCTGACTTGCCATCCTGGCTATTCGTGATATAAAGAATTACCGGTTTGTACAGTCACTTCAATTATTGTACTTAGCTTTACCCTAGTAAGCCTTCACAGAACATCATTAGTGTAGTTCTTTGATTTTTTTTCCCGTAAACTGGAACATTTACTTATTTTATTTATTTTTTCCAACCTCTGGTTTAAAGTTATAATGTAGTTGTGTCTAGCACCAAATTTCCGCATTTTATGTGCATAGAGTTTGATTGGGTTAATGCAATCTTCCGTTCTTCAGGCGATATTGATCACAACATGCTGAAATTAAAGCGGCTGTTCTCTGCCAGCCACCGTTCCATGGGGGACTTGAAAAGATCTGTTTTATGTAAAAACCTTTTTCGTAATAATAATGATGCTACATGTTTTGTTGTGGGATCTGGGATTTTCTGTATGTAGGGGGGTGAATTTAAAGAGGAGTACTTGGGATTTCATCATTGTTGTCTTTGTACCCGGTAAACTCGTAGCTCGTTTTATGGAGATTTACCAATTGATAGGGAACATTACGAGCACAAGGCTTTTTTTTTTCTTTTCCAGAAGGGCTACCGATCGATTTTTTGTTGTTGAGTTGGTCAATTGTGGTCAATCTTAGGTTGCTTTATATTCTTATATGGTTGTTTATTGGCGCAAATGACCAACTTCTCCAAGCATCATATGATGCCTAACTTCTAGGGTCCCCCACAGTTTAGCAGTGTACATATCAATAACTTCATATCGCTCCCTGTCTCTTCATGTTGAGTATGGCAAGCAATTCAGTACCACCAACAGCTAAGTTCGCTCAGGTGAGCCATTCCCTAATTTTAATTTAAGGCTGAGATTCTCAATTGCTTATTTTATTGAGTTTCCATAAACGAGTTGTAATGAAGTTTAGTTCTCCCTTTGTCTCGTAAAAGAAATCACTAAAAATAGGAACAAAATTTTGCACTTATTACCAAAATTAGAGTGACATTATCATTTAAAAATAGGACTATTGTATTGGGACAATTTGACACTCTATTTTTACATTTGACAGTTTTTTTGGTATTATATGTTGACATTATAAGTCTTATATTAGGGATAAAAATGTACTCCGTAATTTTCCAAGATTCTAACCACGCTTTTTCATTTTCAAATACTCCGTACTTTTTTTTTAAATTTTGTGAAAGTCAAAGTGAAGATTTTTATGAGAGGAGATAATATGTACTTCACTTGTTCCAACTTATAGTGTCTGTTTCGATTTACGATGTTTGACTGAAATTATGCACCTAGCACCGCTGGCTCCAATGTAGCCACCACTGATCATCTTCGTTGTCGGCTCACACTGTAATTGAGCCCCACTATTCCTACTCAGTACTCAATCATCACCACCCCCGCCCCGCACTGTAGGGCATGTCCATCCATTAGCGCTGGCTTGACCCTCGTTGTTGTTGGCTAGGTATTGCTGGCCACCAACTGTTGTATGTCATTCTTTGTTGCTGATCACCCTCGTCGCATGCCACCCACCATCGCCCAACACATGCCCTTGTTGGTCACTCTTCGTCATCGACCGCCTCCTTCTATTACTAACAACCATTATTTTATATTTTTAGAACACTTTTATTTTATATTTTAGAGTTTAGAAGCCAGCAGTCCTAACATATACTTCTTCGTCTCAAAAAAGTTACCCATATTCACTATTCTTGATTAAACTTTAACTATTTTTATGCTCATTTTCATGACTCATTTAATAAAATAAAAATAATGTTATCACTTATTATTTTATGATTTTTTTGGTAAAATTTTTAATACATAAATTTCATTTTTTTCATATAAATTGAATTAAGCCTAACACATTGGGGGGGGGGGGGGGGANAATGCACACTAAGAGCATGTTCTTTAGGATTGGAAAAAAGAGCTGGACGTTGGAAGAAACTGGAAAAAACTGGAATGAACGGGAAGAACTGGAAGAAACTGGAAAGAATTGAAAGAAACTGGAAAAAACTAGAAAAACTGGAAGAAACTAGAATGACTGTAAGAAGCTAGAAAAACTTCAAAAATTGGAAAGCCTAGAAAAACTTTAAATATATTATTCTGATTCTAATTTTTGTTGTTATAAATTATTATTATTATTATTATTATTATTATTGTTATTGTTATCATCATCATCGTCATCATTATCACCATCATCATCATCATCATCGTGTTATCTTAATGAAGGTCTTTAAAATAAAAAAAGGTTTTGTTATTTTTCAAATACAAAAATTACTTTTGCAAAAAAAATAATTATAATATAAAGTTAGCATAAATATCAAAATATTAAATTTAAAAAGTTTTTGTGGTTACGTTGCACCTCAATTTTTTTATGCAATACTTATTATAAATAATATATTTGTAATTATACTTTATATACTACAAGATTTTGTTTTAAATAGCAGACATGTTACATAATGTAATCAAAATTATTTTTTCTTTCATGATTGACATTTTATATTCGTTGTAAGTCCTATTTTTGGAATAAAGACATATAACTTTTTTTACATTTTTTATGTTTTACTCCTATTCTAGTTTTTTTCTTTAAATTGTCTTGACTTTCAGTTTTTTTTATAAAAATTAGAAAAATGAGAAAATTTTAAGTAATAAAGGGAAAGGTAAGATGTTTTATATAAAGTTAAATTAATAAAACATTCTATGTAACTATTTTGTCCATAAATTTTTAATATAATTTAAATTATTGGTATTTTCTTGTTTTATCATGTAGATTAATATAAAATATAAATTGTCTTATTCATATTAAAAAGTTGAAGAAAAATAATGAGTGTGAATCATAAAAATAGTGAGATGAAAATATTTATTTATAAACTATAGTTATGAACATAACTGTTGTAATATTACTAATAATAATAATAGTAATAATAATAATAATAATAATAATAATAATAATAATAATAATAATTATCACATTAAAAATATATTGTTTTTAGAATATTTGATTGGGGAATAGAAAGAATTTGAAGAAAATGAAATGCTATCCGTACAACAATAAACAATGGTATGCGTGAAGCAGACGTGTTAATAAAAGGCCCTGGGCTTGGAAGAGACGCAGCATTACGAGCGATTCGTCGAAGTGGTATTCGATTAGAGTTGATACTAGATGTCACTCCTATGCCACAAAATGGCTGTAGACCTCCGAAAAAACGATGTGTATAGAGAGAAAAGATTCATTTGTTACTCAAAACTCAATAAATCCTAGGATGTGATAAAAAAATCCCAGTTTCTATTGTTGTGATACTCAAATGGAAATGAAAGCAGCTAGTAAATGCTTTTCCTATGGGCAACTTAATGAAAGGTCAAACCAACACACTAGACAGAGCAATGCAAAGCCAAAAGCGTTGGTTACAAATATAAAATTTAATAATGTCTTTCAGAGCGTCTGTAAAATGAGGGTCATATTAAGATTTTAAGAAACTTTATTGATAATGCTATTTTTTGTGTAATTGATTATTCATCTAGATGTGAAAATCATTAGTTTGAAGAAACTGGAAGGACTGGAAGAAACTAGAAAGAATTAGAAGGAACTGGAAGAAACTAGAAGGAAATGAAAGAAAGTGAAAGTAATTGGAACATGCTCTAATAATTTGTTCTTTTCACATGTTCTAATTGATTTTGAGCTGGTTGTTATAATTTGATCTGCTCTAATATGTTGATTCTGTTCTGATTACATTTATAATTAAAGATATCTCTGATTAGTTACAATCTGATTCTAATAAAAATAAGTAATAAGTAAAAAGAATAAGTTGATACAAACAAACCCTTGTTCCAAAAGGCGAAACAGTTCACCCGAGTGTCCCTCACTTCTTGTCCGACAAGATTGTGAGAGGATATAAATCATAATTACTCAACCGACAATGCATAAGGAGTCCCCCTCATTTCCTTGAGAGACTGCTCCCACATTGATACTGATGAGACTTGATTCTTGATCTCTTATTCTAAATTCCACATCTGAAACTAGTTGAATTGCCATGCAGGCAAAAAAAAAACAAACTCTAGCATTCTAGGTGGAATTATCATAGCAAACTAGTGGGATTATTTGATTTAAAAAATAGGTGGAATATGGGATTTTTTGCTCGAATTCTCCGTAAATGCATAAGTGTCAATTTGGTATACGAAATTGATGGAATTAGAATTGAACTAGTGTTTAAATTTTATGAAATTGATTTGGATTGAATTGAATTCATTAATTTCAATTCATTTTTGACACTATCAATTTCAAATCTACATATTTTTACGTTACCAAACATTGAAATTAGAATTAGTATCTCGAATTTTAATTTCATAATTTGAATTCTGTGTACCCAACAGAGCATAAATAAGGGAGGGAATGTCAAAAAATTGTTCATAAAAAAAGTTAAGGAGAATCATTTGCTAGAGTTTTTTTCTTTTACAAATTTCGCTGAGATAGAGAGAGAGGTGGAAATGGAATCTGGCGATGAAGAAGTGATGGCTCAGGACGCCAGCGACGAGGGTGACTCCTACGACGACGACTTCTACGGCGGCGGATGTGGAGGTGTTGAAGACTCCGACGACGACGTCATCATGGATTACGATTTTATCGACAACGACTCTGATGATTCCGATGGCCTTGTCTCACATTACCGCTCCCAGGTACGCGCCTTCTTTGTCCGTATTGCAATCACTTGATTTTCCTTGTGGAATTATAATCAATAAATTAATTATTGTTTAACTTGGTGGTGTGTGCTTATTTTTCGTGCAATCTGTGCATTCCGATCCAAAAGCATCATTTTGACCTTAATTAGGGGCAAAGAGAGCATCCATTTTCTCTTTTTCTGTAACCACAGTGAATTCGTTGTGGGTAAACTCCATGAGCAATGATCATTTCTGAGCTTTTGTTTTCAATCAAGTCCCTGGGGATCTGTTGAACCAGATCCTGATCGTTTATCAGTATTTTAGGATTTGTGTTGTCCTCCAATTGTAGGAGAATTTAAAAGCTTAGCATTAAAACATCGAGTTCAACATGCAATATTGCAGTTTAAGTAATGTATTCTTTTAACTTTTTAGTGGATAGAACTGATAGTGGATAGAAGAAACAAAGAATATGCTTGTGAACTTGTGATGAAGAAGTTGGGTTCCCTTGCATTCTATGGTTCTTTTTGAAGTGGAGTGTGTTACTTCTGTACTTTAGTTTCTAGTTATCACCCCCAAAAGCTATTCATATCTGTTAAATTTCTGACACATTGATGCATGCTTCATGTGAGCTATTCTATGTTTAGTTTTCTGATACATTTTATGCCCTGGTAATTGTATAAGTACCTAACTATTCTAGTATTCAACCCACCCCACCCTTCACCACAAAAATCCCCCTTTAGACCAACTACACCATTTTGAATGAAGCCGATATACACCAACGCCAAGAAGAAAGTATTACAAAAATAGCTACGGTTCTTTCCATATCAAAGGTCGCAGCTGGCATCTTGCTCCGCCATTATAACTGGTAATTCTTTATACATTTATTTCTATATACACAACCATATAATCCCTCCATCCCATGAAAAGGTTTCACATTTCCTTTTTTTTACGTCCAAAAAGGTCACTCTTTCCTTTTGAGGAAAGAATTGTGTGATTCACTTAATTTTCTCTTTTCTACACAAAAATCAACCACACTTTAATATTTAGTAGTAATCCTATCCGGTCAATTGTGGAACCTTATTTTGAGATAGAGGGAGTACATGCTGAATGACATGATGTGGGAATTGGGAACTAAAAGTCTAAAACTTGTATACTAGACATAGTTCAAATTTTCATGCAGATCTTCATATTCATGTTTAATTTTTTAGCTATGTTTTTGAATCACAGGAGCGTAAGCAAAGTGCATGATGAATGGTTTGCAGATGAAGCAAAAGTCCGTAGGACTGTTGGCTTGTTAGAAAATCCTGCTCAACTTCCCATCGAAAAAGAGGTCGTTTATTTTTAATTCATTGAAAGTTTTAATCTCTGTATGATTTGTCACATAATTTACAATTTTTTGGATTTTAGTTGGATGATTGCACTCTTTTTGTTGTATAATCATGTTTTGCTGGTTTTTTATTGGGGTTATTTTTGCACAGATAGCTTGTGGAATCTGTTTTGAAATGTATCCTCGTGACGGAATTGATTCGGCTGCTTGCGGTCATCCTTTCTGTGTCACATGTTGGCAAGGTCGGTTCCATGAGCCCATCATATGGTTGCAACTTATCTATACAGCCAAATGTCTCAGGGCCTCTTTGTTGAACCCCGTTTTCTTAAGAAATCTAAGATTGCCACTTTTATTTAATTATTTGGTCTTCTATTATCTTATCCTTATTGGTTTGATGTCGCACATTTCTGATTCCATGGATTTTTCTAATATTAATTGCCAATCATTATTGAATTGGAACTCATCCTCTTGCCTTTAGTTTTCTAATACTATTTGACAATTATTATTGAGTGGCTTCTTCACTTATGGTGTGTTTGGAGAGGAAGACTATTATGGGATTCCATATCTCTGATATTGAGTTACTAAAAATGATGTTTGGTGAGCAAAAAAAGATTATAGATTCCAAATCTGGAGATATGGAAACACTCCATAAGGAGAGATTTTTGGTATCTGGATTAAATCACCGATTTCATAACTGAAATCGCCATACTTTAGCTTATTCCATTTATTCAATACGCATGCCCTTGCAATTGAATCACTAATTTGGAGCAGCTGAAACGACAGCCTGTCGAAGATCTCCTCCCATCAGTGACTCAGTCTCGGGCTGTGTTGATGCCGACTCTATCTCCAGTGGCACCAAAGACTCTATCTTTAGCGATTCTCAATTTCTCTTTTGTCTTTTTCATGTTTGCTTCCTTTCTTTTATTCGTCCTTATCGCACTGCTTGCAATTTTGATGGATCTGACCTTTTGGTCTTAGGTCTCGTTTCTTTTCTTGTAATGAAAAAACAACTTTCTTTCTTCTAAGAAAGGATGAATTTAAATCTTGATTTTTATTTTTTAATGACTCACCAAACTACTTAAGGCCGGCCCAAGGGTGGGCCAAGAAGCCCTACCGTCCCAGGCCTATTTTTTTGGGGCCCAACATTTTTAATTTCTTATTAAAAAATTTAAAAAACTTAAAATTTTAAGGTATGCATTAAGAAGTTTAATTACAATACTACAATTTTCTTATGTGTATTACTAGAATATTAATTGTTACTCTGGGGTATTTTAAAGAAAATAGTTTATATAATTTAATTTGTTGGGGTCAAGGCCCATTTTTAGCTTTGGATGTCCAAAGACATCCAAAGCCATCAAATCCCAACTATAATTGTGATTTGATTTCATTTATGTTTTCTCCAAACAGTTTCATTTTAGATTTCAAATCCCATACCATTTCCATGAGATTTCAAAACCCATATCTTATTAACCCTCCAAAGCTCACCAAACGGACCCTTAATGTATAGCTTTTAAATGCACAAATTATGTTCCTCTGTTTCTCAGAGTCCCAAGAAAAACTTTCTCTACTTTTGAAACGGAGATCCTTTTTTCATGAATTCAGGCTATATTAGCACATCCATAAATGATGGTCCGGGGTGTTTGATGTTGCGGTGCCCTGATCCATCTTGTAGTGCTGCAGTAGGTCAAGATATGGTAAATGCATTTGCCACTCAAGATGATAGAGATAAATACAACCGTTACTTTATTAGGTCATTTATTGAAGACAATAGGAAGGTAATTGCCAAATGATGCTTTTGCCTACTCCTCTTTTCCTATTCAATATGAAACATGATTGAAGCTAGATGCTGAGGCATTCCCACATTATCCCCTTTTATCTTGAACATTCGATCAAGTGTAGACAAAGTGGTGCCCTGCTCCTGGGTGTGACTACGCTGTTGATTTTATTATTGGAAGTGGAAGCTATGATGTCACTTGCTGCTGTTCATACAGTTTTTGTTGGAATGTAAGTTCTACTAATATACATTTTTGGATCTTCATTTTTTTACTTTTTTCTGCTTTTGAAGATTGAGTTATATGTTTTTTCTGCCTGCAGTGTTGTGAAGAAGCTCATCGACCAGTTGATTGTGGCACTGTGGCCAAGTGGATTTTGAAGAACAGTGCTGAATCTGAGAATATGAATTGGTACCATCATATCACCCCAGAACTTATACTTTTGTGGCTTGAAATAATTTAGATGGTATTGGGAATTAGTCGTCGGACGGAGTCTCATAAACTAATGTAACTCTGTTACACATCTAGACCTTTTTCAGCATGCTTTGCTTGTTGGTATCTTTGGTTACATACACCACAACCACTCTTCTGTTATGATTTCTATTAATTAATATTGAATTCTATGCATCTGAGTTTTGTTAGGAGTTGTTTATCATTTGTAGGGTCGAAATGTTATACTCCCTCCGTCCCAGAGTATTTGTCCACTTTCATTTTTACACACCATCCAATACACTTCTTTAATCCATTTTATCTTGTAATTTGTATATTAAAAAATTATAGAAATTATATATTAATAATCTATATGTTAATACAAATCAAACAAGATCACACATGACTATATTTAGGCTTACACATTGAGAGAATTTGATGAGTCAAAGTGCTTAGATGAACGGTTCCAAAAGTCAAAACTGGACGAAACTCCGGGACGGAGGTAGTATGAAACTGAAAACCTTCTTCCAATTGAAAAGACTAATTTAGATTATGTAGTTATTATTTATTACCTTTTTACTTTATTTTTATATGTTTGGCTGTCCGAGCATTGCTAAGTTTTTGTTTGACCCGATTAGTTACGGGGATTGTTTACTCCCAAGAGACTTCCATCTTTTCCGATGGAACCATATATTCACTATTATTTCATTTTGGAGTAAGATGGATTAAAGCAAAATGGCTCTTAAACTAGCTGTGCTTCTTTTGATAGTGGAGTAACAGTTAGTCAATGAAGATCATGGGTCATTTGGAAACAGCTGCTCTATGTTTTAACATAGGAGTCATGCATACATCCTACCCCCCTTACCCTGCAATGGGTGGGAGCCTTTCAGGCACTGGGATAATGTTGTTGTTTGCTCCAAAGAGCATTTCCTAGGCCATATACTAAATCGAACAAGTTTTAAAGGTTAGAGTGACAAAGCCTCTTTTTAAAGAAATTTATACTATGCCAAACAAGAAGTCATCCATATAATCATGTAGCATTATTATAATTTTATTACAATTCTTGGACTCTTTATTTTTTTAACATTCAAGTGGATGTTATTTTATTGAAAGTAGTCATGTCAGGGTTAGGCATATAGGTTTTTGGATTCACTTATAGTTTATGGTTACAGCTTATAAATTATACTAGAAAATTAGAGCATAGCTTGTTTGCTCAGATCCTCAATTCCTATCACATAGCTCAAGCATGAGATGTTAGCCATAGACTCTTTTTGCAGTTTTAGTTACTTTATTTAGGTCTCCCGTGTTTGAGGTGTGCAGCACAAGCATCTTGGTTCAAATAATGATAGGGTCTTGCCTATCACAGGATAACAGGAGCTCAGAAATTAAGCCATCTTTTATGTTTTGTTTTATATTCTGCTAAGCATTGATGAAAGAACTGAAAAATGGATTTCCTTCTGAAATTTGTATGCTTAATTTCTATTTGGTGTTGAAACATTTTGTGTATTTCAGGATTTTAGCCAATTCTAAGCCTTGCCCAAGGTGCAAGCGACCAATAGAAAAAAATCAGGGATGCATGCATATCACTTGCACCCCTCCCTGTAAATTTGAGTTTTGCTGGTAAGTAAATTTATTATGTAATGATCAAATTCCTTTTGTTTGTAGCACATTGTTACTCATTTGATATATTGTCATTATAATGAACTCTATGAATTCATTAAGCTAAAAAGAAAGTTAAATTCGTGTTAAATATTTGCCAAATAAAAATAAATGCATACAATAAAATGGCAAAATTATTTTGGTGCCATCCTTTTCCCTCTTGACCTACTCCCCTGTCCTAAACAAAGGTTCTACATTTCGACATTTCTTTTTTGCTTTGTCCTAAAAAAAATTCCCCTTCTCTTTTAAGTAAACAATCATGTAGTTCGTATTATTTTTTTCTCCTTGCATGAATCTCAACCACACAATTTTGTTTTTTTAAATCTCTGTGCCTAGTCAATTGCAGACCTTTTTTTTTAGACGAAGGGAGTACTTTACAATATTATAATTTATGCATTTTTGAATAAATGCTCATGCAGGCTATGCCTTGGTTCCTGGTCAGAACATGGTGAGAAAACAGGTGGCTTCTATGCATGCAATCGGTATGAAGCAGCAAAACAACAAGGAGCGGTAAGGCTCTAGCTTATGAAGTATGTTCATTAATGTGCATTATCTATTCAAATATTGATATAACAGTTTTTGTATCTTACTGTAGTACGATGACGCTGAAAAAAGAAGAGAGATGGCTAAAAACTCTTTAGAAAGATATACACATTACTATGAAAGATGGGCAACCAACCAATCGGTATGTATAGGTTCTGGATTTTTTTGCTTTTTTTTTCTAATGACATATAAGTTATAACCATATTTATGTGGCACTTACGTTGGAGATGGAATTTGAATTACACTTATGATGTTTGGAAATTCAAAATCTCCCAAAAAATAAATTGATTATTTGCTACATTTATATTCAAATCTTTTAATGTTTGGAAATACCGAAACATGCAATTGATGATTTGCTAGATCTGTGTTCAAATATCAGTGCTACAAAAAAACTCCGTAAGAAGTAAAACTAACGACATGATTATTGGAGATCTAAAATTGTCTTTTTTAATTATTTGCAGTCTAGGCTAAAAGCTCTTGCAGATCTTCAGCAAATGCAAAATGTTCATGTATGAAGAGCTTCTTGCTTTGTGTTGGTGCATGCAATTATACCCATATGAATTGAAGTGCTTCATTTCTCACTTTTGTTTTTGAAGATGCCAACCGAAGTGCTTTGTACTCTCACACACTGTCTTACCTTTCCTAGAGCACTGGAAATACGTTTGAAGCCTGGGCTTCAAACCTTCTCTCTCTGCCACATCAGCTTTAACCCTCTTTTAACTTAACCCATAGTTTCACTAGAAATGGGTTTGAAGCCCCGGGGGGGGGGGATTTGAACTGGGGCTTCAAACCTTTTTTTTTTAATTTTTTATAATACACATTTTGTAAAAGTAAATTAATTAATTGAATTTAAACAACAATGATTTTTTAAACAGAAAAAATTACATTCAATAAAAAAGAACATTATAGTTGAAGTTTTATTTTATTTTATTTATATTTGACAAGGGTCAAATATTGAACCGTTGGGGGGGGGGCAACGGCTAATTTGCATTGCCAGTTGTGTTAAACGTTTGACGCAACCAGCATAGCGCCGGAATATGGGGGAGGGGGGGCGGTGTTTAATGCCATAACGGTGATAAACACCGGCTTGACGCGTTGAGCCCATTTCCGGTGAGTATATCTTAATGCTTAGATGGATGTTCTTCACCTTTACACGTGAGACAAGAAAGGCATCCTTGCATATGTTATTTTGACATTGTTATAAACTTATTTCATAAATACAAACATTTCAAATATATATATATATATATATATATATATATATATATATATATATATATATATANATTGGATATGTTTCATAGTACTTGATGAATTTAACATTTGTTGGTAATTTATGCAGCTTGAGAAGTTGAGTGAGGTACAATGTCAGCCTGAATCACAGTTGAAGTTTATAATAGATGCCTGGCTGCAGGTATGTTACAAATTTGGACTATTAGAAATTTAGAATTGCTTCCAGTTTTACTCCTACATTGGCATTTCATTCGAAGTACCCAAGCTGTAATTTTGGTCACCCTTTTATAAATTTTGTAAAATAGTCCTTCGGTAACGTAACACTCATGGAGGACTAAAACCACTACAAGGAGCATCTCGCTGTAGAGATTTAAAAAGCACGGTATTGGTTCATATATTCCCTTTGCTTCCAAAAAAAAGTCATATTTGAGGTTTCTGCTTTGTCCTACAAAAAGAGTCACTGCATTACAACCCATCTTTTATTTTTAAATGAAACTCTTGTGAAGTCAAGTAGCACTCTCTACTCTCCATGTAGGGGTAAGGTTTGCATACACTTACCCTCTTGGGACCTCTTTTTGTGGGAATTTACTGGGTTGGTTGTTGTTGCAAAGTCAAGTAGCAAGCATTTATAATCAACTAATCCAAACAATCTTAGAAATAAATTTTAGGGGTATAACCTATAAGTGACCATTTATAATTTTTAAAAGTTTGTACCTTGGCGTACACTGCATGTAGGGTTAAGGTTTACGTACACTTCCCCTCTTGGGACCTCACTTTGTGAGATTTTACTGGGTTGGTTGTTGTTGCAAAGTCAAGTGGCAAGCACTTATAATCAACTACTCCAAACAGGCCTAGAAATAAATTTTAGGGGTATAACCTATAAGTGATCATTCATAATTTTTAAAAGTTTGTACCTTGGCGGATTTGACTAAATAAAAAAGTTGTACCTTACTAAAAATGACTTTTTTAACAGAGTTTAAATAATAAAGAATGTTGGCATTTTCTTGTGAAAGGTATGTGTTAATGGAGATTTCTTCATATCTAATTTGCAGATAGTTGAATGTAGACGGGTGCTAAAGTGGACATATGCATATGGATTTTACTTACCCGAGCATGAACGTGCAAAGCGACAGTTCTTTGAGTATCTGCAAGGTATCCTATTTCCCAGTGTATATTTTTTAAGAATTAAGTTATGGTGCTTTAGTGAGGCATTCTATACCTTATAGGTGAAGCGGAGTCAGGCTTAGAACGGCTTCATCAATGTGCTGAAAAGGAACTTCAGGCATATCTTAATGCAGATGGTCCATCAAAAGACTTCAATGAATTCCGCACAAAGCTAGCAGGGTTGACTAGGTAATTTCCAAAATAAGATTTCCCTACCTTCAATATTTGGAGAAATTGGATATTTGCCTCATATCTTTTAGGTGGTACCCAAAAAGGTCATGTTATCTTGGACCATTCTCTTATTTGGCAATTTAATTCATTATATTTTACTCCAATTTGAAGAATTCCGACCCCATGAAATTGATTAAAGAATTCTGACTCCAGGAAATTCAAAATGACACCAAATTTCATCATGCGCGGATAATGTGCTATCTCTTATATAGTTATTTTGGAAATTTTCATAGTTGATTTTTTGTTTATTCTTGAATAAAATACGAAGCACAAAATTACTATACTTAGTTTAAGTGCCCACATAAGCACAATTTTGCTTAAAAAACACCAAAATAGGAAACTCATCCTGATGAAATCTTATGACTTCCACTTATTTGGACCAAAAATTCTCATATTTAGCAATAATAAGCTATGGGAGAAGTATTAGAATGATCCTAGCTATGGGAGAATACAGAGACCAAGTGTGATATTACTGATATACTCTTGATTGATATACTACGTATAAATGAAGAAATTACAATGAATTGTGCCTGATCTGATGATATTTTGATCGCAGCGTGACTCGAAATTACTTTGAGAACCTGGTACGAGCATTGGAGAATGGTCTGTCGGATGTGGGCGCTCCTCGGGTTGGGGGTAGCAGCAGCAGGGCAGCTGGAGTAGGCTCACGGAGCCTGGTGGGGTGCTTGAGCAGCGGCAGCAAGGGCAGAGGAGGGGGCAAGGGCAAGGGCACCACCACCACCACCACCACCACCACGTCTAGATCGAGCAGTTTCAAAACCATAGATGATTCCGGACACTGGTCCTGTCAGTACTGCACCTACGCTAACGTCAAGTCCGCTAATGTTTGCCACATGTGTCAGCAACGCCCTTGAAACTCAGTCAGTCAGCCAGTCTCACACCCTTTCGCGGGGTGATGGGTGATGATGATGATGATGATGGTGTACATAAGCTCTCATGTATGTGTTGTACAATGTGTACTAAACCAGCCAGAAAAGTCTCTTTGTTTTATTGTAATTCTGTTGCCGGCCGTCTGCATGTAAGGGAGGCCGGGAAATAATCTATCATCTGCTTGCTTAAAGCGCTGTTGTATTGTATTTTAACTGTACACTGCTTTTATATATATATAGGAAGATGGATCATTTATTCCCCCCATCACAATGAATAAACCTATATTTTTTAATTTAATAAATATCTTTAGTAGTGTTCGGTTTTGACCATGTTTTAAATTTTATGACAACTTAGATCCCTTTTGGGAAGGCTTAAACTAAAATGGCTCAAACCTTTGAATTTGTTGAAATTCTTGTAGTCATGGACTCATGGTTGAAATGGTTGGTTGATTTGGTTGGAGTATATTTATAAAAAAATTATAAATTATAGTTGCACTTTAAAGTAAGGCCGACTTGTCCATTTTAGTACCAAACTTTAGTCCCAAAATGATAATAGGACTCCACGATGGCAAGCTTCAGAAGATGAATCTTTTTATACTTTTCATGGACTTACAAGTAGCTATTTTTAAAATTTTACAATAAATTCAATTCTTTCCAGGCGTTTATGTACTAAAGTCCATAAAATAAGTATGGATTTTAAGACAACATGAAAATTTGCTTCTTTTGGATTGGATTTGTGTGGTTAAAGCTCTTCGGGAGTTGTTCTCTTTTCTCTTCTATTTTTTGATTGATGATTGTTAGGTTTTGGCATCAGATTTTTGTTTTGTTTTCTTTTATTTTTGTTCAATCTAATAATCTCAACATCTTAAATACAGCGGTGAGACACAAACACCCTTTAGATATCCGAAATTCAGATATTCAAAAATTTTTTGATCAGATATAGAATGTAATTTTACTGTTTTGAAATTTTTGGATTTTCGAAAATTCAGATTGGATAATTTGGTTATTTGATTGAACACACCTAATCGGAGGTACATATATAAAAGTTAAAGAATACGGAGTATTTTTTTGTACCTTTATTTGCTTGCATATATATAGTTAGAGCATGTGCATTATAAAATACGGAATAATGTATGCAATTCTAAAAGTAACACAATTGTTGTTCTTTTGTTAAAAGAAGTTTTTATTTTGTTGCTAATAGCATGTATCGAATTGAAGACTAAAAATATATACTCAGAACTTTAAGTTATAAAATCAATATATGTGTAAAGTTTTAGAATTGAATGACTTGGTTTCATTGATACAATCACCGGTATAAATATTACAAGAGTTACCAAAAATACTTTAGGAAATACAATTCTACAAGGAAACTAATTATAATACATAATATTCACAAAAAATATATTCCAGTACTCCCCCTCAAATTGGAGCACGAAGATCGAGAATGCCCAACTTGGATAACAGCAACCGGAAAAGTGGGCAGGGTACGTGACGAACAAAGCAGATTTATTGTCGCAATACAGTTTCGGAGTGGAGACGAACGACACGGACAGGACGGTTTAATTTGCAATCCATGGATCCATCAAAGTTCAGCACAAGCATTAGCCATAGCATGATATTCGGCTTCAGCCGATGAACGAGCCACGGTGGTTTTTTGAACATAAATGAAAGTAAGACGGCCTCCAACTTCGAGAGTTCTCCCCGCCATAAACGTTATGGCTTGCGTTTGCCTGGCATGCGATGATGTCAACAACATCCTCTTGTCCATCCGCATGTCATCTATTCCCAGAGATCAGATGAGATGTGGGAACAATGGATATAGACTATATAGTAATGGTGAGAGTTAAAAATCGATGTGTCATCTTACTAACATGCATGTGAGAAGAAAAACTCTTTAATGTTGCTGACAATTTAAGTGTACATTCCTCCCAAAAGTATCATCTCAGTTTGAAGAGCGCATAAAATTTCATTTTTCTAAAAATGATTTTAGAAATATTTGCATTAGATATCACTAAAACTTAAGTCATTTCACTAAATAGCACTTAAATTATTTTATTCTCTAAATAACACTTAATTATGGACATTATTAAGTGCTATTTAGGAAATAAAACAGTTAAAGTGCTATTTAGGGAAATGACCTAAGTTTTAGTGCTATTTAGTGCAAATATTTCTTGGGGGAAAACACATGTGATGCTATTTAGAGAAAGTTATTATGTTTTAGTGCTATTTAAGTTAATTACCCTTTATTTTATTTACAAATTAGTTATGGCGAGCTGAGGAGGAAGTATATGCTATAGTTTGCCCTCCAAGAACAAATAGAAGCATGCAGGAGAAACTGAGTTATACTCCGATCCGTCCGTATAAAAATGAAGCTTTGTTTTTAGACTCACTGTAAACCAACCATTTTTTGTGTGGAAGACTACGTACTGCGCATGCATTCGTGAAAGGTCGTCAGTTAGTTAACCTTTATACGTTTCTTTCAATTTCTTTTTTTTTTTTCCTTCTAAAATTAATTGGTCATCAGCATTCAGCTGCTTACATTTAGTGCTAAAGACACCTACCCCTGCACCTAAAACTGTTCGTAATTATTCACACAAATTTGTAGGAGAAAAAAACAGAAGAAAAGAATTGACTTCCACCATTGACTACCCCCTCCAAAAAGAATGAAAAATTAAAAAGAGAAAAAGGGTAATTTTAAAAAAAGTGTAATTAATTGCATAGAGAAATTAAAAGAAAGAAGACTTGACCTGCATGAGCAACTCAACTGGTTCCAGAAGTGGAATTTTAAATAAGAGACCAATGACCGAACCTCACCAGCGGCATTGTGGGAGCAACCTCTCAAAAAAAGAGAGAGATTTCCGTGTGTATCAATCCCAACGATTGAATCACCATGATTTACGTCCTCCTACATAAACGGACAGCGAGGTAAGTTGGTGGGGACAGGAGAGAGTATAGAAGTAGACTAGTAGTAGTACGGGACGCATATATATATATATAAGGAGAGGGACAGAAGGGATGTAATAATAATAAATAATAATGATGATGACCGACGACCCACCTGTCTAAGGATGTGTTCTTTCGATGTGTTGTTTTCTGAACCCCTTTTTATGTATCATCCCCATCCATCTCCTTTGCATTTACTTCTCTCCCTTTTTTTCCTTCCCCCAAACACCAAACTATATAGTGAAGTTTGTACTCCATCCGTCCAGAAAATTCTTTCCACTTTCACTTTTTTTCGGTCAAACAGTGATACATTTTGACTACAAATTGTGAGGTTATGGTTTTGATATATCAAATTTTTATAACTTTTCTTTATTTAGATTATGTTTAATTTATGGTCAAAAAATGTCACAAATTTGACTGAAATAGTCAAAATGGGAAATGCTTTCTGGGACGGATGGAGTACTAAATAGTAGGCTTGGCAAAATTGACCCAGACCCGATAACCCGAATCGAATAACCTGGACCCGAACCCGAATCAACCCGAAATTTGAAGAACTGAAATAGAATCGAACACCCGAAATGATCCAAACCGAACCGAACCGAAACTGAACCGAATGTATTTAGACACAATTCAAATCTGAATCTGATTTGACCCGAACCAAATAAAACTTGAACCGAACCGAACCGATATAAACCCGAACCAATACAAACCCAAACCGATACAAACCCAAACCAATATAAACCCGATGCGATATAAACTTGAACTGATATAAACCCGAACCGAAACCGACTTGAAATCAAAAACTAGTCAAACCGAAATAAATTCGGAGTCGAACTGACCTGAATCAACTCAACCCGAACCGATTATAACATATATTTGAAAGAGACCCGAACCGATTGACCCGATTGTCAGGTCTACTAAATAAGACTAAAACATAAGTCATTATTCTAATATAGAACTTAAACTTTTTTATTCTCTAAATAGTACTTAATAATGTCTAGTAGGAGGAATAATGTTCAGTGATGACAGACATTTACTTGAATAATGACTCATGGATAATGACCAATGATCTTACATTGGGAAATGAAAACATATGGTCCTATATTGAGAAAGTCATTATGTTTTAGTCCTATGTAGATAAATTCCTCAAAATTAAATTGGGAACATCTTTATGGGACGGAAGAAGTACTACCTATAATTAAAGAGGGAAGAATAAATTGAGTTGTAATAGCTAGGTCGGGGAGAATAATAATAATAATAATAATAATAATAATAATAATAATAATAATAATAATAATAATAATAATAATAATAATTTATGCTAGCTACGTACACATGCATTGAAATATAATGGACATGATGATATGATGCAAGTTTGGGGGTAATATTGCAGCATGTATGTAGGAGAAATGGTAGGGGGGGATGAGAAATGAAGAACGTATATAGTATAATAGTAGTACTATAGGATCGGAGTGGTATAAATGCAGATGAGAAACGACGAAGAGAAAGCATATATGGCAGCAGCAGCAGCAGCTACCAATGAAAAGCAGAGATAATATATATGCATAAACATGTCAGCTGCTGGGACATAGTGAAGGAAGGAAGGCCATTCTTTAAAGCCATGCTAAAAGGTCATCATTGCATTTCCACAAGTACATATGTACGTATATTTACTTTCTTCATATACATACTTTGGGTAAATTTCACAAATGATACCTGAACTTTAGCTGGAATTTCGAAGTGGTACCTGAACTTCAAATCCTTTCACAAAAATCCCTGAACTTACACAATCCTTTCACTAATGAGCCATTAGCCCGTTTCTAGGATAACTTTCGGTCATTAGGGCCAAATTCGAATTTTATATATTTTAAAATTTTCAATTTGACCCCATTTCTTCTTTTCTTTTCTTCCACGCCCCGCCGCCGCTCGCCGGTAAAAGTCGCCGGAAAATGAACTTTTTCCGATTCCGGCGGGACCAATGTCATTCTCTTCGTCTTGAGACGAGGATCAATAATATCCAAACCATTTTGTCTAATTTGGCCTGTAACTTCTCGAATCTGAATTTTTCTACTCGAAAAAACCCTAAAATTCGAAATTGGATCCAAAATTGGGGGTTTTGCAAATCTTCATCAAATCTTGCAATTGAGGGGTCCTTG
>OOIL02000912.1:453665-535419 GCA_900332095.2 Cuscuta campestris
TTTGGATATTATTGATCCTCGTCTCAAGACGAAGAGAATGACATTGGTCCCGCCGGAATCGGAAAAAGTTCATTTTCCGGCGACTTTTACCGGCGAGCGGCGGCGGGGCGTGGAAGAAAAGAAAAGAAGAAATGGGGTCAAATTGAAAATTTTAAAATATATAAAATTCGAATTTGGCCCTAATGACCGGAAGTTAACCTAGAAACGGGCTAATGACTCATTAGTGAAAGGATTGTGTAAGTTCAGAGATTTTTGTGAAAGGATTTGAAGTTGAGGTACCACTTCAAAATTCCAGCTAAAGTTCAGGTACCATTTATGAAATTTACCCTACATACTTTATGTTTTCATTTTCTTGCTTCCACCTTTATTTTATATTTCATCCGTTGTAACAATTTTCAACTTTCACATCTTATTTGTCCATAAAATATTTTAATTTGATTTAAATAGACACAATTGCCTTTTTATTCTCTTCTTAAATCTAACCGAACCTGCATTAACTACCACAACGTTCTATCCATTTTGACATTTCCTGAACCCTATTTGTTTCAATTGTTGCCGTTTCACATTCGTCAAACTTCTACAGTTTTTCATCTAAAAAGTCAAAACAAGAAATGTTTTGTGGAACGAAAGAATTACGTACATTATACCTCTCGACCTGCTGGGAGACAATCATGTTAATTGTCAAGCATATAAAGTCTCTATAAATATCAAGTGTAGACTTTACTTTTTGCTATCAATTTGTTATTAAATCATATTTTACCTCGTATCGCGTGACCGTTCGATCGGTTCTGAGGGACCTTAGAAATGAAGTTCGTCCTCTTTTTTTTTTTTAATTTATACCTCCCAACTTGATGATTTTGAAACTTCACTGCCCCTCCTATTTAATGCATGCTGTAGGTCACAGCTTGGCTACCTCCTCCCACTGTTGAATTTATTACGGTTTATTTATAGTGGAATATATACTACTATCTCCATCCCTAATTTAAAGTACATTTTTGTTCTCCAGGGAATTTAAGAAATACTAAAAATTGTATGTATATACATTATTATATAGAAACTTGTGTAAAATAAAAAATTATCACAATAGATTTTTAAAATATAAAAACAATTTATTGGCTTACAACCTTTGATTGAGTTTGGTTCCTTGATGTGATATTGAAGCCTTGTTGAATATTACTTCAGATATCCTAAAATTAACTTCTCAGTGACTATTTACAGTCGCAACACTTTGATCATTAATATCACAATTTATATAAAAATATATATCATAAACATAAAATATTTCAAAATTGTGTTTTAAAATTAATCTATTGATATTAAATTTATATGAAAAATTAATGTATTCTTTTCGTAATATAGGGTCAAATTTAAAAAAAAAAGATGATACAGAAGGATTAATTAATAATTTATATTATTTAGTTAATTAGATATTTTAATAGTTTAGTTAGATAGTTTAACTATTTTTATTTTTGAGTGAAATTATAACACTCATTCAAAGGTTTCTTTTCGGTTCTTTACCTCGGCGCTTTTATTAAACCGACAGGCTTATTAGGGATTGTGTGTTTGCTAGGGTTAGGATTTATCATCTTCATCTATATATTGAGTTGTAATCCCTTTTAGAATATCATGAATGAAAAACAATAATATTTTCACTCCTAAACCCTAATTAATCTCTCTCCCCTCTCCTCTCTAGCCGTGCGGCTCCTCTCTTCCCTTCTCCCTCATCTCTCTTTTCTTCCCCATCTCTCTTTCTATCAAATTCTTCATTTTCTTTCCCCAATTTCTCAATTTCTCTTCTCTATTCCATACGTTACCGTATCAAAAGACCACCTAAGTCGAACTGGGAAATCAAATTATTGTCACAACCTTCGAACTCAGAGTCATCAAACTTTAAAAATATACTCCCTCCGTTTGGAAAAACTCTCCCCATTTGATTTGGATGCAAAAATAAGGAAGTGTTAAATTATACTCCCTCCGTCCGGAAATATTCTTCCCATTTTCCTTTTTGGTCCGTCCGGAAATAATCTTCCCATTTCCTTTTTTAGTATGCTTTTTAAGGCTAATTATCAATAATACCCTTCTATTTTATCACAAATCTACTTTTTTCATACTTTTTTAATAATAAAATGAGATTTAAAAGTTTATAGTATGTGCATTTTTGAAAATTTTACATTTTTTTACTATTCCTTAATAAGCGTGCCAAGTCAACACGGGAAGAACATTTCCGGACGGAGGGAGTAGTTGATTTCCAATTTTGCCCCTGATTTGATGGGTAAAAGTAAGATGTGATGGATAGATTATTAGAGAAAAAGTATGATGTGATAGGTAGGATATAAAAAAGTAAGGGTAAAGTGGTTTTTTAATAGAAAGAGGAAGTGTTTTGTTGGAAGTGGAAAAAATGAAAGAGGAAGTGTTTTTGAGAACGGAAGAAGTAATTAAATATTTATGTGCAAAACTCGAAGCACCAATTTATTACACATGAGAAAATGTGCTAAACTATTAAAAGTTTTTCGTTGACATATATTGACCATATACTCCGTATGATTTTTAATTGACCTATATTGACCTTTTTAATTTCCTAAAAAGAAGTAACAAAGGAAAATGAAAACAAATCATAGTCAATTAAAAATCATAGTTGAGGCCTGAGGGGGGTGTCATTCATGAGTAGCTAGCTAGCTGGCGGTCAATTCAAGTTTCTCATCAATTAGTCTCTTTTTTCTTTTAATGCGTATGTTATTTAGCACCCATCCATGCAATAATTATGATATATAATTATTATATCTACATTTAATTTTCATGATTATTTGGTCGATTTTATAATTTTTTATCACGTTTACTCAAAAAAATTTACGAAGTACTTTATTAGTTTATTCTAATTTGATTATTTTTAAATAATAAATTAATTTACTTTATTCCGGAAATATAAGTGTAAAAGTTTTGAGGTGCCTTTTTAGATACAATCATTGAGGTAAAATTTACACTAAATAGAACTAAAACATACTATTTCCGTTTCTCAAAAGAGTTCCTCTTTTGACTTTGGGGAAAAATAAGGAAGTGTTAAATTGTAGTTGACTTTCCAATTTTGCCCTTGATATGATGGGTAAAAGTAAGATGTGATAGTTTAGTTGTTAGTGAAAAAGTATGATGTGATAGGTAGGGTATGAAAAAGTAGGGGTAAAAGTGGTTTTTTAATAGAAAGGGAAGTGTTTTAAGAAAAACAAAAAAATGAAAGAGGAAGGGTTTTAAGAAACGGAGGGAGTAAGTCATTTCCTAATGTAGAACTGAAATTTTTTTATTCTCAAAATAAGACTTAATAATGTCTAATGAGATAAATAATGCCAGTGATGGCGGACATCTACGTGAATAATAACTAATGAATAATGACTAATGCTTCTACATTGGAAAACAAAAACATACGAAGTACATATGATTCTATATTGAGAAAGTCATTATATTTTAGTCCTATTTAGGTAAATTCTCCATCTTTGAGGTATATACATGTAACATGATTTTGATTTTTAAAATGTAATTGGAATACATTGGCTTAATATAATTTGGGTGTGCCATCCGACCAAAAATAGTATTCTCATCGTATCTCATAGATCTTCCAGACATATTCACAGGCCAACCTTAACTTACTTTATTTGCTTATTTTTATCACTTATTTTATAAAATAACATAGTCTTGCCACATTTTCTTTTCTCCTCTCATTTTCTCTTCACTATATATCCATCCAAACAACTATCATTTTCATATCCTCTCCAATTTCAAGCATTTTATTTTCCGGAAACTTATCTAAATAGTACTCCCTTCGTCCCAAAAAAATTTTCACGTTTCAAAAATTGGTGTCCCTCAATCTCCTTTCCAATCTATTAAAAAAATCAGTTTTACTCTTTACTTTTTCATATCATATCTATCAAATAATACATTTTTTACTAATTTACACAACACATGCATCTTAGTTTTACCCATCACATCAAAAATATTTTTGGATAGTCAACACAAAAATATTACTCCCTCATTTTGTCATTTAATCAATATGTCCCTCTCTTTCTAGGACGGAGGAAGTACTAAAACATAGTGAGTTTCTAGGCTTTCTCAATGTTGTACTCGTACCATATATTTTTATTTCCTAATGTAATAAAGCTATTCAATGTCCACCGGTTATTGTTCAAGTAATAGTCTATCGCCACTAAACATTGTTTTCGCCAGTAAACATTATTCAAGTGTATGTGTGTGTGTGTCATATATATATATATATATATATATATATATATATATATATATATATATATATATATATATATATATATATATATATATATATATATATATATATATATATATATATATATATATATGCTGCACTTGCAATCTCATTATTGATGTTTCGTTACGAATTCCATCCCATTTTTGGCGTGCTTTTAACAGCATTTGCAGTAAGTATGACGCATGCATGCGAACACCAATTAAACTAGAGAAATGCTAAAGAGGAATCACAGGTTTTTCTTTTGTTTATAAATTTTCAAAAAAAAAAAGGTCTCATCAAGTAATTAGTGGGATATTAATTTCAAATTCGCATATGCCAAATTTGTGTGTTTTGTGTTGGTTTTCTTTGTGTGACTTTAGTATTTCTCACTAAACTGTTGGGTCAATTTATTAAAAAAAAATACTCCGTATAATTTGAAAAGTTTACCCAAAGTACTTCAAGAATTTTAAAGTCATTAGTGATAAAATAACTGATCTTTACCAAAAAAAAATACTCTGTATATCCAATTATCCATTACGTACAGTGACGTTATTTACATACTGGTAATACCACTAATACAAGTTTGAATTTCGAAGTACGGAGAAATGATATACTATACGTTTAAGATAAAGAAATATTTACACTAAATATATCTCTAAAACATAAGTCATTTTCCAATATATGACTTAAACTTTTTTATTCCTTAAATAGTACTTCTTCCGTTCCTTTAAACACTTCCTATTTTGACTTTGGGTAAAAATAATGAAAGTGTAATTGTGGTTGACTTTTCAATTTTGCCCCTGATGTGATGTGTAAAAGTAAGATGTGATAATTTGGTTATTAGTGAAAAAGTATGATGTAATAGGTAAGATATAGAAAAATAGAGGTAAAAGTAGTTTTTTAATAGAAAGTGTAAGTGTTTTAAAAAATAAAAAAAACGAAAGAGAAAGAGTTTTATCACTTTTATGGAACAGAAGGAGTATTTCATAATGTCTAGAAGGAAAGAAATAATGTTCAGTGATGGTAAATTTACTTGAATAATAACTAATGGATAATGACTAAAAGTCTTACATTGGAAAATAAAAACATATGATGTTATTTAGGGACAATCATTATGTTTTAGTGTTATTTAGGTAAATTACTCTAATATAAATATGTACAGCTTAGTTAAGTAAAATTTTGTTTAAAACAAAAAGATCAAAGTTCGTTCTAGTGTTTAATTTTAGAGTCTAAATTAATAACTGACCCTCAACATATTTAACGGATAGAAAAAAGATTACCTTAATCATCCTCATCTATTTGACCGGAATTGATTATGTAATTAATTAATATTATCCATACCTTAATTATATATTCCATCCGTTTCAAAAAAAATATGTTGTCCTAATTTTTTGCAAATTGCATAAAACATTTTTACAATATTTAAAATACCTAAAATACTCTCAAAATAACTTTTACTTGGAATAAACTGCCAATTTGATATATTTTAAACATTTCAGGTTGAAATATGATTAAAATATTTTATGACATGAGCAAAAAATTAGGACTACATAATATTGTGAAATAGAGGTGGTTCATAAAATGATGCGGAGTGTATACAAAATAATTAAGATGGGTCCACGGGAGTTCGTCGGCCGTCGGCCTGAGGCGGCTGAAACTGAGCCAACGGCCCAATACCGGCGGAGTTCATGTTGATGGCGAGAAGGGTGCCGGGGTCGCAGTTATTGATGAAGCAGGTGGAGGAGGGTTGTTGCACTTGACGATGATAATTCTCTCTCATCACCGCGGGGAAGAGGAACTGGTGGTGGTGGTTCTCCTTTGCGCCGCCGCCGCCGATGAGGGTGTGGTGGAGGTTGGAGAGCTGGGACTTGGCGGAGGAGAGGTCGAGCTGGAGCTGGCGGAGCTGGTGCTGGAGGAGGGAGATGACGCCGACGCAGCCGTAGACGGGGTCGCGGAGGCGCATGTCGGCCTCGTAGGCGAGGGAGTTGACGGCGTCCTCCCGCTGGTGCGGCGGCAGCTCGTTCAGCAGCTTCGTCACGTTGCTCGCCCCGAACACCTTGTGCACGCTCGCGAACTTGTGCGGCTGGTCCGGCGGGAAGTACGGCGCGAACACGCACTCCGCCTGACACTTCCGCCGCAGGAACTTGCACGCCGCGCATGGGGACCCCGTCGAGCTCGCTGTTCCCGCCGCCGACGACAATGACGTGGATGATGATGACGCCGCCATATTTTCCTATTATTATTTTTATATCTTTACCTTCCTGCAAAATATCCATACTCTTAAAAAATTTAGAATAAAACATAGGATAAACATCAGAATAAAAAATTTAAATTTTGATTCCAAGATAGAATAATAAGAGTGATCGAGTCTTAAATTATGAACAAAAAAGGAGTATTGATTTATGAACAAAATCAGCTTAATTTCGTTCCAAAAATGAAGCATTAAACAAAATAAGAAATTGAGAGGCCCTTTTGGCTTTTACTCGCTAGTTAATTAGCTAGGTTTGATGATAGTCGTAAAAGGAAATGCAAAGAAAAACTAATGAATGATAATGGTTAATTATAAAAAAGGGGGGATGGCATTTAAGGAGTAGAAAATATAGGTTGAGAATGACCTAATAATAATAATAATAATAATATAATAATAATAATAATAATAATAATAATAATAATAATAATAATAATAATAATAATAATAATAATAATAATAATAATAATAATAATAATAATAATAATAATAATAATGATAATCCATACCTTCTGAAAGATTTCGTGCCGTCGCCTCTTCCAGTCTTCCTCCCAACCCTTCCGCCAAAACCTTTTCTAATAACAATAATAATAATAATAATAATAATAAATGTCAATAATATTAATATTAATAAGACTTTGATTTTTGGTGTGGGAAAAAAATATTTTGTGGTTTCACAAAAACGCCGGCGGCCTTATCTCAATTCTCAAGCGTCCGACTAGAGAGAGAGAGAGAGAGAGAGAATTTAGGGCGGGGGGAAATATAATGAAGCAATCTTTAGGGGGGGCATATAAGTAGGCGGGGGGAGTGTGGGATGCTGGTGAGAAATTGAAGCATATAAAGATGGTGATTGCCCAAGTTTTGCCCACTTTTCTTATACTCATCCAAATTTACTCGAAAAATTTTTTCATTTTTGACTTTTGAAAGGGAGATATATTGAAGTTTGACCAAGGTGAAATAATGACAATTGAAATAAGGTAGATTTGAGAAATTTCAAAATTGGTAGAACGTAGAAGGTAGTTAAGGTATGTTTAATTAAATTTAAGAAAAGTAAGGATAATTGTGTCTATTTAGACGATCGAAATTGAAATATTATATGAGACGAGTAAGAAGGGAATGTTCAAGTTTTTTTAAAAAATGCGAGTAGTACACATTTTATTCAACACAGAGTTTTAAAAAATTGAATTGAGTTTTCAGAGGGAGCAAAAACGGCAAAAATGGAAAAAGATAACTACAGGGGAGTATTTTTTTTACGACGTCCTGAAAAATGAGAAATATTAATTTGAAATGGAAAAAGTATTTATTATGTTTTGACCATTTTCGGTCTCATAAAAAAAAATTTATACTTTCTTTTTTATCTGATTCAAAAAACATATTTTTTATTTTCAGAAAATAATTTGTGGCTCTTACAATTCCTCTATCCTCTTCATCGTTTTTAGCTACATAATTTCATGTGAATTCAAAGTTTGTGGCTCTTACCATTCATGTGAATTCAAATGTGGAAACATTTTATAGGCTAGAGAGAGTACTTAATTTAAAAGTGTATTTTGCGTAACAATAGGAAAATGTGTTAGACAATAGATGATAGTTTTTATATTTTGGTTGTGAAGAACAAATTCAACCAAAAGCTTAAGCTTGTGATTGTGGCAAGGAATAATTATTTATATTCTAACACGCCCCCTCATGTGCAAGCGTAGTCTTCTTTGAGCCTTGCACGTGAAACCTTAATTTTTTTAAACTGGTTGGCACTGAGTTTCGAACCCGTGATCTCTTAGTCAACGAGGCTCCGATACCATGTGAAGGAACCCATTCAACCAAAAGCTCAAGCTTGTGGTTGTGGCCCAGGAAATGTTTCTTACATTCTAACACGCCCCCTCACGTGCAGGCGTAATTTTTTTGGAGCCTTGCACGTGAAACCTTAATTTTTTAAAACATGGTGGCGCTGAGTTTCAAATCCTTGACATGGTATCAGAACCTCGTTGACTAAGAGGTCACGGGTTCAAAACTCAGCGCCACCCAGTTTAAAAAAATAAGGTTTCACGTGCAAGGCTCGAAAAAGACTACGCCTGCACGTCAGAGGGCGTGTTAGAATATAAATAACTGTTCCTGGGCCACAACCACAAGCTTGAGCTTGTGGTTGAATTGGTTCCTTGACATGGTATCAGAGCAGGTTTTGGCCCACCTCGTTTGTCAAGGTGTCCGTCTAGACGTTCATTCCTAGCGGCCCGTTAGTCTTTAGCCCAGTTGTCCGTATGGAGTATGTACCCAACGGCCTGTGGCCCGTTTAACACGATTGCTCGTCTTGAAGTCCATACCCAGCGGCTCGTGGTCCTTTAAGTGTTGGCGCTCAAATACAAAAAATCAAGGGAATGAGAGTTCATTTGCAAGTGGTCAATCGGTTAGATTCAAAATGGCCCGGTTGTCCACTTGAGGGGGAGTGTTAGTGTCATCCCACATCGGAAGTTCAAGAGCAAAATAATCGGTATATAAGCTTTTTAGTTGAACTAACCAATCGATTGGATTCAATCTTTTAATGTCGTTCAACTCAAGTGTCTTATTGCCCAATCCAGATGCTCATACACATCCTAAATTCTATCATTAGTCATCTTTTATTATGAATTCTTAGTCCTAGTTGAGATTGTACCTCTTTAATACAGAGTGTATACACTCTAACACCCCGACCTGCATAACCCAAATACACGAAACAGTAGATCGGGTTATGATCACTAGATTGACATTGAAACACAATAATATTTAAAATAATTCAAAATAAATGTTCCAAAACATTAATTAAACATTGACCGGCCTGGTGCGGAAGCTTAAGTACCTAAATCAAAATACAACATTCGGTCTTGCCCAAAAACATAATAAATTCATACTTAAATATTTAATTAAGTAAACTCTTCAGCCAGCATCCATCCATCTCTTTGTTCGTGCTGCCATCAAGGATTGTTTCCAAAATCTTCATTCATGTTACCTACGTGTAGCAAGTAAAATAAACTACACACTAGTATCACATAACTACATAATCATTCATTGCAGAAGTAGTATCACATAACTACATTAAATAATATCAACAATATCATAACAAATCACACTTCATGTTACTTACCTTGATTATTCGACCGCATCTGTTATCATCTCAACATACATATCATGTTCTTACAATAGCTCATCGATCTCTATCACATGCTCATAAGATATTCTAGGTCAAGACTTAAGGCTAGCTACTTTAATAACAGACACTTAGATAACACATTACAACACGACTTTACCAACGTAGGAGTTCTCTGATGGGTGGGTGGCATCCTTGTCCCTTCGGAATGACAGTTTGTGGATCTCATACGTACGTTTTAACTCGCAGTCATCAGATGTCAGATCCACAAGGTTAATTTGGCTTAGATTTGAAAGTTTTGTTGTAAAAAAAAGAGAAGAAAAAAGAAGCTAAGGTTAGTGAGCCAATTGGAAAAAAATCTTAAAAATTTATATACATAAGGAGAATAAAATATTTTATTCAATAATCATTTTTTTTGCTAATTACTGAAATAAGAAATAAATTTAGAATGTGCTGCAGACCTGGATGAATGATGTGTTTTATTTCGGATCGGATGAGAAGAAAAAAAAGTAATATGTAAAAAAAGAGGGGTATTAGGTTTCTTCAAAAAAATTGATCAAGAAGAAATAATGTTAAGACTAACTTGTTATTTTTTTAAAATGTACTCCGTAGGTTGGAATTCAAAGGATCAAAACGATTTGCTACTTTTTAAATTTTTATAAAGAAAAAGGTGTCAATATGTTAACTTCTTGTATAAAATCATAATGACCAAATCACCAAAACATATGGGGGAAAAAATTCTGATCAATGATTTAAAAAAACTTTACAAAAAATTTTTTTATTAATAAAAAAAGGTCGAATGTATTTGGTTATTTAATTTTTCACTCTTCACATTAGAAGCTAAAAGTAGGGATGTAAACAAATCAAATATTTTAAATTCGATTCATGATTCGTATTTGAATATGATGATTCGAATTCACGTTATTCAAATACAAATTCAAATTCAAATATTATTTTTGATTCGAATATTAATCAAATACAAATACAAATAGGGATATATTCGATTCGGATGATATTCGAATATTCGAATATATGCATATATACACAGACCATGTTTTCAACATCAAAAGTCAAGCAAATTAAAGTAATATACGGAGTAGTATCAAGTTTATTTAAAATACTAAGAATTCAATAAATTAACGTAACACAAAAATCTAAAGCATATGATTTTTAATAGTTATATTTTATAAAATATAATTTGTGTAAGATGCAAATGTATTAATGTTTTTATATAGGGAATATAGTATAGTATAAAGAATATCGTAAGTTAAATTACAAATTGATGTTGGTCCATCATATAAATTACATAGTATGATTATTCAAATATTCGTTTATGATTCGATAACTATTCGAATATTAATCAAATATTTATTCAAATCTTATTTTGAATTCGTCTCATATTCGAATTCGGATTTGTATTCGAAAAAACTAAACAAATACAAATTCAAATATATCGGTATTCGCTTCGATTCGATTCGTTTACACCCCTAGCTAAAAGTTATAATAAATTTATGATAAAATATAATTATAATATCATATCTAAATAAAATAAAAATAAAATTTGAAACGATAATGTTAAATATAAGTTATATTAATTGTAAAGTTGATTTTTAATAGTCAAATTTATACTCTAACTGAAGGTCTCGACGAAACGAGTCTAACGACGTATTTAGCGTGGGAATCCAATACAAAAGTTAGGGGGTTGACTGTCCAAATTTTTCTGGTCTGTCCCGGAACAAGATATTCTGGTGTTATCTAGTCTGGTTTCGAGTCCGACCCTGATTTTGTACACCCTACCACAACCCATCACAAAAGAGCTACACAAAAACAAACACCACACCTTCCTGACTAATCCACCCTTCGAGTCTCTTACATCCTCAGGATCTTGGAATTGGAATCCAGCACCACCATACTTTTGGCGATTGGGCAAACTCAGATTATTGCATCCAAAATCCAAAGCAATCAGCTAAACACTTCCACCCTCCAAGATCGAAGCGAGAGACGTGGAAGAAACCACGAGAGAAAGCGAAAAACCGTGGAAGAATCGCGAGGGAAAACCCATTGAGAGGTACCAATGTGTCTCCGCTCTCGCACTTCCATCTCCAGAATATCTTCATTCTATCTCAGACTTTAGTGGTGGCTGGTGAGTTCTCCATCCTTTTCTTGTCTGTTTCAATTTCATCTTTAATCTATTAGTTGTCAAGGAGTTCTTTTTCGCCCATATTTGTCGACCAAAAGACTATTCTAATTATTCATATTTGAAATTATCATTTCACATGTTTTTTGGTACATGCCCAAGTTTTCGACCAAAAGACTATTCAAATTAGTCTATGAAATCATCTTTTATAGCTAACGGTTTGATTCTATGAATGGAGGGAGAAAATCTACTTCAATTTAAGAGGAGATGATTTGTGTTGATGTACCACAATTGTAGCTTGAGTTCATAGGCTTTTTGATCTCATGGAGTTTTTATCAGAGATGGGTGTATGTTTAGAAACCATTTGTTGGCATGGAAAGTCATTACCTTTCCATCAAATTTAAAAGCGAGGAATTAGATTCCATTGTTTGGAGTGATATTAGGCCATGGAAAGTTTTGGCCAATACATAAAATAATTCCTCACCCTGGAAAGTAAATCTAGTCTTGAGAGACTAGAATCAGATTCCTCGTTAATGAAGAATATGTTTCCATAGAATCAGATTCGAGGTAAACTAACAAACGGGAATATCTGATATGTCTCCATGCCTACCCACAAGAAGAAGAAAATAAGTCGAAGAAACTCTTGCTATCAGTTGGTGTGTGATTTTTTGTATGGAAAGTGGCATATTTTGTATGTTTTCTTTTTTTAAAAAATTAGGCACTATTTTTATATGGGTTTTGTGTTTAATTGTTGAATTGCAGAGGAAGAGTTTGCGTGGCTTATTGCATCAAAATGGGTGGCCTTGAACAACCAAAGAAAAGAGTGGCCTTCGTGCTTATTGATGGGTTGGGAGATGTATCTCTGCCAAGATTTGGTTACCGGACTCCTTTGCAAGCAGCCAAGATTCCGAATTTGGATGCTATAGCGTCTGCAGGAGTTAATGGTCTGATGGATCCTGTTGAAGTAGGCCTAGCATGTGGAAGTGACACTGCCCATTTGTCTTTGTTGGGTTACAACCCAAGGGTGTATTACCGGGGAAGAGGTGCTTTTGAGTCTATGGGGGCTGGCCTGGCAATGTCGCCCGGTGATATTGCATTTAAGGTTTTTATTTATTTTGTGTGTGTGTGTGTGTGTGTATTCATCCTTTCTTGAATAACGTCTTAGATTCACTTTCTTTTCTCGTATTTTGCCAATCTCAATCATCCTTTATTGAATGACATTCATTATAGTTTCTATTAAGACTTCGGTTACATCATATAAGGTCAAACCTTCTAGGGGCAGTAAACATAGTTTTATATGTTAGCTTGTTATTTTATATATTCGCACATGCGATGCACTAGGCACTCCTCAACAGTTTTATTTTTCTTCATTTTCTCGTATGATGTGCATCAAATGATTCATAACTCATCGTTTTTCTTGCCTTATTCTGGTTTTTGCTATCACAGTCAAACTTTGCAACCCTAGATGTGGCGACTGGGGTAGTGGTAAGTAGGAGGGCCGATAGACATTTTGAAGAAGAAGGTCCGGTTTTTTGTGCCGCTTTGGATGGAATGAAGCTACCTTCTTTTCCTGAATATGAAGTTAGAGTCAGGTGTATGTGCTTTACCATTTACCTAAAATTTCAGGTTTGAATGTCACCTCAATATAAAAATGGGTGGACACTGGACAACTTAATATGGATTGCAAATCCTATGACTTTTTTCTTTTAGATTTTTGTTGTAAAAATGTATTACAATTATGATGATGATTCACCGTTGTGGTTATTGATGATGATGATGATGATGATGTTATTATAGGTATGCCACAGAGCACAGGTGTGGTGTGGTGGTAAAGGGACCAAAGTTAAGTGGAAACATATCAGGAACTGACCCATTGAAGGACAACCGCCTTCTTTTACAAGTCCATGCTCTTGATGATACAGAAGAGGCAAATCACACCGCTGCAGTTGTTAATGAACTTTCTAAAGAGATGTCCCGCATTCTTGTTTCCCATCCACTTAATGCAAAGCGTTTGGCTCAAGGAAAGAGCATTGCCAATGTTGTCCTCTTAAGAGGCTGTGGCATTCGAATTGAGGTATTTTTGCTCACTTTCTTTCTTCCTTTTTTTGCATTCATCTACGATACACAAAACTGCTCGCGCCTATTTGGGAACTGAAATAGGAAATTGCTATGAAGAGCAGTAAGGAAGAACATATAGGAAAGTTAGGAAGGAAAGAGCATGTGGCGGCAAATGAAAGATGTGCTAATATTCAATTAGTTTATTTAAGATTTTTTAAAAACTCGTTTCAAAGGTTTTCAATGTCTACTCTGTATAATTTAACCCAATATATACACCAATAACAACCCAATATAATCCCAACTCCGTTGGGATCTTGGAATCAAGATGTTTCCGTTTATGCATTGCTGCATTTACTATCCAAACCTTCATAGAAAGTAAGAAGGGAAGTTTAATGTGACATTTTGATCTAACAATTTTTTTAAAACGATCACTTTTTTTGTTTGAATTTTCCAAGGCAAAACCAAATATAAGAAAACAATTTTCCTTGCATTTTTCATCTTTTGCTAGATTGTCAACTCTCAAGTGGACTGTGCATCATTCTTTCTGTCTAGGTTCCTCCGTTTGAAACGATACATGGGCTCAGGCCATGCATGGTTGCTCCTACCAAGATAATAGCTGGGCTAGGTCTGTCGCTTGGGGTTGATATTCTAGAAGCTCCTGGGGCGACTGGAGATTACCGGACTATATTAACATCCAAAGCAACTGCCATAGCGAATGCACTCTCTGCTCCTCTGCAGTCTTGCCCCAATTTTTTTGTTCCTGGTGAAGATGAGCACAAGCCTGGTATATCTGATGGCTATGACTTTGGGTTTCTTCACATTAAGGTGATACTCCGTATATGATAAGATCACTGTGTTTGTTTCTCAGATGTCTGAGGTGTAGCCAAAATTATTGTGTTAGAAGTTTCCATTGATACAAATTCAATAGAGGTCTGGAACATTGAAAATGGTAGGGAAAGAAAATAGGGAGGAAAATAAAGAGGAAATTTGAAAGGAAGGAGCAGCTGCCCCCAAGTAGATATTTGTTCAAACCCATTTTATTTAAGTATTTTTATTATATAAAGACTAGTAAATCTAATTTATTTTAAAAATTAAATACTTTTATTTGAATTTGGTTTTTGCTTGGAGATTTAAAGGTAAAACCAAACATAAAAACCCATACTCCACAAGCTTTTCGGAACTCACAAAACGGTAGGAAATAAAAAAAAAGTAATGATGAAAATGGTTTTTGATGTTTCGTTTTAGGTTGAAAGTTATGAAAGAAAATCAAGTTTGCTGCTTAAAACTTTTCTAAATGTTACTTATATTTTATCTCTTACTCTTTATTTATTGCTTGATCTCTCAACTGACCAGACGGTAAAGATTTTATTTTGAGAAATTTACTTAAATAGGACTAAAACATAATGACTTTCCTAAGATAGGACCATATGATTTTATTTCCCAATGTAGGACCTTTGGTCATTATGAAGTAGTCATTATTCAAGTAAATGTCCATCATTACTGGACATTATTCCTCTCACTAGGTCATTATTAAGTCCTATTTAGGGAATAAAAAAGTTTAAGTCCTACATTGGGAAAGTCATTATGTTTTAGTCCTATTTAGTGCAAATTTCACTTTTATTTTTTGGTTTGTAGGCAATAGACGATGCTGGTCATGACAAAGCAAGTGTTTTCAAAGTAAGAGGACTTGAAGCCGTAGATCGTGCTCTAGGGCAGCTGGCTAAACTTCTATGGCCAGCACAATCATCGGGCAAATTCGAGTTCTTCCTCTGTGTCACAGGGGACCACTCTACACCCGTCGAGTATGGGGACCACAGCTTCGAACCTGTCCCATTTGCATTGTGCAGTCTGAAGGACTTTGTGGGCGCGGTCGGGGGAGAGGCAGCCCTCTTAGAAACCTCACTGGATCCATTCCCCCTTCCAACCACCAATGCCAGCGGAAGTTTAACTGCTGATTTGGGAGTCGAAGAGGAGAACCGAGCAGAGGGTTTTGGTGGGGACTCTGTGGGGGAGTTCAGTGAGGTAGCAGCTGCAAGAGGTTGCCTTGGGCGGTTCTGTGGGAGTGAGATGATGGGAGTTATAAACTCATATCTTAAACTACAAGCATAATAGTTTCAAAGATGGCATGGAAAGAGCTTGGGATTGTTGTTTCACTACAAATAAAGTTGCCCTTTTATGAGGTATAAACTTGTCATTTTTGCTGATAATGAGCTGGATCCGGGGGTCTGCGTCCCCCCCGATTTTTCGGGTCGGTTTAAATTATCATATGTGCAATAGCTATTCAGGAAGGGAAAAAACTCTATTGTAATTCCAACTATTTGGTGTCATTTATATTCTTTAATTACACAGCCCACCAATCCGCCGTGGTTCCGACAGCAGTTAGGAGGCACGAATAGGTCCGTGTCAAATACTGAGCGAATAAGAACGCGCCATGTGGCTCGCTCTTCTTCGCGGGCTTGGCACGACACTATCCGTGCCAAATATTTTGTGCCTATTCTGCATTTTTGGGTAATGTACCGTGCTGCGTTTGAAAAATTAATAGTCCGAGTTATCTCCACTAATCCCTTCCTAAACCTTCTTCCATGCGTCTCCACCTCCTCTTCTTGTTCGTCATTTGATGATACTTTTGTTGCCAAATAATAGGAGTGGAGGGTCAAGGATAGGGTGGGGCCAGAGGGTTAGATTTTTTTGAGGGATGGAAAACATCAATTTTTTTAGTGCTTCAAATGAAGAGAGTCAATAGAATGAAGCCGTGTCAAATACTCCGCATTACTCTTTAAGAAGTTAAGTGAAAGTAAAACATACTCTTTCTATCCCCAATTTGATTACAAACTGGAGTTTACGAGGAGAGGTATCTCACTTTTTGAAATTATTTTATTTACAAGTAGGTATATCGATAAGAAATAAAAATTACATATTAAAAAATTACGTCAAAAATTCTACAAAATAAGATATGATAAGAATATTTTATTTTATCAAATACTTAATGAAATTGCATAAACAAACAAAAGTTATTGAGATGTGAGAAAAAAATTGTAATCAAATTAGGGACAGAGGGAGTACTTTGTATCATTTTTAAATATAACAAAAGATGCCCTTTGCCGAAATTTTTAAAATCCAGTCGGTAAATGCACATGTGGCCTTCTACTTGGCTTCGTAGTTTACATGTAACATTTCATATGAATTTTAAATTAACTTGTAACTTCTTCTATACGTGATTAAAATATTTAGTTATTTACAATCTTTTGAAGTTAGAATTTGAATAGATAAATAAACAAGATGTTGTTGCATGAATGCCTCTTTTAAAAAATCCTTAGATAATCTATAAAAACTTACACGTCAATAATACTCGATAATGATGATAGTCCTAATTGTACTAGTAGTAGTAATAATAATAGGTATTTTTAAAATTTTAAAAAATTTAAATAGATCTTAAAAAATATATTATAGACAATCATTAAAATGTTATTGCTACTTATGTTTAAAATACAAAGTATCTTGTAAATTATAAATTTTCAAAATGCTAAAATTAAAATAAAAATTTATAGAAAGTACAAGGTTAAAATAAAATTAACATATACTCCATAAAATATACTTTCATTTCAAGAAAAAGAAATTAAATTGTACAAAAAATAAAAATTTTTATTAAAAATGATTTTATATGTGTCAGACACGAATTTAATCAAGTATTGGATAAATTATAAGTTCTTTGGAAGCCATATAGAATGTCACATGTACATGAGAAAGTCAAATAGAATGTCACATGTGCAAGGGTATTCTTTTGTTACATTTTTTTAAAGATAAGGTGTTTTTTTTGTTACAAGTTAAAGATGATGTATCTTTTTGTTACAAGGCGCAAAGTTCAGGTATTTTCCGTGTAAAAAACCCTTATGTCTTCCAAAGAACTTCACAATTTGACTTCTTTTATCAACTCTGAATATACTTTGACTATTAATACATACTAGTTCTCTACCCCGTGCGTTGCACGGACAGTATTTTGAGACAGTGAAAGAAAATAAAAAATAAATTTATAGTGTATATAAAGACAACACAACGAAATTGTATTCAATATAAACATTAAAAGTATTATATACTAAGGGGGGTGTATTCAATTGAGATTGTATTGGATTTTTTTAGACTTTAAAAAGTTTGTGAATTTAGAAAATCTATAGACTCCATGTAGATTTTGTCCAATTTTCTATTGATTTATATGGACTTCATACATTCCATGGATTTGTATTGGCCCATGGCAGGGCCGGGTTTTGCAGCAGGCCAACAAATCTTCCACCGGGCACTAGTAATACGGGACGAGGGAGTAGTGGAAAGGATTAATCCCTTCTTCATCAACTATATACCTACGAGAAGAGATGAGAAGATCAATCCAGAGCACTATATCATCTACTGTTGGAACATATTCTGAAGAAAAAAAATCAAACGAATACTGTCCTTACTTGATGTGAATCTGCTCAAAATGGTGGACGAAGATTCGACGCCGGGAGCGAGAAAAGGGGGTTCGGACTCCAACTTCCGGCGGCTGGAAAAGAACACCACGGAGCCGCCGTCGGTAGCCATGGCGGAGTTCAACGCGCACTACAAAAAAAGGAGGCAATACCGACAGGGGCCAATATGTCGCTAAAAATAAATATCTGTCGCTACTCACTTTTACCGACAGATAATTGTTTGTCGCTACGCTGTCGCTAAAAACTCCGTCAGTAAAAGTATTACCGACAGATAAAATATACTGTCACTAAAATAGTGTAATAGCGACAGATCAAAGATGTCGCTAAAAAAAGAGAGAAGTACCGACAAAACATATATGTCGCTAATACATGGATTACCGACAAAAAATAGTGTGGGTAAATCCTTCTTTTCTGTCGGTAATACTTTATTTTTACCGACATTACCATTTATTATAACTGTCGTTAAAAATTGAAATACCCAAAAAAATTTGGATGAGTAAAACATTTTTCTGTCGGTAATAGTTTATTTTGACCAACATTAATATTTATTATAACTATTACTAATATCATATTTCACACCAATATGCTCAATTTAAATGATATCAAAGAATTTCATTGATAAATAAAAAATAATACTCATACTTGTATAAACATCAATACATAATACGATAACATTTCAAAGATTAACAACGTAACTAACCCATTTACTAGAAAGTAAACCAACATCTCAAAATTAATTCATCATTTGCGTGCGTTTCAAGCTAAAGTATAAACAATCAAAGTGAACTAAATGTATATACGCATTGATATGAAAGATATAGCCCAAAGCTTTAATGCTCATCACTGTCTACATCTTGAAGTCCATCGCTCTCAGCTTCATCATCTTTGTTCTGTCGATCCTCATCGTGATTTTTCTTAGTGGTTGTATTACCATCAATTGTAAGGTCATCGATTTTAGATTGATTAGCCATTGAATCCTATGCAAAAAAAATATAAGCACATGATAATGTAATTACAAATTTTGCACCAAATTTACCTTACACCCATGCTAGGTGGCATAACTTTAAACTATATAGTGAACTAAACAAAAATCAAATGACTTTTTAATGAATTATTAATTTCCACACCTGGGAAAGAAGATCTAGAAGAAAAGCCTTCAGATCTGCGATACATAAGTTATGTAATAGGCATTGTTTCTCCTCCACATCCCAGAAATGCTGACACAAAACTTGGAGTCTCAAGTATGACGAATGATTCAAGGGCTTCATGTTAGTGTTCTTCAAAGTTCTTTCCATATCTTCCTTGATATAACCTATAGTACCATGTTGAAATAAGATGCTTAAAGACATGTACTGATAGAAATATGCAATTTTTAGCTTTTAAATATACCAAAAAGCGGTCATCTTCGGGTGAGGACTTGGTTGCTGCCGAAACTTTTGGTAGAAGATCTGGGAGTTTGTCATTAAAACCATGCACTTTCAACTCCAACTTGTCACTATACAAGGAAACAGATGTTTCCAACTTTGCCACACTAGCCTGCAATATAATATATGAACATATAAAATCATAAATGACACTATATCCCTGCTATTATCAGTAGACTCCAAAGCTTAAGGTTTAATACTATCTGATTGAAGGTGAAAGGCATGCAACTAACCTTATAGATAATCTCATTCAGTTTGTCTTTTAGAAGGAGGACAAACAATTCAGTCAGTAGAGTACATTTCAAATTACTGTAAGCTCCTTTAAGTGTAATGCAGAAGTATTAGTACGGGGAATCTTAAAACTACTGTCCAGCTTGTACCAAAATTTCATCAAGGGTGCATCAAGAATGCACTTGGGAGCAGATACATTCCATCCATCACATGATGTTACGTCAGCACGAATTGAAAAATCAGATGCCATAAATTCATTCTTATAAGGTAAATGTAATGACTCATAAATCTCTGGAGGATCCTTCCATAATTCCAACAGAGAGAGTGAGATATCTTTTTCAATATACCGTGATCCAAACCATGGTTCATGTTGAATATCTGAAACAAAGACATCATAATCTAGAAAGAGAGCCCATTTAAATTTCAATAATTAAGTGATACTATTACTATTAATATCACTATTATTATTGTTGTTTTTAGTAATTAATCATGGTTTCTTACTAGTAGTCGTATTCTATTTTGCTTAGTATTCTTAATAGCAACAGTACTAGTTTAGGACTCTATTAACTTGCTCACCAAGATGCTTGGAGTCATGGGAGTAGCATAAATAGAGGTATTATATTCATTAATATAATCAGCAATGGTTGAACTCAAAACTCTAATTATGAGAAGCTAGTCTTGGACTGCTCTCCCTTCCTTCCAACCATGGGCAAGAAAGGATTAATTTATTCTTTTTGTATATTTTAACTAATGTGTTCGCAATACAAAATCTTATGGAGTAACTTGTGCGACATTGTAAACTATACACTCCATATAATATTGGTAAAGAAAACTACTGTTACTAATTCACATTAGTTATATTACTATATGCCATGAATTCATGAAGGGGAGCAAACAACTTATCATAGACCAGGGAAGAATGAAAAAAAGTTTAGAAACTACTAGCAAACAAATCTAACAAATGAAAAAAAGTTTAGAAACATATCATAAAAGTTTAAATTATCAGAAGAAAAAAGTGATAAAGCTTAGATTAAAGAAAGGTGAAGAAATTGAAACCGAACCAGAGAGAAGCGCACTGTAGCTCGTCGGAGACAGGAGTTCACTGTAGGGAGAGCTGCTGGACTGATGGCTGCCGCTGATTTCCGTCCGGGATCACAGAGGTCGGAATCGGACTTCCATGCCTCGATGCTAGCCGATCGACGGTTAAGGCCAACCACCGGCCCTGCTCTGTGTCCAGATGCTGATCGAAGATACGAGCCCACTGCCGGCAGTTCTGGTTGAAGAAGAAAGTCGTCGCCGGTTACGTTGCTCTGCTGCGTCGTCCTGCTCCGTTCTTGTATCAGATCCGATCGAAGTTCTCCAACCCCTTCTTCCCAATCCCAATCCGTCTTCCGCCTCTTATCCTCCTCTATCAACATTAAAATTTCTCAATATTGTAAATTAGCCCCCATTTTTCTAATATGTTTGCTAATTAATCCTTTCCTTATAATTAGACTCTAAAATCAAACCAANTTTTAACTATAAATGCCCTGCAGTTTTCGATTTGCGGTTGACCTGCATAGCTTTTAACCGCATTGAAAATGGTTAAGAATCTCTACCTTATTATTCTACATCAATAATATTAATAGTTCTAGCGTTTTCATCCCTCTCATTTTTAATTTGTTGATTTGTGTTTATATCATATGTCTTGATTCTATTTAGATACTTTAGTGAGTTTAGTCCTTTAATTTTAACTTATAACTTAAAATTTTAAAATTAAAAATTATAATTTCTAGTTTGTAAATATTCAATGTAAAAAAATTATTTTAATCCTTAATTTTTAGTTTTTATCTTTTAAATTTAGAATTCATTTTTAATATCATATATATTTGCGCGATCAAACAATAAAATTCAAATTGAGGTTTTTTTATTTCCAATTTCATTAACTCAATTTCGTATACTAAATGATGCCTAATTTTATTATTTTTTATAATTAAGATATTTAAATTAAATGTCAATAAAATCAATAACGACAGATAAAACATTGTTGCTAAAACTATAAACAATACCGACAAATAAATAGTTGTTGCTAGTACTATAAACAATACCGACAGATAAATTTTTTGTTTCTAATACTATAAACAATACTGACAGATAAAGTTTTGTCGTTAAAACTACAAGCAATACCGACAGATAAAAGTTTGTTGCTAAAACTATAACCAATAGCGACAGATATTACTCTTTCTGTGGGTCAAATAGTTTTTACCTTCAAATAATTTTATCTGTCGGTAATATTCTATTTTTAGCGACAAATAAGGTTTCTGTCACTAAGCATCTGTCGGTAATGCCCACTTTTTTTGTAGTGGCGTACTGGAACAGAAAAAGGGATTTCCCTCTGCACAATAGAAGAGTCGTCGGACAAGAGATGGAAACTCAAGCTTCGTTGCAGAAGTGAATGTGGAATAAAAAACGAGGAAATTGGGCGTTACGAGGAAGGAGGGTTGGTGAGGAGAACGATGGAGTCTCTGTGATTCAGGCGAATGAAATCGGCAGATCTACAGAAGGAGCACGGCCAGGATGGTGATGGGTTTGGGTGACAATCCATCAAAATCTGAAGATCTGAGAAGAGATTTGAGATAAGCAATATTTTGGGTGAGAATCCAGCAAAATCTACGGAGTATTAAAATTCATTGACTTTTGAATACCTAAAGATTTTTTAAGATTTTTTAAACTCTTTATTGAATACCTTAAAATTTTTGAAGATTTTTAGAAACCTAGATTGAATACTCTCAGATTTTGAAAGTCCAAAAAAATCCTGCAAACTCTCAATTGAATACACCCCCCTAATATTGAGGAATGCATAGTCAAGACAAAAAAACGAAATTAAAGGTTTTGAAAGACTTCCTTGTACGCTATATTTCTAAATCAAGTTAAAATAAAGGAATCCAAAATAATCTCAACTTTACCTGGTCTTTATAAAATAATCCCACCTTTCAGTGTGATGCATAATAATCCGAATTTTACTGAATTTTGCGAGTTTTGGGTCGCCATTAAGTTTCTAACGGAGGGTTAACGGAAATGCCTGTTTTGCGCAACAAAATGAAAGTTGAGATTATTTTTTATGAATTTTCATTTTTTTTATATTTTTTTGAATTCTTCATTTAAATTTTTAAAATTACTTTCTACCTCCATCATTTCTTTTTCCTTTTTTAAGGATTAGTCTTACTTTAAAAAAATAAAAATAATAGATATAAAATAAAATTAAAATATACTCCATAAAATATACTTTCATTACAAGAAAAAAAATTAAATTGTATAAATAAAAAAATAATAATTTTTATTAAAAAATTGATTTTATATGTGTCAGATACAAATTTAATCAAGTATTGGATAAATTATAATTTATATACATACATACATACATACATATATATATATATATATATATACGACAATTGACCAAAATTATAATCAATCAATTTCATTTATTTGATTTATGTCACTAAATTTAAAAAAGTTACATATTTGAAAATATATTAAAAATTTTATAAAATAAGAGGCGACTTTAATTTTTCAAATAAGTTAACTCAATATTTAAAAAAATACTCAAATGAAATATTTGCATGAATGCATTTTGTAATAATATTAAATATATCAATGATTTAGAATTTAAATCTTACCTATAACAATTTATTTTTTAAATTTTTTTAAAAAATAAATAAAATCCTTAAGAATCTTTAGTTTTTAACTACCATACTACCTTTGTCCCTGAGCATTTTTCCAGCTTTAACTTTTCACGGCCAACTATTTTCAACTTTTGACCTATAATGAAATTATATATATATATATATATATATATATATATATATGTATATATATATATATGTATATATATATATATGTATATATATATATATGTGTATATATATATATATATATATATATATATATTGGAAATGTTTGATATGATAAATCTAATAAAACTATTTGTGTATCAATATCTAATATCATTCTTATTTAATTTTAGGTTAAAATTTATCAATTTTGACCGAAAAATAAAAAATAGGCAAATACTCAAGGACGGAGGAAGTATTAAATAGTCTACAACTAAACGAGGTGTCTAAGAGATTTTATATTCGAACCTCTTGTTGGATAAATTTTTTTGAATACAAATCCGCAAAAAAAAGAAAACTGGTTTGACCGACCGATTCTTACCGATTCAGACCGATTCAATGCATATTACAATCAGACCACCAATTCGCCAATTCTCAGTCTGAACCGGCCAGCCCGGTCCGATTTTAAAAATTATGAGTGGCTCTATACATAAGCATAATAAGAACATTTTATTCAATGGATGTGACATTTTATGTAGACAAATTAATTCACGTTTTTTCTTGACGTTTTATACTCCCTAATTTTTTTTTGACACTATAAACTGTTGATCAAATCAACATGTTTGATATTATTTAATGTTATACTTGACCATATCCATTACTTAGACATTGTAGATTCGTCTGATATTATAGAGTGACATAGTGGCATTGCAGCGGTATATAGTGACATTAATTTTATTTTGGGATAAAAATATGAGAGTTATTTTAATTTTTTCAAAGTATGTTTCATATATGGAGTATATTTCGTATCCCGTAAATGGCAAGATTAAAAGCAAACATTAATTTGTCTATGGTAACAGCATTAATTAATACGCGTAGATTCATATTCCCTCCGTCTCCCTATATTTGTCCACATTTGACTTTTGAAATTGTTCATCTAAGCACTTTGACTCATCAAATTCTCTCAATGTGTAAGCCTAAATATAGTCATGTGTGATCTTGTTTGATTTGTCTTAACATATAGATTATTAATATATAATTTTTATAATTTTTTAATATACAAATTACAAGATAAAATGGATTAAAGAAGTGCATTGGATGGTGTGCAAAAATGAAAGTGGACATATACAGGGGGCGGAGGGAGTATTTTCATTTGTGATATACTCCGGGTACTCCGCAAATACCAAACCACGCACCCTATAAATTGATAAACTTTTATTATTAAGTAAATCAAAATGACATTAAAGATGATTTTCGGACGGAGAGTGTCATTTAATTTCTACAAGTACTTTAACATGTGCCATGCACGGGTGGAATGAAAATTATTATGACACCTTTCTTTTGGATTCTGACTTTTAGAGTTTTTTGTTGAAAGAAAAATATTTTTTAGGTAATTTAAATTTAATTTCCTACAATTGGTTACATAAGTAGTAGGAAATCATTTTTTAGGAAAAAGCAAATTCTACGAAAAAAGCAAAGAACTACTCTCATAGTCTCACCCCGTCCCCCCAAACCATATAGAATGGAGCTTTATAATAGAGATTTGATACTGATCGTGTGTGAAAATAATACAATAATGTCATCTCTAATTTTGTAAAACTTTTTATCTCATTTTTTAAAATAATTTTTAAAACAAATTTTTAAAAGTTTTAGAAAATAAAATAATTTATAGATATTTCAATGTAGTACGATTGAATATATAATTGATCACCATATTATTTTAATAAAAAAATTTAAACACTAAAAATCATGTGTAATTTTTAAGATTAATTGAAATTCAGGAAAAAATATTATAAATGATAAATTTTAGTTATCAAGTTTTTTAAAAATAATTATCATTTTAGAATAATGAATAAAAGGAAAGGAAGAAAATGATTGAAAATAGAAGAATTGAAAAAAAGGAAATAATTAAGTATTCAATTCTTTTGGAATCCAGATTTGTTTTTAATGTTTTTGGCATGCAAAGTTTTTTTTATTTCTCTCTTGGCACGTCACATATTATTTGTAAAAAAGTGACAACACAGCTCCACCACATGTCAAGTTCGCCAAATATCGTGTTCTTGCAGTTTGGAGTCTGCTTTTTATACATTAAGGATTCACGATAAGGGCATAGTATTTTAACCCGTGCGATGCATTTTCGGTTAAACGAGTTTTTTCCAGTAATTTATCTTAAGTTTTTCTATGGCTTTGTTATTTTGGACTTTAACTTTTAAGATCTGTTTTGTTATGGAAAAAATATTTTTCCAAAAAATCCAAGTCTCACTTTCTATATTTGGTAACATAAGTGGTACGAATAGCCTCTTTTTTCAATTAGCGTTAGCGTTTTGGATAAAATTTTAACGGTGCAGATCGACTTTGTAAGAGCGTTAATGCTCAATGATGTCCGTTAGTAGTCTTTTCAAAATGCTAACTCTAATCTCTATAGTTATTCCCAAATAGGCCGAAATCATTTTTAGGAAAACTATTATATCCCAAAAACGAACAAATGATTTTTTTGGTTTGATTTGGACGAAACTTCATTTCCTTACTCACCTCAATTTTTCTTTTATTTTATATCTTTTTTCTATTTTTTATTTTATTTGATAACAAAAATAAAAATGTTTAACTTGAGACATATAATTTATATGATTTATATGTTAATTTTTTTCAGTTTTTTCCTCTAAACTAATTTGAATTTAGAAACACTATAAATAACATTTTATAAAGAGTAATAAAGAATGAATAAAGAATGGTCTCTCGTACCTTTGTGGTTTCAAAAATGATCATATGAGCATCAATGCCCCTTCTTCTATGAAAAAAATGAACGAAAAATAGTCCGATGAGTAGGGATGGCAATTCAACCCGAACCCGAGCTTAACCGACCCGACCGAGTACTAAAATATCCGAACCCGAACCGAGAATAAAATAATCCGAACCCGACCCGAAATTTTTTACCCGAACCCGACATCGGGTCGGGTCGGGTGTGGGTTTATAATTTTACCCGACCCGACCCGACTCAAACCCGAATATTTTATAACATAAAAGTCTATCTATGGATATAATGAGCACTCCATATAATCTCTTGACAAAGTGCTACTATATGAAGTATGTCTTTTTTAATCATTTTTTATAATTCCTTAACAAAAAATGAGACACAAAAAAGAGACACAAAAAAGTTAAATTTAATCCTTTTAAAATTATTGAGGTACGTCGAATTGATTATTGGTTAAAAGTCGGGTTCGGGTCGGGTTCGGGTTTTGGATTGAAATGTCGGGTTCGGGTTGGGTTGAGTTTTTGGCTTAAAATGTCGGGTTTCGGGTCGGGTTCGGGTTTCGGTTTTAAAAAATCGGGTCGGGTTCGGGTATAGTACTATCCGATCCGAACCCGACCCGTTGCCATCCCTACCTATGAGATATTTTGAGCAACTTTTTGAAACGATTAGGATTTTATGAATAAGTTTTGAAAATAGACGGGGAAATGGGGCATTCCTACCTATTTTCTAAACAACGGGAAACATTGAAACGATTTTTATTTATTCTATTCAAAATTCTGTTGTCATTTGATATTTTAAACTAAACATATCACCTTAAATAGAAGTAAAACAAAGAAAAAGTATTAAAAATAGAAGTTTCATATTTTTATCACAAAATAAGAATTCACATTATGTTAATGTAAGAGTGTATAAGGACATTTCACATTTTTTCGTATTATGCATTGGCATAATTGGAATTGTAAATATATTTTAGCTCCTATTTTGAGAATAAAAATATAAAACTTACTTCAAGATTATAGTTTTATTTCTCTCTTTGCACTATAATATTATTTATCAATTAAAATTACTATTATTATTATTATCATACTTTAAATTGGTGTGTTAGTTAAGAATTTCATTTTTTATTCTTATTAGCCCTTTTTATTTGTATCTCATAGATTTTCTTATTATCTTCTTTAACATTTAAAATAACATAATTATCCACACTTTATTTATTACACCTCTACCATCTCATTTAATACACTTCACGTTTTTATTTGGGTAAACTTTCATCTTTTATCAAGTCTTCTTAAAAATGACAAAAAAAAATTAAAAAGAGAAGATCTTAAGGGGGGAGGGAGTAGTTAATAATGTTACAAAAAGTAAACTATAGAATAACAAAAATCACATAAGGAAAGAATTCATATAATCATCAGGTAAAAATTATTTAAATTACATAAGATAAGAATTATTAAAACCATTGAGTAAAAATTATGAAAATTACATAAAGAAAAAATTTGGATTTAATCATAATTAAAACTTTTATTTAAATTAAAGTATCACCCCAGATTAGCTTTAGTTATGGAAAAAACTTAAATTTATAATAATTAAGGTAATTAAGGCATGAAATAGAAAGCGCATCATTTTTTATTATAGTTATAAAATGAATAATTATAACTAATTAATAAAAATGTAACAACAAAAAGTAATTATCAGCACATACTCTAAAAATGACATGGCATGTTGACGTGTCGAAAAATGACCATGTGTATTGTCCACTTGTCGAACTCTCATGAAGCGAGTCTCAAATATTATAATAAAGGATTTAATTAAAAATCAAAAGTGAAAAATGGATAAATTATAAAAATCAAAACTGAAAAAACAACAGATTGGATATAGTACACTTTAAGTGATAATTAGATTCATTTCATTTAATTAAAAACAAACTAAATTGAATTAATAGACAGACAAGGGAGTGTTTGGTTAATTGGTTCATGAGTGCGGTTTATCTCAATTAAGACAATGCATGCCGTGGCCTCTTCCATATATCTTCTTTTCCCTTTCTTTCTTTCTTTCTTTCTTTTTTTCTCGTAAAATGCAATGTATTGATTGTCACACCCCTTCGCTAACTATATATTCCCAACACAATTTAAACAAACACCTTTTCAAAAAAAAAAATCTTCATTTTTAAGAAAACGAATTCTAAAATTTATAAATAAACGAAACAAGAGAGTGGACCGGGTATAAATATGTATAGATATATAACATTCTTGTAATTAGTTTAGCCATATTTATTTGTGAAGATCGAAACAGATCGATCGAGAGAGTCAATCAAAGAAATAAAATGCATTCGGGGCACCATTGGGGAGGGCCGTTGGAGATCTGCGCCAACAACGCGCCGGCGGAGTCGTCCACCACGACGACGGAGGAGTGGGACAGGGCGTCGGGGACGCAGCGGTCGTCGACCAACCACCGCCACGCCGACCTGGACGAGACGCAGCAGAGCTGGCTGCTCGGCGCGTCGCCGGACGACAGTAAGAGGAGGAAAAAGTACGTGGACTTGGGGTGCGTGGTCTGCTCCCGGAAGGCGCTCGCCTATTCCTTCTGGGCCTTCCTCCTCGCCTTTCTCGTCTTCGCCGTCCCCACCGTCATCGTCAGGGTTTTGCCCCGCCACCGCCCCCGTCCCCCGCCGCCGGACAACTACTCCGCCGCCCTTCACCCCGCCCTCCTCTTCTTCAACGCCCAAAAATGTAAGTAATTAAGCATTTATAATTTAATTATATATTTGGAGTCTCTTTGTAAATAACGTTAGTTATCTACAGACATTGTGTTTAGTGTTAGCATTTTCAAAGTATTCTCCACTGTTAAAACTTTATCCAAAATATTAATGCTAATTCCCAAACAGGCCGTTGCTCATTTATAAAACAATTCCATCTTAATTTTTTTGTGCATCACAAAACACTTTTACAATCTCTAACCTACTTAAACACACCACAATTCTTCTTTAATCTAGGTAAAAATTGTGTTTAAGGATATTTTAAACATTTTAGGTAAGATAGAAATATCTCGTTGAATGCACAATTTTTTTCGGGTGAAATTATTTTTTTGGAACAGAAAAAGGTGTAAGTCTTTAAAAACGTTAATTCTAACCCCTAAGGTTGTTTCCAAATCTATTACATATTTATGCTGTTATTAATTTCGATTTGTTGACCATGAGTTTAATAATTTAAGATTATTGCGTTTCGATTTTCCATTAATTTGAGATCAATTAAACATCGTAAGATTTAATTACTCGGGTAATTGTTCACGAGTATGTCTGAACAATTTTATTACTCCGTGTTTAACTATGTCCGCTATTAATTATTTGAGTTATTTCAAATTTTTTCCCCGAGTCTCTTTTTAAGGAAAAAATTGAATAGTTACCCAAGTCACAATCTCACAAATTATGCTTATTAACAATTATGTCAATCTCATTAGTATATTACTCAAATTTCATTTTAAGTTAGGGTAATTATATTGGTTATTTATGATCACATTTCCTTTTTAATTTGTTAGTTCTAAATAATTGTCATGTTTCCATTTTCGCAAATAAAGTATTGAACCACTTCATAAATATTACCCCCACAAACCCATTATATTAATATTCGGTCCACTTCGAAAATGATCATAATTAATCACATGTATAAAAATATTGTTAAGTCACTAAACATATATAGTTGCAACATATTCTGAATTAGTTATTATCTTATAAAGTTTTCATTATTAATTTAGACATGCTTAATATTACGTATTACGTGAAATTAGTTTTTAGAGTCAAGATCCATATTAATCGCATGATTTTCAATATTAATATTATAAAGAGTTAATTACTACCAATGGAATTCAATGTATAATGAAGTTTTAATTTGGATGGGGAAAAAAAGAGTAAAGCAGCTAATAATTAGTGGTCTAATGCATTGTACACGTAACATAAACACACAAAATAAAGGGTAGAAAAAGTAATAAAAGTTGTTTAATTAATTGCCTTAATTAGCAATATTCGCTCTAAACCATTCACCCCGTGGTGCCGTTAGTTTCGGCAATGTGTAGAATTATTCATGAGTGAAACACATANCCCCCCCCCCCCCACCCCCACCCACTAGAAAAAAAAGCTATGGTGGGCTATCAATTTGAATTTCTCTTTTCTCTAAATTTTCATCTTTTAGTGTGTTAAATTTCAAGAAGCGGTTCATGTGACGTTGGTCCCAATCTCATGTTATAGTCTAATTCTTTTACGGTATTCTGTTCGAAAAACTAATGATTCATAACAACCTTAGCTTTTTGCTCTCCGTCTCTCCCTAAACCTCTTCTGATGTCTTGCACCTCCTCTCAATGCCAATTGAGAGGGGCATGTGGAGTTAGGGGTAAGACCTATTAATTTTTTGCTAGAATGAAATTTGTAAGAAGTCTAGGTCATTCTATGATATTAATGTTCATTGTCGAATGAATCAGGTTGTGAATTTTGACCACTAACACCTTTTTTCTGACTAAATAAACTTTTGTATTTGCTTTCACTACATTTAGAAAAATAATTTAAAGAAAAAAATGCAAGAGTATTTAGTTTCATTTCTTATGAAATGGAGGTTTCGTGTAAAATTTATTTTAAAATTACCAAAAAAAAAGTATGAAGTTTAGGTTTAGATGGATTTCGGACTCTACATACACTTCAATTAAAATTATGGTGAAATTTAATTGAAGAAGATGCTCTTTATATTTTCTTATATTTTTTTGAAGTAACATTTTCTTGAGATATTAGTGCGTAATTTGTCAATTTAGTTTTACATACATTAGTTTTTTGACTTTTGTACCAAATTATATATGTTAGGTTGAACGTAGTACCTTTCATATATTTCAAATCTTCTCATTTTAAAGAGTAAATTCTCAAAATAGTCCTTTGTAATAAGATGTTTTTCCAAATCAGTCTTCAATAAATTTTAATTACCTATGTAGTCCTCTATAATTGAGATTTATTCCCAAGAGGTTCCTCGTAAATAATGTTGCTCAAATGAGGATTAATTGAGAGTATTTTGATATTTTTATCCGCTAAATTTAGAAATAATTCTTAAAATGATCAAAATAATTCTTAAAATGATCAAATTTAAAGATGTGTATTTAATTTGAAATTTAAAAGATTTTTATAAGTTTTGAATAATTCATGAATTATTTATAGTTGTATTTTTTCAATTTTACATTTAGTTGTACAGAAATAACTTTTTTGAGAATATACTTTAAATTTGGATAATCAAAATACCAAAATATCTCTCAATTAATCACCATTTGAGTAACATTATTTACGAAGGACTATATTGGAAATAAATCTCAATTATAGAGGACCATTTAGGTAATTAAAATTTATTGAGGACTGAGTTGGGAAAATACTTTATTACAAAAGACCATTTTGGAAATTTACTCCATTCTAAAATATGGAGCAATATATTTTACTATTTTTAATTTAAATTACTATGTATGGAGAATTATTCTACATATATGGAAATTATCATTTTGTAATTTTTTATTATTACTCTCTTAATAGAAATGTACAATGAAACACTCGTCCCAAAATTCATTTAGAGCCTGTTTGGGAACAACATTAGAAATTAGCGATAATGTTTTGGATAAAATTTTAACGGTGCAGATTACTTTGAAAACGTTAACGCTAAACGCTGCCTGTAGATAGCCTTTTCAAAACGCTAACGTTAATCGCTAACACTATTCCCAAACATGCTCTTAGCAAAAGTATAGTGATGACGAAATTAATAGTGATTGTTTTGATGTAATACGTAAGCTAATAATTATTAGATTGATAATTAAAAGACTTAAATTTAAAATGAAATAATTTTTGGGCGGATAAAAGATGAGAGTGAAAAACCATTTTTTTTAGAAATGTGGGAGTATATGAGCATGTCTTTTGGCTATCCAACTTTTATATAAATATTATATAAATATAGATACAGATAGATTGCATGTTTGACAACAGCTTCGTGTTTAGTTTTAGCATTTTAAAATTTATCTAAGAGTAAATTATTAAAATGATCCTCTTTAATAAGGTACTTTCCAAATTTAGTCCTCAATAAGTTCTAATTACATATGAGGTCTTTTATAATTGAGAGGGTTCGTAAAAAATGTTACTCACATGATATTTAATTAAAGGGTATTTTGATATTTTTATCATCTAAATTTAAAGTATATTTTCCAAATGGTAATTTCTATACAATTAAATGTAAAATTAATAAAACACATTGACTCTACATAATACTGGGTCCGTCCCTGAGTATTTGTCCACTTTTGACTTTTGGAACTGTTCATCTAAGCACTTTGACTCATCAAATTCTCTCAATGTGTAAGCTTAAAAATAGTCATGTGTGATCTTGTTTGATTCGTCTTAACATATAGATTATTAATATATAATTTTTATAATTTTTTAATATACAAATTACAAGATAAAATGAATTAAAGAAGTACATTGGATGGTGTGCAAAAATGAAAGTGGACAAACACTCAGGGAACGGAGGGAGTACATAAAGTCATAAATTATTAAAAATCTATAATAAAAGTTTTTAAAATTTGAATCAAATACAAGTCTTTAATTAGAAAAAAGTCATATTGGGAAAACTGGAAAAGCATTTAAATAGAAATGATTATTTTAAAAACTTATTTTAAATATAGTTGATGAAAAATATCAAAATACCCCTCATAATTAAAGTTTTAACAATCAAATGTTATGTATGGTTATTGTTGTGTAGCGGGGAAGCTGCCGAAGAACAATGGCATCCCGTGGAGAAGAGATTCAGGGCTGAGGGACGGCGCAAATGTGACGGCGGACGGGAAGGGAGGGCTTACCGGAGGGTTCTACGACGCCGGAGACAACACCAAATTCCATTTTCCGATGTCCTTCGCCATGACGATGCTGAGCTGGAGCGCGATAGAGTACGAGCACAAGTTCCGCGCCACCGGAGAGTATCATCACGTCCGGAGCCTCATCCGCTGGGGCACCGATTATCTTCTCCGCACTTTCAACTCCTCCGCTTCCCCGGTTGGCAAAATCTACAGCCAGGTGGGCGGGTCACGCAACGGCTCGAAAACGCCGGACGATCATTACTGCTGGCAGAGGGCGGAGGACATGGCGTACGCCCGCCCAGTCCAGACGGCGTACGCGGGGCCGGACCTCGCCGGAGAAATGGCGGCCGCGCTTTCGGCGGCTTCGATCGTGTTCCGCGACGACGCGGCGTACTCCGCCAAGCTCTCCGGCGGCGCGGAAGCCCTGTTCGCCTTCGCCAGGGACAGCGGCAAGAGATCGACCTACAGCCGCGGGAATCCGTACATCGAGCCCTACTACAACTCCACCGGCTACTTCGACGAGTACCTCTGGGCCGCCGTCTGGCTGTACTATGCCACCGGGAATAGCAGTTACCTATCCCTGGCCACCGATTCCCGAATCGCCGCAAATGCGAATGCCCTAGCGGTTAATCCGGATCTGAGCGTTCTGAGCTGGGATAACAAGCTGCCCGGGGCAATGCTGCTCTTGACCCGATTACGGATCCTATTGAATCCGGGTTACCCGTACGAAGAAATGTTGCAGAGCTATCACAATGTCACCACTCTCACTATGTGCTCTTTCCTCCAACAGTTTAATGTCTTCAATTTCACCCCAGGTAAGGATTGAGAACCAAGTTCTAACTCTCTTATCTTCTGATTCCCCTTTTGAACTGCAGCAAGTTTGAATCGATCGATTTGTGAATCGGTTTGCAGGCGGGTTGATCCAGTTGAACCACGGGCAGGGCCAACCGTTGCAATATGTTGTGAATGCAGCCTTCTTGGCATCTCTGTTTGCTGATTACATGGAAGCAACTTATATCCCTGGAATGAATTGCGGTCCTTACTTTATCGGGTTGGATGTTCTTCGCGGTTTTGCCGCTTCCCAGGTTTGTAATCTTCATCAGAAAGAATCACTAATGTTTAACCTATAGTGTTTAATGAAATGTTTTGGGAAAATGCAGATCAATTATGTATTAGGTGAGAATCCATTGAACTTGAGCTATGTGGTGGGTTATGGAGCAAGATTTCCCAGACACGTTCATCACCGGGGGGCGTCCATCCCAAACAACAAGATGGAGTACTCGTGCACGGGTGGGTGGAAGTGGCGAGACACCAAAGACCCCAACCCAAACAACATAACCGGCGCCATGGTTGGTGGCCCGAACCGGTTTGATCAGTTTCAAGATTCGCGCACCAGTTATGCCTACACTGAGCCTACTTTGGCTGGAAATGCAGGCTTGGTTGCGGCACTTGTGTCTCTAACCACCAGCGGAGGGTCTGGGGTTGACAAGAACACCATTTTCTCTAGTGTTCCGCCGTTATATCCAACAACTCCACCACCATCTCCACCTTGGAGACCCTGATCAGTGTTTGCCAGGCTTCCATTGTTTTGTGGCCATGTACAAAAAAAAGGTGCATTGGAACACAATAAGAAACATTGTCATTTCAATTGATACCAACAGATTCACATTACATTTGATGAACCAAGAGAGACAAGTATAAGATGATGATAATGGTACAGTTTGTTCCTTGCCTATGAGCTATTGCAAATGGCAAGAACCTGGCTCTAATGGTGCTTCTCTGCCTAAACCGAACAGCGGGGCAGCACCCACTCCTCTTTGGTTCAACAGGCACCTGAAGTGTGACAGCCTTCCAGCAGCTTTAAGCGGATCCGTGGCGAGGTTGTCATATGACGCCCATAGCCTCTCTTTAATTCATTCAACAAGATTGTAAAAAAAAACAGGAGTTAGTTATCTACCACATCAACCAATATATTTGTTTTAGGTGTGGGCATGGGGTTCAGCTTTCAACCCGGGCCTACTTCAAGACCCAACCCATGTTTTGGTAATTTCTAAACTATTTAGTTCATGCTTAATTTATTATTATGATTTTGTGCTTTATGTCTTGTTCATAGAGTCGGCTTGTATGCTTCTTTTGTCTATGTTTTAGGAGTACACCCCCCAAACCCTATTTTTGCAGGATTATACTGGGTTTGTTCTTTGTTGTTGTTTGCTAATCCAGAAATTATTCAAACTTTGCTCTAGTTATACAATTTTGGGATGATTTTTTGTTGGGCTGCGTAGTGCACGCGCATGGTACCTATGGCTATTGGCTTTTAGGTGTGGTAAGAAAAAAAAGGTTACCTGCGGCGGCAGCAGCACGGGGCCATATTGTCTGCTCTATATCTGAACCATCAATGTTTTCTCCCCACATGCAAACCTCCCCACCAAGAACTAGCGCCTGCTGCTTTGGGTCGGTGATGTTAGCGAGTGGCTCATTCGTGTAAAAACCTTGCCACGTAGCATCTAAATGGTCAAGATACCACTTGTCTTGGTTGCTCACGATGCACCGCAACCCTGCAGCAACCACTTGTTGAGCCACACCAGAACCAAGCCTGTTTGAAATGTTGATTATATGAGGATGTCGTGTTGATTTAGAGTGTGTTTGGGTGGCTTTTTTTTATCAAGGAAGTCGTTTGGCTCAAAAATGAGAACAATAAGAAAAATCGCTTGTCATAAACGAGAGACTTGCTATACAATACCAGTTGTGGACAACAGTTTTGGGACTCAGTTTTTTGCCGAAATTGTTGAAGGTCTCTTCCCTGAAAATTTTGTTTCATTTAAAACATATATTGCGTTATCATGTAGTCCAACACTTGAAATTACGACAACAACAAACCCAGTAAAATCCCACACATAGTAGGGTCTTGCTTACCAGTTTATAACATCATAGCCATGGGATAAAGCAATCTTCTGTGCTCTCAAGACAAAATATTGGTATGCTAGGGGTCCATCCCATTGGCGTTTCTTTAACCTATTGAGAAGGTCGCCAAATGATTTCAATTTATGTTGGGTCTTCATCACCGAATGAAAACGGAGAAATGTTATTTGCACTCTCACCTAGAGGTTGCAAATTGCACCCCAATCATATTTTGCCACTGTCTACATGTCACAATATGATTGGGAGTGCAATTTGTACTCTGAGGCAAGAGTGCACATAGAATTCCTCTATGCAAACGGTATTGTTATATCAAACGTTACCACTTGTTTATACGGGGAGTTGATGTCCAACAACCTGCAGTTAAAACCCCATATATCGCACCTTTTAGTAATTCCATCGTTCATCTGGTAAACATATACTACATCCGTCCCAAAAAGATTTACACGTTTTGACTAAAGTTAAAATTAAGGGAGGATAATTTTGTATTGACTTTCCAAAAATACCCTTGATGTGATGGGTAAAAGTAAAATGTGATATGTAGATTATTAAGAAAAAGGTATGATGTGATAGGTAGGGTTTGAAAAAGTAAGGGGTAAAAGTGGTTTTTTAATAGAAATGGGTAGGAGATTGTGAGACGAAATTTTTTTGAAAGGTGTAAATTTTTTTGGGACGGAGGGAGTATATATTTTTTGCAGATAAAGACGGATGGTGAAATCTTATTAATGGTAAAAAAAACTCAAAGATGAAACTCACTCGTGTTCACTTCGTCTCCCCCAAGATGAATAAATCTGTATTTGAATATCTTACTAAAATCTGAAAAGCAAGAATATGAAGTGCCACACACATTCTGTTACTCCCTCTATATCAAAAAAATTAATTTTTACGCTAATTTGGGGGGGGGGGGAGAATTACCGGAGAGAACCCCATCGATGACTCTGAAGGTAAATTCATTGCTCACATCTAATGGCTGTTGACAATCTCTTGATGGCCATAACAAAGGGTACCCTACACCCCTATACAGTTTATACCAACTGTTAGCTAACCAATTCGTAAACAAAAGGGCAGCCCAGTGAACTTAGCATCCTTTTGGAGCAATGGTTCGGGGAAGGGTCCCACCACAAGACTGTAATGGATTCAAACCTTACCATGACTGTGCATGCCCTGGAACATCAATTTCGGCCAATACATTGATTCCGCGTCTTTGTGCGTATCTGAAACTCTCGTATTAGAAGAGAAGATTCAAAACGACAAAAGGAAACATAAAAACAATAATAAATTGTCACTTACCTCACAATTTCAGTGGCATCGCTTGTCGTGTACCGCTCCGAAGTAGAATAAGCACCGTCCCACAGTTTGGGAAATGAAGGCAACTCAAGTGGAAATGATTGTGTGTCCACAATATGCCAATGCAATACATTCTGCACAAGCCAAAAGGCAGACTTGGTTTTGAGTTCTCAAACATGGCCACATTGTTCAATGCTTTTTACATGAATGATGAAAAGTTGGTAAGGCTCAGTTTGGCCTAGCTTTTCGAGGTCTAACAGTGATTGGGTTAATGTTTTGGATAATATTCTAAAACATATCGTTGGATACCATTTTCAAAATGCTAAAGCTAATGCCAAATGGAGCCGAAGTAACATACCAGCTTTGAATATGTCATAGAGTCAATAACCTTCTTTATAACTGGAAGTGGCAGATAATGCCGCGCGGTATCTGCATCACAAAAAGCAGAAGTAAAGAAGAATATACCAATTCGGGGTATTTCACAGATTACGAAGAAGGGCAATATCAGAAGAATCTGACCAATCAAAAGGCCTCTATAAGAGAACCTTGGCTGGTCCAAAATCATCCACGGCACTTGACGAACTTCAACTGCTTTGGCTGTGAAGTTGAAATAGCACAATTGGCTAAACGTCTGCGGCATTAGTAACAAGCAAAGTAAGAGTAAATTTGATCATTATAATAGCATCTTAGAATGAGATTGTGAAAGCATGAAACCTGCAACCCATGAAGAGCCCCATAAACTGTTTGTGCCTGCATAACAATTGCGATACTTTTAAAAATTGGAGATCGCAGATGGCGTAAATCCATGAACGCAACAGACCTGGCGACACCTACCTGGAGATATGCATATATTGGATCTCCATTATCAGTTATAGACAAGTTGTACGATTCATCAACTCCATGTTGCAGCTGCATTGCAGATAATCTATATCAAGACTTTGCGTTCCTTTCCTAAAATGCCAATCTATAGGACCCCATGGTTGACATAAATACGGCTTAACAATAGACTTTAAGGTTGAGTTGAAGTCACTTGTTGGGACTGTCTGCCATCACTCTAACCCTGGCATTAGTATGATATTGTCTGCTTTGAGTCATGTCCTCGCAGATTAATGGAGTTTTTCATCAGCATATGGTGTAATAATTGGATTCGCGTCCAAATATCACTGAATCGTGTAGGTTATTTAATTCTACTCGAGGCCTTAATAACCCAATATTCGTTCTCTAGATTTTCCAATGTGAGATGCTGTAACACTTAACATTCTATGAACATAAAGGGATGGGATAAATTGGGTACCTCATCGCTAGGCGAACGAACGTCCACATGAATTCCTTTGAGCACGCGAGACTGGTTAAGGACAGAGATATTGTTGGCATCAATGACATGTGGTCCTCGGATCATATCAAGTGTCCTAAAGAACCCATCCTTGAGAACCCCAGAGACATCCAAATAACTGCTTCCTTCAGTCTTGAGCTCAAAATCACTGCTCAAATAAAGACTGTGGTGGCCATGGCTAACTGATCTGGGCATAGGCCATATGTTCAATCTCTCATTAACACCAGCACCAGAAATGGCTACTGATTTAGCAAGAAGATGAAACCCAATCGCCCAAAATACAATCTTGACTACCAAATTAGCAGGAAGGACCATCTTCTAATCTTGTATTGTATTCTTCCAACAAATCCAAGCATTTACTAAATTGGATAAGAAAGAATCAGAAATTCTGCAATTTTACAGTCATCTCCATTTATGCTTAACTACAAGAACAAGAAAATCATTCTTTTTTCATTGCAAGAAAGAGAAAAGGAATTTAGTGAATACAGAGTAGCATACCAATTGTTTAGGTGGGCAGTTTGCAGAGCAAATAAAACATTGAAAAAAAATGTGGGCTATAAATATATGGTGGAGATCCGTCCGAATTTCATTATTCACTCTCAAAAATACCTCAAATTTAAGAAAATAAAGTTGTAAAAAAAACTTTTAAGGCAAAATAACAGGAAGAAAAAAAGAGGCAATTTTTGTCATGGAGTTTGGTGGTTCACATGTTCATGTTAGAGTGGAAATGGAGCAATAAAGAATGATAATACTCCATATGTTTGTTGAGTTGGCTTTCCACTGTGTTTAAGACAGTGAGAATTGTCTTCACAGGAAAGTACAAAGTCCTTTCTCTCCATCCTTTTGCTTGCTCCTCTGCCAATAAATGAGACAATTGGCATATGGGTGCAGCAAATTGCATTATTTCTTGTTTGATTTTGAGATTTTCTACTCCCCCTCTTCCTAAACTGTTTGAGCTTTAAAGTTCACCCACTTCTTTTTCTATTATTGCACTCTTGGTCAACTCAAAGAATAGTTCTCACTTTGACTTTTTTAAATAAAATTTGATTAAATTTAATTACTCCGCATAAATTAATAAAAAATTCTAGTCTTTCGTCTAGTTTAATTGAATAAAAAATCAAATTGAACGAGCACTCTACGATTGATGAAGTATTACAAATATGAGTCATATAAAAACAATAATTTAAACAGATCCAATTAGATCTAACCTTTCAAAATAAACTAGAAAGTTTTAGAAATATTCGTTATTAGAAAGACTGTGTTTCTATCTTATGCTTCTACCGGCTCATATAAATTTACACAAAATATATAACAAAATCACATTTCTTTTTATTTATTTAAATTTTTTATAGTAATTAAACAAAATTACAGCTCAATGGGTGACGTGCTCAACCACCATCTACACGGACAAAAGCCTCAGGGGTACAAGGGCAAACTATGATCATTGATTATTACATTGCATATTAATACAAAAATGATTTAGTTAGATTTAATTTATAATATATTTAAAAATAATCACTATATTTTATAAATATACAATGTAATTTTTTTAAACTAATGATCAAAATTTTTCTAGTTTGACTTGGAAAGGTCAAATAAGTGTGTGTCTGATAGATACTCCCTTCGTCCTATATCTTTTTTCCCGTTATGCAAAACAAAGAAAAATCCCAAATTTTTTCAATCTATTTTATTTAAATATTGGTATAGAAATAAAAAATAAAACATACATATTTAAAAACTACATCAAAAGTTCAACAAAACAAGTGGTGACAAGAATATTTTATTTTATCATATAGGCCATGAAAAAACACAAATAAATATAAATTCCCGTAAAGTTGGAATAATGCTCTGTGAAGAAAGTTTTAGGACGGAGGGAGTACATGAATTTTCCCTACCTTGTTATGCATCATACAAGAAGTCTACTACCACTTGACTCTAGCTTCTTGCTCGACCGGGCTGGCAGGTAATGTTGTATTATGAGAGGATCAATGCTTAATTGACCAACCCTTATGTAAACACCCAAGACAAGGTCTATCATTATAAATTTATCTAATGATTGTGAACATTGTACTATAGCGTAGAGACAATCCGGCTAATTGTAATAATTGCAATAGACATAAAATTTTTTATTTCGGGTACGTTATTTAGCTACGGAGCACGCATGATAATTAAAGTGTAAAATACTTTGCATCTTCTCGTAGCCTAATCTTATGTGTTATACCTCTCTCCTCCCTTCTTTATACACCAGTGGTCACTATTATGAGTCGTAGTTCCGTTGCCCGTTTCGATTATTATTTTAATTCGTTTCATTTTCAAGGTGAGTCTGGGGACCTATATAATGATAGGATACAAATCTAGATCAATTTTATGTTCATAAATGGATTATTATGGTTGATTTGTATGTTAGCTTTATATATTTAAAAAACTTGGCCAACGTTTTTAATTTAATTTTTTTGATCTTTATGTTTTATGTTGAAAACACAATTTTAACCGTTCGAAAGATCTATAGATGATATAAAAATTTTATATGTTATTTGGTTGAGTTTTGTGGTTGAGATGACCCTCAAAATGTCACTGAACATTTTTGCCCAACCGCAGAGATCAGACGTAAAAGATGAAATAGTTATTCGAATAACCACATTCGTAATATGAATATTCATACAATCCAGCCTAACATGATTTGATTCGGCCCAAAGTGGCTTTATGTCTAAAAACTAGATGGGTTATTTGGATAACTCACTTGGTTATTTAAATAACTTTCTCTATTTTTTCAACTTTTTTGCGATTCTGTTTGTTTGGGTTTAGGTTTCACATTGATCCATTAGGCCGAATCGCATAATGGGTAAGGTAAAACATGGTACTTTGGACCTCCAATCAACATAGTTCTCTCATTGTTCGGTTGGGAGAGATCGAGAATAATTTAATCAATACCTTTCACTTCTTTGTTTCCCCGTGACAAACATTAACACTATGTTTGGTTCAATGAATTTGGAAGGAAAAAAAAGAAAATGGTTTTCTCTCATATTTCTCACCAAAATGGGAGAAATTTGATTTTTCCTCAACTTGGTACATTTTGCATTCTCATTTTCTTTTCCTTCCACTTTTCTTTCTTTTCTCTTATAACCAAACAAGAAAAACTGTTTTCCACTTCATTTTCTTTTCTTTTCCCTTTCAAATTCCTTAAACCAAACATAGTGTAGGGTAAGATTGTGTATTAGACACAAAAAAGAGTGGATATAGTCGAACTTGAAGTGGATTTAACAATAACTTAATATTATTTTTAATTTTTAAAATACTATGATATGATTTGACATTGGTGAGATATTGTACTATATCAGTCTGGAGTGATATTACACCGAGTGCTTTTGGTCATAAAATTGAACCTTTAATAAAATGGTACAATACATATTCTATAAAAATCTCGAACTACTCATTCTTGTTTAAGTAATCATCCAAAATATGAGCAAAATATAAAGAAAGTACCAAAATAACAACTGCATATTTCAAAGCATTTTTTGGTATTATATATTGGCTTTATTAGCATTGTAACTTATATTTTTGAAATAAAAATATAATACTCTTATTTTGGTATTTTTCTATATTTAAACCTATTTTAATTTTCCTCTCCCCCTATTTATGGAGATAATTCTCTGTAATGATATTTATTGACTTATTGTTGATAAACCGTATTTAACTTATAAACTGATTAAAAGTTAAATATTTTTTCGTGTATATAAAATGATATAAATGATATATAAGTCATTTGGAGATATTTATAATAGATAAGAGATAATTTGTGAATGATCTAATCAAAACAGAGAAACAAAAAAATTGCTTTTAAAATAAGTAGGTAAATTGACCAAATTTGTCACTTATAGGTAATTTATAAGCCAGCTATAAGCACAGAGAAATGTGTTCTCTGCTTATTAATAAAGTTAAAAACAATTTATAAACAATTTTGACTGGCTACTATGTATCCCAACAAATTTTATTTGAAATTTTTGCTTATTCAAATAGAAATCATTTTTGTTTGAGAAATGCTAGATTCATAAACAAAATTGTCACAAAATTCACAAACTTACCAATGGGTATAACCATTGGCACCACCCGACAATTCCACAGGCGCCCGGGACTAGTAGACCCGATCACGGGCTCGGGTATCTGGCCCGCCCAAAAAATAGCGGACTTGGGATTGATATTTTAGGGTACGGGCCGGGCTTGAGCTTTATAAATGGCGGCCCAAATTTTTTAGGACCGGGCTCGAGTTTATGCTCAAGCCCACGGCCCGGCCCGGCCCGAATAAATTAAATATTTATTATTAATATAATTATAATAAAATAACAATAACAACATTAATAATAATAATAATAATTGAGAACAAACCTATTTCAAATTATTATAAACACACATACATACTTCTATGGAGAGAAAAACTAAACTATAAGTATATATAATAAGATAAATACATCTTTACTACTCCGTATTGTTTGCAATGTATCAGACATTGATTATGACATTCCAATAGATAATATTTTGTACTCCATACATAGTAGCAATATCAAACAAAATATATTTATATATCAATTTTTCTTTCATTCACTCATAATAGTTTTTATATCAAATATCTAATATATTAATTTGTAACTTTTTTAAAAAAAATTATTTTAAAATTATTTAGAAGTTTTTGTCGGCCGGACCGGGCAAGCCCGAAACCCGCGGGTAACCATGCGGGCCGGGCTTGGGCTTCAATTGTTAGGCTCGTTATATGGGCCGGGACGGGCTCAAGCCTAGAAAATTTTCGTAAAGTAGTGTCTCGGCCTGGTCCGAAACCCGGCCCGGCGAGCACTTTGATCAGGTCTACCCGGGAGGTATCAAAGTCTGAACCCACCGGACCTCACCAACCCTGGTAGTTTGACCGGTTGGATGTCAAGGGGGTCAAACCTGTGAGATCATGACTTCATTCGTAAAAGGGTTGAAGACTGGCCGGCTTGAATACTGGCCGGGAGGATGCCTTGAGATAAAAGTATCGATTAAAAAGTGTTTTCTATTCTTATAAATAAGAGTGAAAGCCTCATTGAGAAGAGAAACAATTAATAATCCATACGGCTGGTAATTTGTAATCGGTCCCTACATCATTAATAACAAATCGAGTTAAATGTGTTCCTACCTACAACTCTTTTGCTTTTGTGACTTATTATTACGTTGGTTTAACATCATCACTTACTACTTACTATTTGTAAACTTTAAAAGAAAATTTAAATAATCTAAAATAATTTTAAAATATAAATTCAGTTATAAATGATTAATTTGTAAATTTTGTGACCTACGGTATTTTGTGAACAGCTCTAAATTGTTTATCCAAAAGCAACTACCCAAGGCCAAGTGGAAGTATAATACGCCGGACGGAAATCTTTCTTAGGTGCCCGGAATAACCCTTCTTAGCTTGCCAGGTTCCGTGCACAAAATGGATAGCTGGATCGACGATGACGACGGCGACTTTTTCTCACCTTTCACGGCGGCTACCGTTGCTACCAATACAACAAGCGCCGGCGAGCACGGTAAATTTCACGCAAACAGTCAAAACTTCATCTTCTCTCCGCCGCCGCCACTAGTGAGTCCCGACTCTGAAGACGGCAGCGATTGCAGCCACAGCACCTATCTCAGTTTCAACCTCGACGAGAATCAAAGGACGCCGAAGATATTTGACCGATTCTACGATTCCTCGTCTGATGACGATAAGGACGAGGAGTTCACCCGTCAAAACGACGCTGCCCAGAAACGCCTCGATTACATGATCCAATTCCTCGACCGGAAGCTCTCTTCATCGCTGGACTCTGCGTCATTCAACAGCCGCAACAATAGCAGCATTAATCAGCCTCTTCCTGAATTTGTAGGCCAGGGCGGCGGCAGGGGGATATTCAAGCTCCAGGACCAGGCAGGGACTCACCCGGGGAGGCCGCCATCTCTTGAATTGAGGCCTCATCCCCTGATAGAAACCCAATTTGGGCGTTTTTTGAGGACTATTATTTGCACTGGTGACCAGCTGTGGGCTGGCTCGGAAACTGGTGTCCGTGTTTGGAACTTAGCTGATATTTATGGTGTAGCACCTGATGAGAATTTGGAAAATGGTGCCGCGCCATTCTTTGAATCAGTTGAAACCCCGCCCACCTTGTGCCTGGTAGGTGATGCTGGCAATAGGGTTGTGTGGAGTGGACATAAAGATGGCAGAATCAGATGCTGGAAAATGGACAATGCTTGTGGAAGCTTGGGGGATTTTTCTGAAGTTCTATCGTGGCAGGCTCATAGTGGACCAGTCCTCTCCATGGTCATTACTTCGTATGGTATGGTTTCATATTTTAGCTTCATTAACTAATCGGTATGATGCATTGCACCATTTGAAATTGGACTTTGGGTACAAGAGTTTTGCTTCAGCTTTTCTGCTAAATCTGTTAGGCACTTATATGTTAGAGGTTTTAGTTTTCTTATCAATGCACATGAAACAACTTGTTAGATCCAATAACAAGTGACCATTTGGTTTTTATCTGGCAGAATCATGGGAAAATGTAATTGCAACTAAATAGACATTAGGGGATCTGAATTCATCAACCCGATCAAAATGTCTTCTTTTATGAGTCAATTTTGTCTCTTATTATAATCCTCGAATTCTTGATAACCTAACATGCAAATAGTATCTTTGCGCTTGCTGGGTTTCTATCTGCCATCAGATATAAGATGTTTTGAAAAGTCTAAAACCAACCCTCAGAACTCATTAAAAATGCTAACACAATATAGTACGTGTTTGTAATGACTACTACTATCATATTTTCGTATGTGGTTTCAATGTATTGGCAAGATGATTTTAGAGTTGGACTTGGTCTAGCTTAAGGAATAGGCCCAATATCATGGGTAATGGGTTGGGCCATGAACTCATTAGTTGGTTTAGCCAAGGACACCGTCAACCAATCCCAAAAGTTTTGGACCCACATTATTCATGATATATTGTCCAATAGACCACATTCTACATATCTCTATAGCCATGTTATAGTATATTGGTAGTTGGGTACTTGTGTTATGTGGGACTATGGTATTCTCATTGCACTTTTCCATATCTGGCCAGAATAACACTTGTGTTATATTGATTCTTGTGTTATTCTGGTGGAAATGGTACTCCCATCTCAACGAGAAAATGCATATCACGTTGACAAAATTTTGGAAAAGAAGTCCTTTGCATTTTGGAGGAGGAACTTACAAGGAAGCGAATGAAGCGGTGCACAAGCTTAGGGAGTTTCAGGGATTATCTGCAAGAATTTGAAAAGTTGATGAATCATCTACTCCAATTGCCTGATAAAGCCTTACTTGGAGTGTTTCTTTCCGGCCTGAAGGAAGAGATAGCAGGGGATGTCAAATTAATGAAGCCAAACAAATTGTAGAGAGCCATAGACTTAGCTAAAAGAAAAAAATGAGCAATTGATGCAACAAAGAGGCGTACATGCAACAGGGAAAGTGCTCTCAAGAATGCAGCAACCAGCCTCTATACTCACAACTACAATGCCTAGTACTCCAGTTTGAACTCCATGAAGGCTGACCCTGACTGAAATGCAACAGCAAAGGAAAAAAGGTTTTTGCTTTAACTCTGATGAGAAATTTGTGCTTGGACATAAATGCATGCTACAACAAGCACTTGTGATTGATATTCAGAAGGCTAGCAAAAAGCATTTGCAGTGGTAGAAGAAGAAGATACATGGGTTTCTCTAAGTGCCTTAACTGGAGGAGGATGGAAAGCATTAGAGGAGGATGACAAACATTGCGAATGAGTGGTTGCATTAAATGACAAGTTGTCTATGTGTTAATCACAGCAGATCAAATTTGAACTTCATACATTACAGTTGAACCAATAAATCCCTTTTTGTGAGAGTTGCTAATGATGTCGGATTGGAGTTGCCAAGAAAAGTTTATTGATGTTGAGGGTATCAATTCAAAATGGGGCTGTTATCACTGCCAATTTGAGAGAAGAACATTGTTCTGGTGATACCTTGGCTGGCTTAGAAAGGGCCAATCACAACAGACTATTGCAAACTAACAAGTAACAATGTACAATATAAAGAAGGAAGTAAGCATTATTGACTGGTACGGGCTCCCTGTCGCTGCCCTGGAAGCATCACAACGGTGGCATCATCGTGTCGTCATGATTTGGATTGGAGCACGTCTTCAACTCCTACACCTCCCCTGCTTCCATGCCATCGCCCCATCCTCACCGATCGCCACCCCACCTTCCTCCCTTTTACATCGACGCGAGAACGGTGGGTTCTAGTTGAGATGGCGGTCCAATTTTTATTCAGGGTACACAAATAGTAAGTGTTTGTGCTTAAGCATTACAGAGATGTAGTGTCTCTGTGACGAAATAATGCTAATTGTAGTTTTTTTCCTCTTTTACAACATAGGAAAAATTATAAAATGTTCTTGATAATGTATTATTTGGCATATTTGACAGTAAAATTTTCATCCAAATTACACTAACTGTCTATGTATCAAGATTTACATATATGTATTGTTTGTGTAACTAAACAATGATAATTTAACTTTTTTCTTTTTTTTTGAATATAGGGAAATTTTTTAAATGTTATTAATGCTGGTTTATTTTGTATATTTGACCAATATTTAATTTCTTATTACTAGATTATTTGACCTATTTAACAGGTGCAATTTTTATACGGTGTACATAGAAATTAAACATTTGTGTTTAAATAATCACAAGCATATTGTATTTGTATGATAAAAAAGATCCAAATTATGGTTTGTTTTTTTTGTTTTCTTGTGTAAAAAATTAGGAAATGTCTTTGTTTTTCAAATATTTGGCATATTTGATGCCTTGATTGCATTTGGTCACGAATGTATCAAATCTGGTAACACATTGTAAAATTAATAACAAATTTTTTACAAAATTAACAATTCAAAACAACCAACACATTGACAATATGTGAAATTCCCTTCACATTCAGTTAACATACACAGACACTACTTAATCACGCATTGACAGAGAATTAGTGTTAGTGATAACAGACACTTAATGTATTTGAGTAGCCATTCATAGACAGTTAACATTTTTGAGGTCCATGTGTGCTCATGAAAAGTAATTCAATCGAATTATTGTCGATCACAAAAAAAAAGTTATGAAGTGATAGAATTTAGGATGGGGTATGGATAACTGGATTGGGTAATAAGACACTTGGGCTGAACCAAATTAAAAGATTAAATCCAATCGATTAGTTAGTTCAACTCAAGGGCTTATATACCGGTTTATTTTCTCTTCAAGTTCCGATGTGGGATACTCTTTAACACTCTCCCTCAAGTGGACAACCGGGCCATTTTGAATCTAACCGGTTGACCACTTGTAAATGAACTCCCATTCCCTTGACTTTTTTTTATGAGCGCCAACACCTAAAGGACCACGAGTCGCTGGGTATGGACTTCCAGACGAGCAATCGTGTTAAACAGGCCACAGGCCGTTGGGTACATACTCCATACGGACAACTGGGCTAAAGACTAACGGGCCGCTAGGAATGAACGTCTAGACGGACACCTTGACAAACGAGGTGGGCTAAAACTGGTTCCGATACCATGATAGAATTTAGGATGGGGTATGGATAACTGGATTGGGTAATAAGACACTTGGGCTGAACCAAATTAAAAGATTGAATCCAATCGATTAGTTAGTTCAACTCAAGGGCTTATATACTGGTTTATTTTCTCTTCAAGTTCCGATGTGGGATACTCTTTAACGAAGCAAACATGAAAGATGAAGCAATGACCATTAAGGCAAACACTATTCCAGGTGCATTTATTTAGGTGTGGTGAAACTCTTAAAATAAAACTTGTCTACTAATAGCATTTAAAAAAAATTAAAAGTCAGTGATTGCAATTGCAGTCACAGTCGCCTTACTAACTCTGCCTGTGATTGTAGTGCGAGCAATGATCATCCAGTGTCGCATCTTCCTCTAATAATATCATTGAACCATTAGTAGTGGATAGAGTTCTACTCTCTACTAAGGTAACATGAATGAGCTATTGGTACAAACTATGGACTTCGTAATTACGTTGAGTCATATTAAAAGCCAAAAGACAGTCCTCTTTGTGCTTGAAGCTGTCTTTATGGCCACCTCTTAGTTTTCATCCCACAGAATATAGGAAATCATGGTATGCTTGATCTTCTTTCTCCTTGACTACTTGCCGTTGTTATTGGAACTCTCAAAATATCTAGAACTCTCTAAGTCTGGTTCCCATCAATAGTTAACAAACATGTCACACTTTCAATTTCTACAGTTATCTTTAAATATAATACCCTTTTCTCTCTCATTATTTTGGGTGAAGTGATCTGGCTCTACACACTCACGTTATATATGCCAGCATCTACCGTTTAGGTAACTGGTTACATTCTATGTGTGCGGATTAAATTATGTAAATGGATCAAAGAAGCGAATAAACACAAATAAAGAAAATGATGTCGTACTAGATGAGAACCAGGCAATATATGTACTCAAATTTCTATTTCACATTGAAGTTGTAAATTAATTAACTAATAAAAAAATATTAAAGATATTTAAAATATACGGCCTTTGTCCCACAACAAGGTTTAAACTTTGACTTCATGGAGTTTAGGAAAAATGTTGAAAAGTGAAACGTGTAGTTGGAAAATGTTGGAAATTGTTTAGAAGAGAGACTAATGCTATGAACCATATATTCCTTTCCTAAAGTGGAAATGTGAGAATGTGAGATGTCTAAAGTTTATTTTGGTACAGGCAAAAAAAGAAAGTTTAGACTTCATTGCGGAATGGAGGGAGTAATGAATTAGGATTAGGGGTATTCTAAGAACTTTGTCAAATAACTAATTTACAAACAACTCACCTTACAATACATTTTTCACATAAACAACTTACTCAAAACACTTCAACTAGTCAACTACCCAAGCAACGGATACAAATAGCTATCAACTGGCCGTCAATAGGGCCTTTAACCATATAAATGATAGGAAAGTAATTAATAAACCAACTCTTACTAAAATACTAAAAATAGGATAAAGTCTATTTAAGGTTACGCCCTACATCATTCCTTATGCAATAAGGAGCATGCAAGTTGTGGCCTTCTACTCGTTATATCATAAGGATTACAGAGACAGTCTAAGGCACCTTCTATTGTAGTGCAAGCAACGCTCATCCACTTTCGCATCTTCCTCTAATAATCTCATTGGACCATTTGTAGTGGATAGAGTTCTCCTCTCTACTAAGGTAACATGAATGAGCTATTGGTACGAACTATGGACTTTGTAATTAAGTTGAGCCATGTTAGAAGCCAAAAGACAGTCTTCTTTGGGCTTTAAGCTTTCTTCATGGCCATCTCTTGGTTTTCATAAATCATGGTATGCTTGATATTCTTAGTCCTTGACTGCTTGCCTTTGTTATTGGAACTCTCAAAATATCTAGAACTCTCTAAGCCTGGTTCCATCAGTAGTTAACAAACATGTCACGCTTTCACTTTCTACAGTTATCTTTAAACAGAAAACCTTTATCTCTCTCATTATTTTGGGTAAAGCGATCTGGTTCTACACACTCACATTATATATGTCAGCATCTACCATTCACGTTACTGGTTACATTCTATGTGTGCTGGATTAAATTATTTAAATGGATCAAAGAAGTGAATAAACACAAATAAAGAAAATGGTAGCATAATAGAGAGGATAGCTTTGTTATTTTGATGAAACATAATTTCTTCTAGGTGATCTATGGTCGGGATCTGAGTGTGGTGCTATCAAGGTCTGGACATGGGAAGCAATTGAGAAATCATTTTCTCTAACAGCAGAGGAACACCATATGGCTTCTTTACTAATAGAGAGGTCATATGTGGATATTAAGAACCAAGGTACTCTTAATGGCAATAATATATTCTCTGCTGATGTCAGATATATGGTGTCTGATCGCTCTGGTGCAAAAGTGTGGACTGCTGGCTACCTGTCTTTTGCATTATGGTAAGCGACCTCTAGGAATAAACTTTTGACTTCTTTTAAGAGAACTAGTAAACTTTATTCTGGAAATCTAAGCAACTTCTAGGAGTGTTGTTTGAATGTATATCTTTCACTTTTCTTATGCATTAATTATTGTAACATGTGGAGCATCTATTTTTGTGCATTGCTTTTTCACATGCCCTTTTAGTGTGCATTGCTTTTTCACAAGATTCATAGGATTTATTTGTAACATATCTGTGACTGCATCTAATTTAAGATGTCGCTAGTTTGTAGTTTAGGTGAAAGGGTTCTACATCCATTATTTTCAAGATGATGTCTTCACAATAGTGGATCATTAAATTTACTTGTAGTGATTTACTACAAATGAAATGAAACTCATTTGAGTAAACTAGGGAAGTTCTATGCTTTCCCTTTTATGTTTATTGCTTCTGGGTTATTCATTATTCTTTGTGGTAAATATAATAATTTATTGATTATTATCATATGTAGGGATGCACGGGTGTGGGAGTTATTGAAAGTGTTCAACATAGATGGTCAGGTTGAAAGTATCTCGGCTGTTCAAGATCCTGTAATGGAAGAAGAGTTGAGGATGAAGTCTGTATATGTTTCAAAGAAGGAGAAGTCACAGACCTCCTTCAGTTTCTTTCAGCGATCGTGTAATGCTATTTTGGGAGCAGCTGATGCTGTTCGTAGAGTTGCAGCAAAAGGAGGTTTTGGAGATGATAATCGAAGAACTGAAGCACTTGTCATAATGATTGACGAAATGATTTGGACTGGATGTGCTAATGGATTACTGGTCCAATGGGATAGTGATGGAAATCATGTGCATGAAGTTCAGTACCATACTTCTTCTGTTCAATGCTTTTGTACTTTTGGATCACGAATCTGGGTTGGATATGCCAGTGGGATTGTTCAGGTGTTGGATATTAATGGTAAATCACTTGGAGAATGGTTAGCACATGGGAGTCCAATTATAGAGATGGCTGTTGCAGATGGTTATGTATTTACCTTAGCAAATCATGGTGGTATACGTGGGTGGAGTATATTATCTCCAGCACCAATTGATGATCTATTACATTCAGAGTTGGCTGAGAGGGACTTTTTATATACAAGAATAGAGGATCTGAAAGTATTGGCTGGCACATGGAACGTTGCACAAGGAAGAGCCTCTCATGACTCACTTATAACATGGTTAGGTTTTGCAGCTGCGGAAGTTGGCATTGTTGTTGTTGGGCTGCAGGAAGTGGAGATGGGTGCTGGTTTTCTTGCAATGTCTGCTGCTAAAGAAACAGTGAGATTCTATCCGTTTAGTATCCCTTATGTGTATTTGGTTCTTTTTTCCCCCTATGTTTACTGATTATTGCACATTGACTTGGAGCTACCTTGACTTTTCACTCAAGGATTTCCTCTATTATGCTTTGGGTTTCCAAAATAAATAAAAATAAGTCAATATAAGATTCAGGTACGGGTCTATATTTCAATGTTGTTAGCATACATTGTAATTTTGTATTTGCATGTATGTTTTAGATGCAGGTGGGCCTTGAGGTAAGTTCCACCGCTCAATGGTGGATGGACATGATTGGGAAAACTTTGGATGAAGGATCAACTTTTGTATGTGTTGGTTCCAGGCAGTTGGCAGGCTTGCTTATTGGTGTATGGTAGGTGCTATTTGACAAAACTAGTGCAGCCAATTCTAGGAGGGTCAAAGTTGGTACTGGTTATCCAGTTGGAATTGAAAGTTGGTTTCTATTTGTATGTTTTTTCTGTGGGTTCAATACAAGCAATGAAAAAAGATACGAAACAAGAAATACGATGATCATTAAACCTGCAACCTTTTGTCTCAAAGATGCAAACTATCAAATGTATTAAAGGGAAATCTTATGTTGTCCTCCAAGCATTTAGCCCTCACCTAAACACCTACTGACTACTGTCATACCACAAACTATAACCTTCTTACCACTACTGTACCTAGTTGTCCCAACTTATTCTCGCTTCTCGCCACCACTGGCGGCATCATTACACCCAAGCAGAAAGCATGATGTTTTCTATTATATAGAATTCCTAGTATAAACTATTGTTTAGATTTGTCAATGGACTTTTTGCCTTATCTTCATTTTGTTGGGACCTCCACTGCTTAGTAGCTCCTAAATTTTGATTGTGAGTGATTTTTTTCAGGGTTAGAAGAAATATTAGTCGTCATGTTGGGGATGTTGAAGTTGCAGCAGTTCCTTGTGGTTTCGGGCATGCAATTGGGAACAAGGTATCCATGTTTTCCTTTTTAGTGGCAGATTGGGAGTTAACTACATATATTATAGCCCAACCTATTATTGCTATTGAAGTAATGATCAATTTTAGTTCATTGGTAAAAGGGAGCTGTAGGCTTGAGAATGAGGGTGTACGGTCGTGTTTTGTGCTTCGTGAACTGCCACTTCGCTGCACACTTGGAGGCCGTTGGGCGCCGTAATTCTGATTTTGATCATGTGTATCGAGGAATGGTCTTCAGTCGGCCATCTAGCTTTCCCAATGCTGCTGCTGGTATAGTGCCACACCTACTCTCATCTTCCTTGCTTGCCTGGTTGGCATTTTTGATATGGCGTGTTTATGGTTGTCGCTTTCTGTTCGCGCTTTCTGTTGCAGCTAGTGTCTCATCTGTGGTTCAAATGCTACGTGGTAGCAATGTATGTACATAAATTCATAACATAACATTGGGTTAGTAGTCCATTATCTGTTATAAATTTATGGTTGTCATCAATGAAAAGATGAATATATATTCTAGCAGGGAGCAGTTAACTCTTTAGAAGCCATACCAGAGCTATCTGAAGCCGATATGGTTGTCTTTCTTGGTGATTTCAACTATCGTCTTGATGGAATATCGTATGATGAAGCAAGGGATTTTATCTCTCAGAGGTCTTTTGACTGGCTAAGAGAAAGGGATCAGTTGCATAAAGAAATGAAGGCTGGTAATGTCTTCCAAGGAATGCGTGAAGCAGTGATCAAATTTCCTCCTACATATAAATTTGAAAAGCATCAACCTGGTTTAGCTGGTATGTCAATATGTAATAGCTCTATTTTTATCTGTGTATTGTTCATTAATCACTTTTTGGTTTAATCTCAACTTTATTGGGTTGTGCTTGAATTTCTGGACCGGTTGAAATTTGTCTTTAAAGGGTATGATTCTGGGGAGAAGAAGCGCATTCCTGCCTGGTGTGACAGAATTTTGTACCGTGATTGCCGTACCTCTTCAGTTTCCACATGCAGCTTAGACTGCCCTGTAGTATCTTCAGTTCTGCAGTGAGTTCTCTATAAGTTGCCTTGTTTCAGCATTCACATCATTGGGCTATGAATCACCTTGTGACCTATTGGCTGTATTACAAGTGATCAGTTTCTCATTTTACAGTTTTTTGTTTCTATTCATTTTTTCTAGATGCTGATTTTATAGGTACTTGTTAGACTAATAGCACTATTAACATCTAATATAGTGTAATCTCCATCTAAAAAAAGGTCTTGGTTCAAGAACATTTATTTCTATAAAAAAAAGTTTGGTCTTGAGAGTCAACTTTAGATAAGCGGTTTTGGTGCATTATTACTCCAAAAAACTGATCAATAAGCAGCATTAGAGGTTTAAATTACCATTAACATCTTTAATTGTGCCAAGATGGAGTTGATTAAAAATTAAAAGCAATACCTTACTCAAGCATGACTCTTTTTTTGTGGATAAGGGTATTCCATCTCACCAAATGGAGTGATTCTATGGTGGACCTAAGGTCCACATGGACCTTCTCACATTTTTTTTTATTTTAAAAATGCATATTTCAACACTTGAAAATGCTTATTTAGCATATATGAAGGTTCACCATGGACCTCAAGTGCATGTAATAATTTGCCCACCAAATGACACCTAAGTTCATCTTCATCAATCGAGACTATGGGACTCAAGAAGTGATCATAAACCTCCATGCAGAATCATGCATTTTATATTTTGGCCTCTACGCTTATTATCAACAGGATTAATTTGTTACTAGGTATGAGGCTTGCATGGATGTGACAGACAGTGACCATAAACCAGTACGCTGCATATTCAGCGTTCAGATTGCTCGGATAGATGAATCTGTGAGACGGCAAGAGTATGGAGAGATCATGAGATGTAACGAGAAGATAAAGTCGTTGCTGAAAGAAGGGTTTGAAGTTCCTGATGCAATTGTCAGCACAAACAACATAATCCTCCAAAACATGGACGCATCCATCTTGCGCATCACAAATAAGTGTGGGAAGGGCATAGCCATGTTTGACATAATCTGCGAAGGCGAGACAACTGTTAGGGATGATGGGCAAGCTTTTGACCATCGTCCACGAGGTTCTTTTGGTTTCCCCAGGTGGCTTGAGGTAAATTCTTGCAATTAAGCAGAGATACTTCTTTCTAATCCTATTAACTGCTTTCATGCCTTTATGTTATACTCACAGCAAGTTTGAACAAATATGTGACATATATCTAGAGCTTGATCAGATTTTTCAATTCCCCCCAAGTTTTGTTTCCTCATTATGTTATTCATCTAGTAATCTCTGTTCTCAAGATGGAACCGTGATGTTTAACTACTACACAAACAGGTAAGCCCGGTTACTGGGATAATTGAACCAGATCAGATTACTGAAGTCATAGTTCATCACAAGGATTACCAGACGGTAGAAGAGTTTGTAGATGGGGTCCCGCGAAACTGTTGGTGTGAAGATGCAAGGGACAAGGAAGTGATACTTGTAGTCCATATCCGCGGCGGCTGCACCACTGAGATGAGGTGCCACCGCATCCGTGTCCGCCACTGCTTTTTAGGCATCAAGATTGCCCCTCAAAGTAACAGTAACAGAAGCTCCGGCGACTCTAATAATAACCTTTTCCGGGCAGATGTCCTCCACCGAGCTGATATTCAACACCTTAGCTTCTCATCAGATGTTTTTGAGCAGCTCAAGAGCATTCAAAGTCCTTAAGGGGTGTGGTGCTGTTTTTTTGTGTCCCACACATGTGAGACATACATTATTGTTTGTTCATATACTGCAGCATTTCTGGGTTTATTGATTTTTTTTGTTGATATGTCAATTGCTCCAAGCCTGTTTGTAAGTTCATTTAGTTTTTTATTTGTTTATTTATAGGGAAAGTCCATTTTGTTTTACATACTCCAACTTTGTGTATAGAATTATGCTTCATATATGGGTTTTAATTATTTTTTTAAAGGATGGCTTCCGCACATCAACGAAGCTTAGATGTAGTAACACGAAAGGCGTGTTTTTAAAACCATAAGTTCATTACTCCCGCACCTCTATGAGACATATCGTAACCACGGGGCATCACGACATTTGTAATTTTAAAACTCACAAATTGTTGACAACCACAAAAGTCAAAGAAGAACACTTATTTGTAATTCAACTCGTCTCAAAAACTTCATTCTCTAACAAAACAAAATGAAACCTATTTATCGGTCTAATTAAGACTAAGTTACAAACTTTATTTTTTTTTGAAGATTACAAACTTTATTAAATAAATAAAAATTACAAGTATCAAAACTAAATCCCAATAAATATCTATCATGATTGTTTCTTCCAAGGTGTTGTCCTTCATCTTCCATGCCAGGATTAATTTATTTTATCCAAATTTATTTTCGTAATTACCATATGATGACAATTATAATTATCTTGATATATTTGTTTTTCAAATACATAAATCAAATCTTTCTTGAATTGGCTTCAGTCCCCAAAACATAGATATTGATTAAAATGAAAAAGTTATGGGGATGGAAGGAAACCACATAACCTTAAGTTGAATCCTAATGATAAAGAATGACCGTTTACAAGGAAATAAATTTTTGTAGGGGCTAAATCCAAAACTATTTGGAGGGACTGGTCAAAGAAAAATTATACGGAGTAAAACATAGGCTTTAACAAGCATCCTAGTGGCAAAGAAGGACCATTTACATGAAAATGTATTATTATAGGCATGAAAAAATTTGAAAAATTGAAAAGACTTAAAAAAACACACATTTTTTGAAGAGACTAAAAGTATACTTTCTCTATCCCAAAAATAATGTTACAGTTACTATTTTGGTCGTCTCAATAACTTTTATTAATTTACTCGTTTTCGATGACCATCTGATGAAATAAAATATTTTTTCCTGCATCTTGTTTTGTAAAATTTTGATATACTTTTGAACAGTGTAATTCATATTTTTTATATCTCTACCAATTCATAAAAAAATAATCTCAAAAGAGATTATATTTTACACGTTGTTCGAAATATGGTAAACAATTTGGACAGATGGAGTATGAGGTATTTAACCTTTTTTTGAAGATATGTGGAATTTTTGAAGTTAGGTAGAATTAAGTGTCAGGTGTATGAGTTATGCTAGGGGACACCAAAAGTTTGGCACGAAGTATCTATTTCACAGACGCATAGAGACAATAACTATTTGTGATTGGACATAATTATTTTCTGTGTAAGTCTTTGAGAAACTTGATGTCAAAATAGTATTATTTTTTTTGTGTCCTTCATGCATTTAGTTATGGTCTGTGTATAAAAGATGGATGTCAAAATGATTTAAGTGTTCCTTAAACAGTTTTCTATGGAAGAGCCCCATCGCCAAGAGTCCCTCAGAACTAGTCAGACAATCACTCGAGAAAAGGTAACGAGCTATAATCATAGATTTGTTGACAAGGAGTGAAAACATAAACTTGGTACTTACGAGGATTTTATGTTTAGCAAAATTGTCTCTAAACACATTTTCTAAAAATGGAACTTGGGTTTGTCACTTTAGACAACCTTGCTCAACCAGCTAAACTACGTCCATGAACAAAAATTTGGGTAAAGATCCATCGAAATGGGTAGCCTTAACTGGATGTGTGGTAACAAGAAAAGCACAAAGGCCAGACTCGTCCCATTCGTGTCCGAGGAGATGCCAACTATCCCTCTTTTCCACGAATACTCAAGCATAAAATATTGAGCAATGCTAGGGGTACAATTCCTCCTTTGGTGTACCCCATTTGTCCCCCACCTCCTTCTCCACCATATAATTTTATTTCATTTTTAATTATTTATTTATTTTTAAGTTTTTTGCTCATTTATGTGGTGGAGGAGGGGGTGGGGTCTCCCACTCCTTGCATTTTTCTAAAATATTCGCTAGAGGTACCTCTAGAATTGTACACCAAGACATACACAAATATAATGTCTTCATCTGAACAAACATAAAATATTGTATTCATGTTTGATATACAAAATGTGGTATAATTGCGGGGATACCAAAGTAATTTTCCATATGCGAGTAAGTGCTAGGTAGTTAGGTACATCTCAAGTCCCAACTACCCTGCATTTGTGGAGAGCTCAAACGAGTGACATGCCAATTTCGTGCTCCCCCCAGTCCCACTGCTCTCCGCACTTCTTACAACAGAGAACTGTAAGTGCTGCGAGAATCGGGAGAGATGAGCCCTACCGCGCGCGATTGCGACGCGGCGGTGGCCGGAGAGAACAGGCAGGTCATCTTCAAGGGATACATCGAGGGAATTCCCAAGGAAACGGACATGGAGCTCGTCACCGGGAACCGGCCGGTCAATCTGCCGGACGGCGACGGAGGAGCGATTATGATCGTGAAGAATCTATACCTTTCCTGCGATCCTTACATGCGAGGCCGAATGCGCGACTTCCGCGGCTCCTACATCCCTCCTTTTCTCCCTGGTTCGGTAGGGTTTCTTTCCCCCTGCTTTCTCCGTCTCTTTAAAAAATCTTGTCTGGAGCTGGTTTGGTGCCGGGTCAAACTAGTAAAATCGAATTCAACTTTCTTTCATAGCGTGTGTTTTGTTTGCTTGTGTGTGTGAAATTACAAATTAAAAATAGAATAGAGTAAGAAATTACTCCCTCCCTACCACCGTATTTTATCCCATTTTACATTTTTTGTCCATTCCAAAAATAAGGGAAGAAGTACTCTTCATTGTCCCAAAAATAAGGGAAGTACTCCCTCCGTCCCAATTTGAATTGCCTTTTTCGGTTTACGATGTTTGGCTGAAGTTATTTTCAAATCATTTTATATAAAAAACAATGTCGAATTAAAAAATAAAAATTACATATTTAAAAACTGATCTTTAAAACTAGTGGTGACATGACTACGTTATTTTATCAAATGACTAACGAAAATAAAGAAAGAAAGTGAATGAAATTTGACCATATGAATTGTAAACAAGCAATGTAATTTAGGACGGGGAGAGTACTTTTTTACACAACACTTGGGAACTCTTTTCTCATCAACCAATATTAGAATCAAGTGCTGCCAACTCCAAGAATGAGACAATTCAATTGACAATATCATATCCCACGAGTGCGGTGTGAGGTGTGCATGTGGTAAGTGACTACTACAATGAAAAGGTTAAGTTGATGTTTAGAGTAGGGAAAAGTTTTATACTTTAACATAAGTCTTGGGAATGCTTTTAAGACTTGAAGCCTAAGGCTCCTTCATATTTTGCACCATTCAACCAAAATCTTAAGAGGATGGCTAGAGGCTAATAAAGTGTTTTATATTCCAACATACATAGGCTTTACCCCTTTCCTATAGGATGTAAAAAGTTTGAATTAAAAAAAACATGACATAAATTCCATCTGTAGTAATATAAAATTGTATTTTAAACTCATTTTATGTTTTGAAACCTTTTTTTGTAACAGAAAGTACTAAATTTCATAATCACCAAAAGAACACAACATCAGTTCTTTACACAGAAAGAGATTATCAGTAGACTACTGCCAATCACCAGACAAACTAAGTTTAGAGTTTGTATAATGCTTCACTTGGTGCTGAATGTAGTAGGTTACACAATCGTCCACTTTACTCCCCTTCTGGTAGATTTTTGCATCTAGCCTACCAAATCGAGTAGCAAACATCAGCGGATCAGCCCAGGCAGCAAGCAATCCAAGCATAGTTCCCCTCTGTTTCTTGCTAGTAATATTCTGTTCCAAATTCTTGTGAACTGGTTGAGTTGTTATTGTGCTTTAGCCAAGCACGGACTCTGTTCTCTGTTGTACAGTTCCTTAGCAAAGGAACAATCCCATAATAAATGATTATTGTCTTCCCTGTTCAGGCAAACGGGTGATACAAAGACAGACCTATCTCCATACGTTTGCTGATTCTACTTCTGGTTTGGAATCTGTCTTTCATAAGTAACCAGAACATAAACTGATTTTTTGGAATATTAAGTCTTTTCCTAACCATTTTAGTCCAGGCAGGTGCTCCTTTATCCCAAAGAAGCCCCAAATATCTTTTCATAGGATCATATCTTTCACTAGTAGGCATGTCAGCAAACTCCCCTCTTATTTGGACAATTTTTCTCTCAAGAATAGCAAGCATCATATCTGGGGATGTATTCCCAAATATTAGAAGTTTTCATATATCTACTATATAACCCTTTTCCTTTTTAAAATATAGATGAATGCATAAGTCTCACTTTCAGTTTTGCCCAGGCCTCAGGCGCGCAACTCGGTATCAAGTGAGGGCATTGCCACTTATGTTAGAATATAAAAAACCTTTCCTGTGCCACAACAACAAGCTTGAGCTTTTGGTTGGGTTGGTTTCTTGACATGGTATCGGAGCTTTGTTGACTAAAAGGTCACGGGTTCGAAACTCAACGCCACCCAATTTTAAAAATTTAAGATTTCACTACACCTGCATGTGAGGGGGCGCTTTTAGAATATAAAAAACCTTTCCTGGGCCACAACCACAAGCTTGAGCTTTTAGTTGAGTTGGTTCTTTGGCAACTTAAACTTGCAATTTTTTAGTTCAAATGAGAGTAATGTCTAAGGAGATTTTGTAATGAACATCGGTCAAACACATTTAAATCTGTACTCTCAAGGCTCGAAATGCAATTATTATCACTTTTCACCTCTGTAAACTAGTCAAATAGAAGCTGAATTGCCTTCAACAGACCTGCACTGTTGATTAATTTGTCACATATACTATGTTAAATATTAAAAGGTTATTGAAGGATTTGGGGTGTCCAAGGTTATATCTTCAAGCCATCCAGATTATAAGCCGGGTGAGTTGATCTCTGGTTTCACCGGTTGGGAAGAGTACAGTTTGATACGCAGGACCGATCAGCTCAGGAAAATTCAGACAGACAGTGATATCCCGCTCTCCTGCCATATTGGCCTCCTTGGTATGATGCAACAAATTCAATATACATCACAGATTGTCACTATATAAAAGGAGAATTTGTCTTCGCCCCCCATGTTTTACCCTCATATTTTTTCTTTGGATATCATGTTTTGTTTTCTTAGTATGCACCAGAACTTCACATGGTATGGTGCAAAGTCAATCACAACTTTTGTGTAAAAACTGGGTCCTTTTTATTAACGAGAAAAATGTTTTAGATATGATTTTTTATGGGATGCGAAGATCAATTTTTCCACTATATATAGCTGATCTTAGCTTGCATAAAGATGAATGAACGAGAATCTTGCATAGGTATGCCTGGTTTTACAGCTTATGCTGGATTTTATGAGGTCTGTAAACCGAGAAGAGGTGACTACGTTTTTGTCTCGGCTGCCTCTGGGGCAGTGGGGCAGCTTGTTGGGCAACTTGCCAAGTTACATGGATGCTATGTTGTGGGGAGTGCAGGGACAAAGGAGAAAGTAAAATTTGTTTACATGTATTTCAAATTTTAAGAACTTTGATTGGTCTCTTTAACCGTCATCCTCACAAGTAAGGTCTTATGATGCTTTGTTAGGTCAATCTTCTAAAAGAGAAGCTGGGATTCGATGATGCGTTTAACTACAAGGAAGTTACAAACCTCGATTCTGCTCTAAAAAGGTCATATCACTGTCTTTAACAAATAGGAACGTTTGGTTCACTTCATGTTCTCTCAAGAATTACACATTACCTAAAGGATTTATACATGATGTTTGGTAATGTAATATGAGATTCTATGGAATTGCTTTTTAGTTCATTTTTTATCTCACTCCCCCAACGTCACAACCCCCCAAATTGGTAATGTGAGATTCTAATTAGGTACTCCATAATATGAGATTATATGATCTCGCGCATAACTTCAAAATAGTCCAATTATTTATCTTTTTATTCAAATTTGGTTGAAGACGTTAAGTCAAGAGAAATTCTTAGGGTTTCAACCATGCATCATTTTAAAAAATACTCCGTATAAGACTAATGGTTGTACTCTTTTGGAAGTTCGAGGAGAAAACACGCACTTTTTGAAATGCATAGGGACTTGTGATGCACTTTTGAAAGTTCAAGGGGAAAACATGTACTTTTTAAAGAGTTCGGGGGTAAAGTACGCACTTTATTAAAAGTATGGGGACTAAATGACACAAAAAATATGCATTTTATGAAGAGTTCAGGAGTAAACGACGCAAAAAACTTTAAAAGTAATACAGTTGTACACCCTTTTTTACAGTAACCAATAGTAAAAGAAAAACATGACCCCCCCACCCCCTCCCTTACTGTGTTTTGCTGAAACAGCTGCTTCCCGGAAGGAATTGACGTTTACTTTGACAACGTGGGAGGCTCCATGCTGGATGCAGCACTTGGCAACATGAGGCTTCATGGCAGGATAGCTGTTTGTGGGGTTGTGTCTCAGCAAAGCACCTCTCATGCACATTACAATCTGTTCAACCTGATCACCAAGCGGATCAGGATGGAGGGATTTCTGCAGAGCGATTTCCTGCACTTGTTCCCCAGTTTTGTTGAAGATGTCACGCGTCTGTACAAACAGCACAAGATTGTGTACGTTGAGGACGTGAGCATCGGGCTGGAAAGTGCTCCTGCTTCTTTCGTCGGCCTCTTTTCTGGGAAAAATGTGGGCAAACAGGTCATTCAAGTTGCCGAAGCTTAACACTACTGTTTTTCATATGGGGTACCTTTTCTTGAGCTTTTTGCATTGAAGAATGGCTTGTAAACAACTCTAGTATCTGCAAGCTCATCTTGAAAGCTTTTTTAAAGGTTTGAAACTCGAACGTGAAGTTTGGGAATTGCTTAGAACTCATTTCTTTCACTTGAGACTTGTTGTAGCCTGTAGGACAGTAACAAATATGGGTGAGTGGCTGCTTTTCTACTCTCCGAAAAATAATAAGGGTAAAACCTGAAATTAATAGTTGTTGAGCTTTATTTCGAACTTCCATCCACTATGAGGAGGAAAATATTTAAGTGGGTCATGGTCATGAATGCAGAACGTATCTGAACAAGTACCAAACCAATCTCGAAATTTTCAGAAAAAATTGAGATTACCAAACCAAAAAATACCAAACTGATAAAATACCAAAAAAAAACCGTACAATACCGAACCGACTGATCGGTTCGGTATTTGGGATCCGTACGAGGTAACTTCCCATATTGAAAAATCTTGAACCGAAAATATATACGAATATGTTGTAAAAATAATAATGTTTTATATTTTTCTTTAAATAATAAATTGATATTTGAAAGTTGGTTCAAGTGTAGATAGTGAATTACAAATAATCATTTATTTAAAATTTATTTTTTGTAGATGAATATATAAAAAATTAACAAACATTTGAAATACTATTTTGTTATCATTTGCTCTATTTTTTTTGAAATACAATGTATAAATTAAACTAAGTTTTATAAGCATTTCTTGAATTTAACTATTCATTTTACAATTTTTATCTTTCTTTATTCCAATGTACTTTTAATTTTTTAATGAAAGAGTTTTTACATTTCAAAGTGTAAATTAGGTACCTATATACAGTACATTTATTCCAATATTTATTGAAACCAAAACTGAACCATCACGAATCGATACTTTGAGATTGGGATCGGTACATTGTAACATATCGAACCAAAATACTATCATTATTAACATGTTTAAATGTGGGTACAAGGTGTTTCCAAAATACTATCATTATTAACATGTTTTAAATGGCAAATTGCCATACATCTCTAGTTTGAATTTAACTAGTAAAAAATGTTACTCCCTCCGTTCCATATTTTTTTTCTCGTTTTAACTTTTCTGGTCACCATTTTTAAACTTTGACCATAAATTACGAAAAAATATGTTAAATTGTGATATAAATTCAACATCAATATATTCATTCTGAAACATAGTTTTGAAATTTTATATTCGTATAATCTATATTTATATATTAATAGAGATATTAATAATCAAAATGTTGTATCAAGGCACGTAAAAGTCAAATGAGAAGAAAGATACAAAAGGAGTATTTGAGCTATATTAAAGCACTGAAAATAATCATGAAGCTTCGGGGCTTCAAAAATTCTCTCCCTGTCACGTCAGCTTTAACTTACCTCATAGTTTTACTGGAAATGAGTTTGAAGCCACGGAGCTTCGAACAAGGCTTCAAACCTTTATTTTTACATTTTGAATACACATTTTGTAAAATTAAATTAATATGATTTTGTTAATTAATTGAATTTAAACGAAGATAATTCATTAAATAAAAAATTACATTAAAAAAATTACATTTATAAAATAAAGATTTGAATAATAACAACATAAATAAAAAATTAAAAATGACACTACATTACGAAGAAATTACTGATTATTTGAGTGACTAAAAATGTGTTCAATCTAATCTGCCGTTTGTGCATTGTGAATCTCTCGGTTTCAAATTTCTTTGTGGTTTCTTCATTTCTTTTATTTGCCGATTTCTTTGTACGTAGGCACCTTCTCGTCCGGGTTGTAACGACAAATTCCAAACTTGATGTCCTCTATGATCATATTATGAAAAATAATATATGCGTACATGATAGATCATACGTCAATTGTAGGTCTAGCGTTTAAGACTCATTGATTCGGAGAGGAACTTCACAATTGTGGAATAATCTGGATATATTTTATCGGCAAGATAATATTCACACTTGCAAAGCGTCTCTCTAAGCTCAGAAAACGATGTGGGTGCAACGTCATTAACCCAATCGTAAAAAACAGACGATTGATCAAAAATATTAATGTCGTTGTTCGAGCCCGCAACCCCAAAAAAACATTCCAAAACCACAAGTCATTTGAAGCCATAGCTTTGAGCATTATAGTAGGCTTGAGATGAAGATCCTGAGAGAACTGACTATGCCACACAGTCGAAAATTTTTTTCATTCCCAATGCGTGCAATCAATGCTCCCAAGCATGCCGACAAAGTCGTATTCAATGGCATGCCTCGCCTGTAACTGCTCAATGTCGCTCGCTGTAGGCATACATAAATATCTCTTATGATAAAATCGAATAATAGGTTTAGAAAATTTATAAACACATGGCCTGATGTTCCAAACTGACATCTTCAAGTATTCGTCAAACATATCACTAGCTGTCCCATACGCTATCTAACGAAACCGACATCTTCAAGTATTCGTCGAACATATCACTAGCTGTCCCATACGCTATCTACCGAAGCTCGGTGGTGCACTTCTGGACACTGCTAAAACTGCGTTGGCCTCTCGCATCAAAGCGTTGGGCGAACCAAGACGCCTCACATTCAATATCGACGAGTATGCGTAAAAATAAAGAACGAGTATGCATAAAAACAAAGAACAACTCATTCAAATACGAGTACTTAAATCCTCCGGTGTGAAAACACACGGAGTATTGAAGTAGTTGTTGAGCAGTGATTCGTGTGCAGCCGTCCGATCACGGTTTAAACGATCACGTTGAATCGAGCGTTGGGACGGTTTTGCTTGCTCTTGTTGGCCTTGTTGCCACCATTGGTAACAACCCGTCGCAAAACAACGAAAAATTAGACATTTTCTCTCATCGTCAGATAAAGATGATCCTATTTTTTGAGTGTTTTGTTGAGAGAATTAAAAGAAATACTTTGTAGAATATATTTTGAAAAAATTATAGAGAGAATAAGAATATGTTGTGTGTGTTTGTTTCGCTAAAAATAAGGGGTATTTATAGTATTATTAAAAATAATTTTTTTTTAAAATTTTGCCCAACGACTTAATTTGGACCGTTGGGAGGGGTCGCAAAGCAGATAAGTACTGTCAGAAGAGAAGAGGGGGACAATGTTTAACGTTCTTCCGACCGTGTTTGACGCGGTGGGCTTAACTGTTAAGCCTATTTCTGGTGCTATTATCCCAAGTATAGAATATTGCATAGAGGAACAAAATTGCTCATAAGACTTTGGTAAATGTAGTTAGCAATGGAGGTTAATGTACAATTTTGTCTTTGTGTACAATTTTTTTGGTCAAACAAAATATAAGTACGGGGAGGCTTTTAATATGCTTTCCCTTCTTACGATCCCCTTCGGGTTCCTAACGCTGACTTTCGTCTCGAATCTCATCCGTTGATACGAAATCCAACGGTTAAAAAGTGAGTCGACGAGGGGCACCCGGATTCATCCCTTTTTACAAATCTCACTGTTCCCCAGCTTTCAACTCCTCTGGGAACGAAGAATGCGCTATCAAGAATCAAACCAAATCCAGTAAAACAGCCTTCTTTGCAGATTCAGAGCGCAGTCTTCTCCAGCTTCCCATTGATTTTACCAAACAAAATCTCTTTCTTTCTTCTTTCTTCTTTCTTCTTTCTTCTTCTTCTTCTTCGAAGAAGTCAGGATTAGTCCTTCCCGCGCCGGTTTCCGTTTTCATCTCTAAGCATCCGCGCGCAGTTGTTCATTTGCAGGGTGCAGCTTGATCTGAGCTTGGAAGGGCGCGTTTCCCTGTTTGAGCTGCTCAAATTCCAATTCCCGGAGAGCTTGGAGAGTTAATTAGGGTTTCTGTGATCCGTCAATTGTAGAATTTGATGGTTGACGAGTCTTGCCTGAGATACTGTAACTTTCGTATCTGAGCAGGTCGTTTGAGAGGGCAGGTAGGTTGTAGGGGCGGTAGTTGAAGTTGGACATGGGATTTACCCTGATGTTCGTTTTACTCCCCAGTCCTGATTGAAGGAAAAGGTAGGGTTTTGGATTGGAGGGGATTGAATTTGCGACGTTTGTTGTTGTTTTTGGCTGTGGAGTAGGGAAATATATTTTTAGGTGCTTGTATATATGTACCTATAGAAAGAAGGTTTTGTAGTTTGTTGCTGCTGTTGTTGTACGATTAGCTGGGCGAGATAGGGAAATAGGTAGAGAAAAGAAATGTTTTATTCACAGTTTATACTGGCAAAGAAGGGGCCTTTAGGCACCATATGGATAGCTGCTCATCTGGAGAGAAAGCTGCGAAAGAATCAGGTTGCTGATACTGATATTGGGGTCTCTGTAGGTCAGTTTCCCTTTCATGTAGTTTCTTCAGAGAAAGTATATTAGGAAAGGTGTTGATTGTTGTGAATGCTTAATTGGCATTTTAAGTGTGCTCTACAGATGAATTAACACGTTCACCCATCAATAGGAAATTCCATTTATTGACTTTGTTGACTCTAGTGTAGTTAATGCTTATTCAATGACATTTAGAGCAGGGATTGGGTGTTGACATGCATCACTGTATTTTCAAGTCTGTTTTTCCTATTTTGGCTTCACCTTCATTTGTTTTATCAAGTAGCAAGGAAAAATGAGTTTTTTGTTGTTGTTTGGGAATCTAGTCTTTCTGTTTTAGGTTTACATTTGGTTTCATTTTGCTGAAATATAGCTCCATGCATTTATGTAGTCGGTGCATTTATTCTGAAATTATTGTGTTACTTGCATTGGCTGATCCATGATAAGGTTTTATCCATAAGACTGACTCAAGCTGTTAATGCTCAACAGACTCAATTCTTTTTCCTGATGTTCCAATCGCTCTCCGTTTGTCTAGCCATCTTCTGCTTGGTGTTGTGAGGATATACTCTAGAAAGGTGAACTACCTTTTTGATGATTGTAGTGAGGCTTTGCTCAAGGTCAAACAAGCTTTCCGCTCAACTGCTGTGGATTTACCCCCAGAAGAGTCTAAGGCACCATACCATTCTATCACGTTGCCCGAGACCTTTGAACTTGATGATTTTGAGCTTCCCGACAATGACATTATTCAGGGGTTGGTTTCGGAATACTCGTCTTTCCATGAAAGTATTAGCTTTAGTGAAACTTGTGGAATTCACAAAAATCAGCCAAGTCTATGCGTTGAATGTTACTCTAGATGTCTTCAGTATATACTAGTGAACTAGGACATCTGTGTTACTACCAGAGATCATAAAACACTCTTTAGCATTAATATTTCATTGTGCCTTCCCAGTACTGTGTCCTACATTTTCATTTTCTTCTATATCTGTGCAGTAACTATGTAGATCATCATGTGAGCTCAAGGGAGCAGATAACACTCCAAGACCCCATGGATAGTGTTGCTTACTCCACATCTAAATTTGGATTGGATGGTATGTACTCTGTAATACTAACACTAAAAATGACATTAATACTTATGGTGTTTTCATCTGATGTTTATATGTATCTGCATTTTACATATTTGAATGATATCTTTTTCAGAGAGGTTTGGCGATGGAGATACTTCAGGTTTAGACCTTGAAGAGGTAACCCCTCTCTCTCTCTCTCTCTCTCTCTCCTGAAACTAGTAATCTCTAATTGACTTCATTGAAATACAGGTGTTTTTGTGTTAGTTACCCAAAAACTAGTAATCTTCTTGCTATTTTTTTATTGAGGGGGTGTGGCAGAGTTTTGCCAGAACCCTCAATGCACCCATATCTAAATCTCTGACCCCCTTCGCTCCCCTTGGGTTCTTTTGAGAACAGGAATTATTTTTGCACAACGTTCCTACCACAGGAGTTGCTGGTGTGAGGTTAGTCTCAAGCTATATTTTAGGGTCTATGTTTGCACTATAGAACTTACCAACATTTATTCTTAAAAAAGTCTGGTTCTATGTGTGTTGGCTTTACATGTTTACTTTTTTAAACTGTTACTTTATATAAGTCTATTGGTTTGTCACCTAACTAATGTGTATGCCTCCATTAAGAACATTAGCTTTCCCAGGTTCCTTTAATTTAAAAATCAAGGTTTATCTTCCTAATTACCAAGTATTATGATAACACCATCTTTTGCTTATTCTAGTGCTGATGCTCAAGTGTCTGTTGAACCTATGACACCTTTAAAGCATGATGAACTTCGAGATGTCCTGGCTGCAAACTCAGAGAGCATGGTAATTGAACATACAGAGTTAATTGGAACTTAAAATGGCTCCCTCTTTGTTCTGTTTGATGCAATACAAATGTTTTCTGGCTCAGTATTTTTATTTTTATCATAATCAGGTTGATGGTGCTGAAGTTGATACTGATTTTGTGGAGTATGCACATGCCCCATGCACCCCTGGATTAGCAGAAGAACCAAATCTGTTAAATATTCAAGAGACTTCAGCATGTGATGAACATTTGGAAACAGAATATCAGCATCCAACTGCATCAGTCATGAAAGGAGACTTGCGAAATATTTCTGAGGTAGATGGCGGTTGTGATGAGAATAGTCTTCCCAGGCATATGCCTTTACCCAAAGATGTACTGCCTGATGCAGTTGTAGATACCCATTCTGAGGAGACTTGCTGCCATTCAAGACTTGCTCCTGAAGTTTCTTTTGAGTGTGTACCATCCAATAATCACACTTCGTCCTCTAGAATATCAGGTAATGTTGATCCAGTGAATGCACCTTTGCAAGAGTTAATTGATGATGCACTTCCTGATGCAGTTTTGGATTCCCATTCTGAGGACAATGGTTCCCAATCGGGAGTTTGTCAGTTTCCAGCTCCCAAAATTGCTTTTGAATGTGTGCCATCAGATAAAAAAACTTCAGTGTCTCGAACATCAGTTCATGTTGATCCAGCTAATGCACCTTTGCAAGAGTTAGCTGATGATGCAGTTCTGGACTCACATTCTGGGGAGGCTGGCTATGATTTAGGAGTTGGACAGGTTCCAGCTCACAAAGCTGCTTTCGAGTGTGTTCCATTGGATAATCACACTTTGGAATCTGGAACATCAGTTCATGTTGATCCAGGTAATGCACATTTGCAAGAGTTACCTGATGAGGCTGCTAAGGCATCTCATAACCCCAAAGAGGTGGAAGTCATTCAGAACCAGATTTTGAACAATGACAATGTTGACATTTCTTCCCATAGTGGATCACACAAAGACTGCTTGAGCCACAATGGAATTAATTCAGAAGAAGAGGCTTGCAATATTCCTGGTTTGGCGAGCATTGACTTTTCAGTTCCTGAGGATATTATACAAGGCCATCGGAAATCGCCTGTTAAACATGCACCTGAAACATATCAGGAGCAAAGAAATTCCATCAATCTAATGACATCTGGCCAATTTCACATTCTTAAGCCATGCAATGCTCATAGTCAGGTTGATTCATCAAAGCCATGCAGTGATCACCTTGAAACTTCTAAAATGCAGATCTTGTGTGCTTCAGAGCCTTCTATTGTCCCAGGTATGGAACTTGGTTAATGTATTTATTCATGCAGTGCTTAATGTCTAATTACTTGTGGCTGCAACTTTTCTAGGTGAGATGTGTCCTCCAACCCATGATTTAAAACATATTTCTTATGAGAATCACATGGAAGTACCTACTATGTGTGGAGACAATGAGGTAAGTAGTCAGAAATCAAATGTTCTGGTGGAAGATGTTGCTCTACTAGAGGATGTCGCTGTCACTCCTGCAGATTGCCCTAAGAGAAATCCATGTAACTCTGCTCTTCCTGATATTCCAGCACCAGAGAAATTGCTTTCTGTACCAGAAGGGGTTGTTGATTTACCGGTGGGTGTTCTGGAAGAGGATACACCAGCGGAGTCCCTCAGGATTAATGACACTGGCCCCAGTGATTCCAAATTCACATCTGGAAGAAAACGCAGTTACACTGAAAGCACTCTAACAAAGCAAAGTCTGAACTCATTTGATTCAACAAGGACGGTTCGTTCCAGAACTACAGAACTTATTCCTGATGATGAAGATCTGTTGTCTTCAATACTTGGTATGCTCAGTTTATATGTTCTTGCTTGCATGTATTTTCATGCTTGCATCAGACGGAATAAATCATGTTCACTTTGCGTTTAATACGGAGATAATTTGTGTTTTAATGTTTACTTAAATTCAGCTGGAAAGAGATCTTCAACACTGAAACTTAAGCTCACTCCTCATGAGAAAACATCTGTAAAACGCCGCTGCATAGCTCAAAGTAGTGTTCTTAAGAGGAAAGTGCTTATGGATGATACCATGGTGCTGCATGGAGAGTATGTTTCGTTCTATGGAACCATATTTTCTATGATTATTAATTGTGTCATGTCTACTATTATTATTGATATTATTATTATTGTTGTTGTTGTTGTTATTATTATTATTTTTAGGGTTAAAAATGTTTTTGGTAGTTCGAATTTTTTAAATTAAATCATCCCTATTAAATTATTGTTTTGCAAATAGTCCTCTCCCAATTTAAATATATGTTTTGATCCTTGTAAAACTTATAAATTTTATTTTTGGTCCCTTTTAAATTCCTTAGGTTTATTCATCCCTATTTGTAAGTTATTAAATATATATGAGTAGCTCATTACACGTGTAATTAAGCATAAATTAGTAATTGAGTGGTAGAAAAGTGTTTAAGAGTGAAAACGTTTTAGTTTTGTCATGTGTCAATGAGAAAAAGATATATTGTAGGCTACATAATTTTTCTAAATTATTTTAGGAACGAAAAAAAGAGAAGTGAAAATAGCCTATCTAACTATCATTCTACAGAACTTTGATGCTGTTTTTTTAAATATTCCACTTTTGTGAGTTCTGTCTTATAAAAATCTTCAAAGTTTGCTTTTCTGGACTTCATAAAAAGTATTGAAATGATAAAATCGTAGTTTTGAAGGCGAAAGGCAGGCAAGAGGGCCTTTTTTAAGGCGAAGGTGGGCGGCCTAAAGCCGAACTTGGGGCATACACACACATACTTAAAATATAGTGCAGTGCAATTAATCCAAAGAAACTGTAAACAATTACTGAGCAAACATAAAGAATATGCACCAGAGAAGTAACCTAAGCCTATGAAGCATAAAAAGATGGTAAAAAAGTAGGCAGCAAAAGAACTACAAAAGGAAACAGAGAGACGGGAGGGAGCAGACTAGAGATACCAGAGATAGGAGATGAGACCAGAGAGTGGAGACGAGACCTGAGTTGCCAATGAGACCAGAGGAGACGAGGTAGAGTTGTGTAGATTGATTCGATTTTGGGAGGCGTAGTCGCGCTAGGCTGTAAACAAGTCGCGTTTAAGATGCCAGCACATTCCTCAAAAAAATGTTTTTGCCAGACCATTTTTTAGAGGCCCATAGCTGAACTACATTTAGGCGAGCGACTTAGGCGAGAAAGGCGGATATTGCCTCGCCTGACAGGCGGTAGAAGGTCGCTTATACGCCTGAGGTGCCTTAGGCGAGGGAGGCAATCACCTTTCAAAACTATGATTACAATTGAAAAAAGAATGAATAAATTTTCTTTAGATGATGAAGACTTTTTTTAAATGCAAAAAATGAATAGTAATGGTTTTACAAATAAAAAGCATTAATTTAGCTTATTTTTAATTAAAAAGTATTTGTTTAGAAATTTTTTAAATTAATTTGTAATCATGTAGTTATTTGATAAAGCGTCTAAAAATATTTCATTGACTTTGAGTTTTTAATTAATTATATTTTGAATAAAAAAGAATACGTTAATTGTATACGGAGTATTTAATACTATAAATAAAAGGATTGGAACAAATGAACCAAAAGAATTTTAGAAGGACCAAGCACTAAGTTTATAAATTTTATAGGGACCAAAACATATATTTGAGTTGGGTGAGACTATTTACAAAAATAATATTTTTACAGGGATGATTTAATTAAAGAAAATTTTAGAGTGACCAAAAGCAAATAACTTTGTGTGCTTTGTGTACATATGCATTATGTGTTTGCTTACTTGATAGTCAAAGTATCTTGTACTTTTAATTTAACTTAAAGGTGTAACTGTCTAATATTATGCCACTATGTTTCTGTGAAATGGATTGATCATCACCTTTAAGCTTGGATTTATTACAAAACATATCATTGCTCTCTTTCAGTGCTATACGGGAACAACTAACTTATACCGAAGACATACGCCGTGTACGCAAGAGAGCTCCCTGTACATGTTCTGAAATTTCAGTGATCCAGAAACAAATATTGGAAGATAAAATTTTCAGTGAACCAATACTAACAGGTGAGTTAACTTCATAGAACTTCGGACTGCTTTGAAGTTATAACATGTTTGTAAGTAATGCTGAAATTGTTCATATAAAAAATTGTGTTGTCTTTTTTACAAAGATCTCCAGTATTATTTATCTTTAGAAAATAGCTATAATTTAAGTGTTATAGAAGTGTATGTGGCCATGGTGTGATGTGCAAAAGTAAAAGTGATGTAATATGCTGGAAACGTGTGTTTGCGAAGTGTCAGTTTTGTTAAAATATTGCAAGTGCTGTACTCGTAGGCTTCTTGCATAACCCTTGTGCATATGCTCTTAGAGAGAAAATAATTCTTATTTGAAATTGTTAACTGCACCGGGATCTAATAGGGTTATAACAACAAGACAACCTTCCTACACATCTACCATTCCAATGCTACAATTCAGAAGCATACATATACTTTCTTTAGTTTGTGCATTTTGAGTGCAGTTTGAATATTTTCCACATTGCATGTGTAGTATGTCAATTTTCTATGCAAATGTGGAGTAAAGCCCAAATAGTTGGGTAATCCAATGGTCTTCTCCTGCATGTTATAGCCTGCCAAGTTCAGTTTAGGCACATTACTGGCTTTGCACTTACTGTATGAATTCAGTGTGTGCATACTAAAAAGGTTATGATTCCGTGACATTGCTGGCATAGCATACCAAATGAAATTTGCACATTGTTGAAAAAGTTTTTTGTCAGGTTACCATAAACTAGATGGGTAAAGCATGTCATCATTTTTTCTATTAGTGCTCTCAAATTTATCTGAATGTGATTCTTGGGATATAATACTTAGTTGTTGTTGCTCTCCCATTAATATTTTCTTACATGAACAAAATGCCAGTCCCCAGTGTAATCCCAACCCATTTGGGCCTGTAGGGTCAAGGTGTATGATGCCAAAACTGAGAGGCTGTTTTCTTTAGACCCTTGCTGCATTGCTGTATTTAATACCTACAATTTCATAGGTAGTAAAAACTAAAAAGCAATTGAAGTTTAAGGTGTAAATTTTATTTAGTCAATTATTTTTCCAAAACTAAAATATTATCAATAATTACTCTTTTAGCCCCAATGGCAATTGACACCGGATTTTTATAGTTCCCTGATTGCAAATATTAATTTCTCTTGTTCATGGTCTTAAACTTTAGGTTTTCTGTCAATTTTAGTGGCTGGAGACGTGTCTTTTCCAATGTTAATTTGTGAGGCTCGTCTCTTCCTAGGGGAGAGGATACATTCGATAAGATTGAATTGGATTTCTTACTTTGAATTTTTCCCCTTTTCCCCCTTAGGTGTTTCTATGGAATTGGGTTGTTTGCACAAGCAAACATTTGATCTGACCAAAATCAAGGTCTTACAAAATGTTCGAATTGCCACACCTGTTGAAGAAGTTACTGACCCAAAGCAAACCTTTGTGAATGATGAAAACAGTAAGATCCTGGACTTCCAAACTGTTGACAAGTTTGATGAACCACATACCACGAGAGAGAATGAGAGAGAAGGCACTGATGAACCTCCAGTGACAGGATATGATGGCAACGTAAATTCTGTCCTGGCCGCAAACCTGGGTGAAAATCAAAATCTAACTTCAGATAATAATGCCACTCAGATGCTCATGGACACCACTGCCGATGTTGAAGCTAATGCTTCTCAACTTGCGTTTTCAGGAAATGCATCTGAAACAGGAATTGACCAAACAAACACATCACATGATGATGTAGAAAACATTGCTTTGGCTGGAGTTGAGATTCTCTCAAGAGAGAATGAAAGAGAAGGCACTGCTGAGCCTTCAGTAACAGGAGATGATGGCAGCATAAATGTTGCCCTGGTCACGAACAACCAAAATGGAAGTCACAACCTAACTTTAAATGACAGTTCCACCCAAATCCGCATGGACACCACTGCTGATGATTCTGAAGCTAATGTTTCTCAACTTGATTCTTCTGGAAATGCAGCTGAAACTAGATCTAACCAACCAAACATGTCACATGAGTATGCAGAAAACACTGCTTTGGCCAGAGTTGGGATTCTACACCCTACTGATGGTGCTTTGGGTGTTTTAGCTGAATCTAATGCTTCTCACTTTGAGCTTTCTGGTAGTGCAGTTGAGACAGGAACTTATCAAATAAATGTTTCACTTAATGCAGAAAACACTGTTTCGGCTGGAATAGAGTTTCTTCACTCTACTGATGGTGCTTCAGATTGTTTAGGTGACAATTCAAGCGGGTTGCATATTAAAGATTGTGATTTATCTAAAGTCATGGATGCTTCTGCACAAATAGATGAATCTTACATATCAACTGATCACATTATGGGCAATCAAGATGTTATGACAGATATGAGTACTGATGAACTTAATGTTGATAATCCCCGAGAAGACAGAATGGGTACTGCTGAAATTGAAAATTACCCCAGGGCTGTGGACAGTGTCTCATTGGGTGTAGCCCAAGTTGATGCTGAAGTTGTAGTTAATGACTATGAGGATTTCCGAATTGAATATGATTCTCAAGTCTTGACTAGTAATGATATCTGTGGTGAACATCCTACAATAGACTCTTCTTGGTCGGCTGAAGTTAAAGTGCCTGTGCCAGATCACACCACAGATTTTAGACAAATCCCTTCTCAGCAGGAAACTTATCTACAGAGCCTGTTTGATGGAGAAGTTTCTGTTAATGAGCTCAATGATCCAGATGTAAGTTCTTGATTAACCATGATTTCTTTAATTAAGTTTCATTATTCTCAGCACTCCACATGGCTCCTTCTCCCACCTGGCACTAGGATTGGTTACTTTCTCTTTGCCTGTGAACATTGAGAGGGGTTTAAAAATGACATCTTTTCTGGAGCCTGCTGGGATATGCCTCAGTTATTCATTTATATGCTTTAATTTGAAGCAGCTAAGCTGATCAATGCGCGGTCGCACCAAATATATTTAAACTGATTTTAAATTTTCAAATTACTCCTAAGTTTTTAACAGTGCTCTTTGTTTAACGGAAGGCAAGCGAGTCAGGTGCAGTGATCAGCTGACTGCAAACTGTGACTGAGGATAGGTTTATTACATAGGCACACACATTTTGGAATAAGATAATATGCACCAGCCTTTGTAGTGGAAATAAAGGGTTTACTGCAATTTACAGTACCTCTCATTTCTTTTCATCTATCCATCCCAATGGAAGCTCTGATTCTTTTTTCAATTGTCTTGAAGCATTTCTTTGATTTTCAATTCTTATTTCTTTGACAACCATTCATTTATTTTTGGCTTCTTTCTTGATGCAGGCTTCAAATTATTCAGGTGCTTTGAATGACACAGGTTTGTTCTCATGTGCTATTTTATAGTAATTTTTTAGCAGAGTTAAATACGTTTTTGGTCCTTGTAAAGTTAGTAAATTTTGTTTTTGGTCTCTAATTTTGTTTTAAAATTAAATTATCCCTTTTTTTTTTGCAAATAGTCCTCCCAAAGCATAAACTAAATATGTTTTGATCCCAATAAAATCAGTGGATTTTGTTTTTAGTCGTCTTTTAATAATTTTATCCCTATTTTTATTTTTATCATTTGCAAATGACCCCCCACTTAAGATTTCACCATACCTTTGAGTATAAACGTTAGGGTGGTGATTGTCACATCATACCAAAAAAACTAAACCCCACCATAGTTGTTACGACGACTAGGCCAGGCCTGGCGCCAGAGTACCTTCTAGTCACTTAGGCAATTTGGCATCCATTAGGCGAGTGCAATATAGCACTATACACACACACACACACACACACAATACCACAATACATACATACATACATAGATATATATTTCTTCATCTTCTTCTACTACTTTTTCTTGTGTTACATCAATTTCAAGTAACAAAGTGAACCCAGATTTAAAAGCTTTGAAAAACGTGCTAAGAGTAAAAAATCTAGAGCTTGATTTCAGAAGCTTAGATGAAATCTGTCAGTGAACCATAAATTTGATTGCTGATTGATCAAGAAAAAAGCAAGCAGGTGGCCATGGCTTGAGTGATTGCTACTTGTTGCGCTTGGCATGGTCGTATTGGGTGGCCAAAATGGTACAGTGCCGTCGACCGCCGCCGGAGATCGTAGATACCCTCGTTGCTGATGGAACCTGCAAAGTGCAAACTACTCGCAATAGGCTTGGAACCTTTACGCTGGAGATCATAGTTGTAGTACCGTTGTAGATCGTATGTCTGCCACTTTTCTCTTCAATTTTCACTTTAATTTCTTGGTTCCGATTTTGATTTCGAAGATGATTTTTATTTGAGGAAAAACAAAAAAGATGAATGAAATTGGCAATGAGCTGCGCAGGTTCACGAAGGAGATGTGAACTGTGGCCTGTGGGTGAAAGGGCAAAACTGGAAACTCATCATATTTTTAACTTTACATTAAAATCTGCACCAAGCCAAAACAAGAAGTTTCAACTTGGACGGAGGGAGTAGGCGAGTAGCATTAAAATTCTATAGAACGTTAGTCTATATTACCAGAAAGACCATATAGGCTGTTGTACACGTGTTCAAGATGTCTCAGAAACTCCAGGCGTGTTTCTTTAATTTAAAATTAAAAAAATCTGGGAGACGTTGAGCCGACGCGTCTCCCTTTTCAGAAACGACTAGGGCTAGGGCTATTGATCTGGATCGCTGCTACAACCGGAAACTTGATCGGCTGGCTGGGATCGTCAAGGATGGCAACGATTCGATCTGGTAAAGAGGCCAGAGTCAACCAAAGAAAGAAAGTGTCAAACCTGTTGAATCGATCTGTCTCCCAAAACCTCTCTCCTCTGCGACTAGTTTCTTTTTCTTTTCCGTGTAGGCAGTGGCCTTTTTTCCAATTCTTGGGCCTCTTTCCCAAGCCAGTACATACAACCCCCCCCCCCCACCCCGCAATGTGCGGAAGCCTTTGAGTCACTGGGGTAATGTTGTTTGACCCAAAAATGAGTCCAGTTTGATAATAATCAAAGATACCTTTTCATGGGATTTTCAAAAAAGATTTACAATTACTGACTTACTGGATATGATGGCTTTAGTTAAATCAACAAATAAAACTAAAACCATATAAGTATGGTTCATGATTTATGATCATTGTACCTTATCGAAATCTATAAGTATGATACTTTGATGCTTTGTCTCTTGGAAACATCCTCTCTACTTTCGAATAGGGATAAGGTCAGATTACATACACCTTCCCCTGACCGTACTCTCGTGGGATCCAACTGGGTTGTTTTTGTAGATATTTTGATGCTTTATTAAGAAAAAAATTCCACATTCCTGCTTTAATAGATGCACCGCATATCCTTCCTTGTTTCCAGGGTTCCTAAATGATGATGACTATGATAATGACGAGGAAGAAGATGGAGCTGCTGGTGACTATGTGCTTGATGCTGAAGGAGCGCGCTTGACTGATAACAGTGGGTGGTCTTCCCGTACCAGGTATTCCAGACCCTCGTATGTTATTTTCTGAGATATTGTATCTTTTATTTCTATATTCGGACCATCTCTAAAATCCAACAAGTGTTTATGATGTTCTTAATGATTCACTCCCTTTTGCTGTGTGCTTCTTCACCGACTGAAGGCTTTCATCTTAAATCTGAATTTACCACAGTGTGTCTTTTATTGTCCAATATTAAAATCTGAAGTTGCTAACATGATGTCTTCTTTCAGAGCGGTTGCCAAGTATCTCCAGACAGTCTTTACCAAGGAAACCCATTGTGTAAGAGATGCTCTTTCCTTAGACAGCCTTTTGGTTGGGAAAACGCGCAAGGAAGCATGTAGGATGTTTTTTGAGTCTTTGGTAAGTTTCACTTCTTACGATACATTCTCTGCAATGTTTTTTTATTGGGTTGTAATTGATAAAGTGCATGACCTATTTTTGGCTTATTACTATCCCCTTGGTTCCCATGACATTGGGAATCAATGTCATGAGATGACCCGGGGGTGCTCCGGTGCCCCATTCGTAACATTGACGGTTCCTACCTCCCGGGTAAACCCCCCTCACCCCGACCCGACCCGACCCGAACACCCCCCTACCCCCTTCTATTGCACCTTCCTAGTTAATTTTGGCTTTGGAGTCAAGGGTCGGGTCGGGAACCAGCCCCTATTACTATTTACCATTTCCTCTTCTACGGATTCTCATAGCCGTTGCTGTATTTGGATAGGTTCTTAAAACGAAGGATTACGTCCATGTAGAGCAGGCATTCCCCTTTGATGATATCACCGTTAAGCCGCGAATGCAGCTTATGAAATCTGAGTTTTGAACAGCGACGTTGAAGTAGGAAACAAGGCATGTAAAGTTGGGGAAGTCATTATAATTCATATTGAAAGCTTTGGTCTTGTTTGGAGAAGGGGGGAATGGGAGTTTTTAAGTTTTTTTTTGAGAGAACAGGGGCAATGGTGTTGCCCCTTTTTTTAATCATTTCCAGTTAAATTAATAGGGTAGAAGCTTAGATCATTTGCGGCAGGTGCTGATGTCATTTGGATGTAATACCTATTTATATACATATATACGTATATATTATTATATGTATATAAGCTGTAAAATTATGTATCTGAAATTGACAATGCTGGTGATATTGTAGGTCTATTCATAAATTCCACTTTCATCTCTTGATATTCGGAGATTTGGAATGTTGGAACCACAAGAAATAGTGTTACCACTTTGGTGTTCCTCTAATATATATTGTTAGTATCTCTGGTGGAGCCAAAGAACTATAATAATTTGGCTCTGGAATATGATAAAATAAGGAGATGTAATCTTACGCCAACTCAATTGGTGTAAAATTGGAGTACTTACGGTGCTCTAATCATAAAATTATTTGTTCTTAACACCATAATTTTCCTGATAACCCTTTCTAGCTCGTCCCATACTTAGTGCATACCCGCATCTTGCTAATTTCATTACTCCAAATTAGGGTAAACCATTTGACCTGAAAGTCAATAGAATTTGATGTAATGAAATTGATGGGGCATGGGGAACAGGGTGGGCTAGGGGGTTTATCACGAGATTAGGGGTACAAAATAATCAATTTTATAATCAAAGCACCGTAAGTTTTCTAATTGAATTAGTGTAATAACTTTATGTATGCATTTATGACAAGATAAGCCTCTTTTCCATAATAATAGGCACGAAATGATTTTAGGGTAAAAAAGGAATACGACAGAAAAGGATGTATTCATATAATTATTTGATGCTAAATTAGACAAATAAATATTCGGAGAATTTACTAAAATAGGATTAAAACATAATAACTTTATCAATATAGAATCATACGGAGTATATTTTTATTTATCAATGTAGGACTACTGATCATTATTCATTAGTCATTATTCAAGTAAATGTCTATCATCACTGGACATTATTCCTCTCACTAGACATTATAAAGTACTCCCTCTATCCCAATTTATAGTGCCTGTTTCGGTTTATGATGTTGGACTGAAATTATTTTCAAATCATTTTATATGACAAATGGTATAAAGTTAAAAAATAAAAATTACATATTAAAATACTACATGAAAAGATGTACAAAATTAGTAGTGACAATAGTATTTTATTTTATCAAATTGCTAACGAAAATAGAGAAAGATAGTGAATGAAATTTGACCCTGTGAATAATTTACAGGCACTATAAATTGGGACGAGGAAGTACTATTTATGGAATAAAAATATTTAACTCATACATTGGGAAATGTCTTATCTTTTAGTCCTATTAACGGAGCATGTTGGGATAATAAACACTAAGAAATTTCTTCATATTGGTGAGAAAAAAAAGAAAATTTTTATAGATCCGATCAACAAATTTGGCTAGGGAAAGTAATTTATAAAAAATATGATTTAACCAAAAATAATTTCAATTACCTTTTGAATAAAATAAATTTTATTCAATCAAATTGAGTGACGCTATTCAATCAATCAGACATCACAAAAGACGATATTTTGTCGGATCTTTTCAATTGCGGAAGAAGGAAGGATAAATCCATGTGTACACCACTATTGTACACCATATGTACACCATATAAAAGCCCACCCCACCCCCTACCTTTTCAGTCAATCCCCCACCCCAATACGTCTCCCTCTTCTCTCTACCCCCTATCTTCTTCACCGTCTTCACAGCTCCTCCCTCGTCAACATCGTCATCGTCTTCGCCTGGGCTCTCCCTCGACAAAAAAATCAGCCCTCCACAAGTTATTCAAATTCGAAAGGTAAGTTGTTCAAAATCTAGGGTTATCATTGCTTTTCGGTCAATTCATTTATCAAAATACTAATTTTTGTCTAAATTGATTTATGAGTTTGCTATTTTTGGGCAAAATATTGCAGAAGCAATTTTGTCATTCAAAATCTAAGGTTCCCAGTGTATTTCCCCCCTATGTTGTATTAAGTATCATACGTGTGAAGTATAGCATGCTGTCTGTGAAGTATATATAAATGCTTCCTCTGTGTCAGTGAAGTATGTATAAACGGTTCCTTTGTGTCTGTGAAGTCCTAATTAATCATTCATCATTGTCTGTGAAGACATGTTGTTCTTTTTTCATGATTCTTGTTTGTGAGACACCTCCATGATCCTACCCCCGTCTTATATAAAATGTTCTAGTAATATAATTATTATTTTTATTTCAGGTTTATTCACAATGCTCTTACTTTTTATTTCAAAATTAGTTTTTTTGTTTGTAATCTCAGATTTAATCGCTCAAATCTGTTTTTATTGTGAAATTAGCCTTAGCTTTTTGACTGTGAATCTTTTTTTTAAAACT
>OOIL02000912.1:539294-568949 GCA_900332095.2 Cuscuta campestris
TCCCTGCGTTTCTTTATGTGGTCGTTTTACAAATTGTTTACAATTTTTTCAAAGTTTTTTACAGATTTTTTACAAATTTTTTTTACATATTTTTTAGAATTCAAATTTTTTTACATATTTTTTACAAATTTCTTTTTTACAGATTTGTTACAAATTTTTTTTACAATTTTTTTGTGAGGTGTGCATTTTGTTTAATTGTATGTTTGATAAAATTAATAAGTATTATTTTTAATAAATTAATCATAGTTGTGTAAAAAAAATTGATTCCCCTGTTTTGAAACAAACACGAATAAGGGAATTCTATTCCTATTCCTATACTGAATCAAACAGACACAGTAATTCAAGGGTAATCATTTCCATTTCCCCTGATTCCCTTTTAGAAATTATCCTAAATAAGACTAAAACATAGAGAAAAGTACCAAAATAGGACTTTCATGTTTTTTTCCCGGAATAGGACTTTGCACTGTGGTAATGTGACTTTGCATTGTGGTAATGTGACAGTGTACATGTGCAAATTACTATACTTTTTTGGTAATGTATATAACCATATTTGGTAATGTAAGTCCTATTTCAGGAATAAAAACATGGAAGTCCTATTTTGGTATATTTTCAATGTTTTAGTCCTACTTTGGTCTTTCTCCAATTCCCTTTCCTGTTTCCTTTCCCTTTCCTCAGCATGAACCAAACGCTCCCTTAGCTCGATATGCTCAGTTTTATTAAAAGGATCATGCTAGGGTGCCACCACATGGGTGCTACCATGGGTGCACCCATGCTTCGCACAGACAAACACAGATAATAATTGTCTGTGTCGCACCCTAGCATTTTCCTTATTGAAAAGGAAAGAATAAGACGCTGTAAAGATAAGAACGAAACTTGCCGTCCTGGTTCGTTCTAGATTTCAACACGCCTCCTATGTCGGCCAAACTTCCTATATAAACCACCCCATCCTCTCCCTCCTTCATCCAATCCATCGTTTGATTTCTCGATTCCCAGTTCTCAATTCTCAAGCTCAGAAATTAATCCCTGTTTCTCACAGTAAGCACAGATCGCTTCGGTTTGATTTTCCGATTTCGTGATTCCGTTTCGTAGAAATTCTGATTTTGATTTTGTTTTTGTGTTTTTGATTTCCGCAGATGCAGATCTTCGTGAAAACCCTAACCGGCAAGACGATCACTCTCGAGGTCGAGAGTTCCGACACGATCGACAACGTCAAGGCTAAGATCCAGGACAAGGAGGGAATTCCGCCGGATCAGCAGAGGCTGATCTTCGCCGGAAAACAGCTCGAGGACGGCCGGACCCTTGCCGACTACAATATCCAGAAGGAGTCCACCCTCCACCTGGTTCTCCGCCTGAGGGGAGGCATGCAGATCTTCGTCAAAACTCTCACCGGAAAGACGATTACGCTCGAGGTTGAGAGCTCTGACACGATCGACAACGTCAAGGCTAAGATCCAGGACAAGGAGGGCATCCCGCCGGACCAGCAGAGGCTGATCTTCGCCGGGAAACAGCTGGAGGACGGCAGGACCCTTGCCGACTACAACATCCAGAAGGAATCCACCCTCCACCTTGTTCTCCGCCTGAGGGGAGGCATGCAGATCTTCGTCAAGACTCTGACCGGAAAGACGATCACTCTGGAGGTTGAAAGCTCTGACACGATCGATAACGTGAAGGCAAAGATTCAAGACAAGGAGGGCATTCCGCCGGACCAGCAGAGGCTGATCTTCGCCGGAAAACAGCTGGAGGACGGCCGGACTCTTGCGGACTACAACATTCAGAAGGAGTCCACGCTTCACCTTGTCCTTCGTCTCCGTGGGGGTCTCTGAATTGCTTCTCTATTTGCCTCAGTATGTGTTGATTGTTCTCTGTTGTTTGTGGTGTTTGGTTGGCTCTATGGTGGTGTCTGTGTTATGCAGCAAATAATTTAAGGTCCAAATAATTCATATTTTAATTTAATAAAATTGTCTGAGTTTTTATTTGTTGTTTTTTATGATTGGGAATACATCGCCTGCAATTTATTTTATCACAGGATTCGTATGCAAGATGATTAATCGTCTCCCCTAGGCCAATCAGGGTTGTTCCTTTGGATATGTATTGGCAAACTATGGCTGGCGATTCACCTTGCATTTGTCATATCTTTGATCATAAACGGCAGATTGGATTAGTCAAATCGCCAAATTGATTGTTTGGATAATGGTTTTTGGAATTGGCATTTAGAACCGAACAGCTAAAAATTGAAATGTCAACCCTAACAGCATTTCATTTAACAGTTGACCCTCTTTTCTGTTTCCTACTTTTTTTCTCGATATAGAGTAATTTTATATATTTATGATATCATATTTAAAAAATTATAAAATAAAATATATCATGCATGGTTGTTATTTGTAGAATGATAAATGAGAAAAGTACAAAAATATCTACTTATAAAATATAAATGTAAATTTTCATTTCTTAAATAAAAAAAAATGAAGTACCCCTTTTTGTTCAACAAAAAAATATATGATATCATATTTAAAAAATTAAAATTGGTGTAGAGTGTATTAAAAAATATATGATATCATATTTAAAATTGGTGTAGAGTATTTTTATATATTTATGATATCATATTTAAAAAATTATAAAATAAAATATATCATGCATGGTTGTTATTTGTAGAATGATAAATGAGAAAAATACAAAAAACTCTACTTATAAAATACAAATGTAAAATCTCATTTCTTAAATTAAAAAAAACAAAGTAGCCTTTTTTATCTAACAAAAAATATATATGTAAATCATTTTCTTGTATAATGTGTGTATTTTATCAAATTAAAAAAATTTAAAATCATACACAAATTAACATAAATGGAGGGATGTCTTTATATGTAATTTTACTCACAAACAGCTAACTATAAACAGCTAAAGTGGTTGAACATTTAATTTTTAACACCTAACAGAAACAGCCGGTCAAAACAGCTAACTCAATCAGCCATTCAAACCAGCCAACATAAATAGCCAACAGCCATTTGCCAACTGCCATGTTCCAAACAAGGCCTATGTTTCGTGTTTTTTTTATTAAGGAAAATGCTTCATTCACAAACACAATGATCAGTCACAAATTTCACAAATTTACTGTTTGTGAATTTCAACAAAAAATATTAAATAGTCTAAAATAATTTTAAAATGAGAATTTAAACTATAGATATTAAGTTTGAAGTTTGTGAAATATTTTGCTTGTGAACTTAGATTTGGATTTTTATTTGATTGACTTGTTCAGACAGAAACGGGAACTGATTACCTGAATCGAATGGTGAATTTAGACATGCGATGATAGTATGATACATTCAATCAATCATCAAATAGCTGAAATGGTTTGGATCGAATCCAAATTGAACTAAAGTATCCACTCTTCATAACAATTTAATTGGCATTTGTTTGTTTTTGGAATCTAACTCGTTTTTACTATCAACACTTCATAGGAAATAAGAGGCCCAATAGCACTCGTACTCCGTGGTTCAGAAAATAAACACCAATATTCACTATTTTTTTAAAATTTATTTCTAAAGTCGTGGTTTTAAAATGTTATTTCCATACTCTCTCTGATAATAAAAACTAAGTAAAATACAAAGATTACCATAACTAATTACTTTGTAGGATCGACTTCTATTAGTTAAATGTAGTAACTAGTAAGCTGTTCCCTTGGTTTTTGTTTCTCTCTTTTTGGTTCACCATTACTTATAGAACTCTACTAACCTTTCTCTTTTTAAACAGAAACATTCACGAAACATTAATGTTTCTCTTTGGTATTTCACTAAAGACCTGTTTGGGAATAACATTAGAGATTAGCATTATCATTTTGGATAAAATTTTAAGGGTGCATATTACTTTGAAAACGCTAACGCTAAACGCTGTCCGTCGATAGTCTTTTTAAAACGCTAACGCTAATGGCTAACGCTATTCCTAAACAGGCCCTAAGTATGGTTAATGTTGTCTATGAAACATAAACTTTAATGCAATGTTTGGCATCGAAAATTAAAACAAAAATCTTAGTATGAGTGTTTTTTCATTATACAACTTGTATCATATATCTTTGGAAATAATAAAATCGAAAACTAAAAAATGTCTAAATAATTAAAATAAATTTATGACATGTGAGGTCTATCAATTAAAAAAGAAGGGAAAATATGAGAAATTACTCCCTCCGTCCTAAAACTTTCTTTCCAGAGCACTATTCCAACTTTACGGGAATTTATATTTATAACACAAAAAAGTACCGGATATACTATTTTATTTTATAAGAACAGTGGTGAACAAAACAACTTGAAAACTACATCAAAAATTTATACATACAAAATAAAAAATAAAGATATGGTTATAAATTTATTTTATCTAACTTTTTTGAACCCTAAAAAGAAGCAATTGCGCAACGGGAAGAAAGATATAGGACGGAGGGAGTATTAAAGTGGTGTGAGAAAAGTTACATGAAAGTGATGTAGAATGAAAGAGGAAAAAATGAGAAGTAGGAAAACTGGATAAAGATGCTCTTGGACTATATGTTATGGGCGTGAGGGCTAACATTTTTTCACCTGTCACGGTGTGACAGCAACAACAGAGGCAGCGTGACGTACGGGACTAGACCGCCATCACGGATTCATGGACGTTGCTCTTCTCAGAAACTGGTGAAATCTCTCCCCCAACGGTCGAAAGAGCCATTAGCCTCAATTAAAAAAGATCTTCCCAATTTTCTTCTATAAATACATAATAAAATTACACAAAATGATACAACTCACACATCTCTCTATCTCTTCTATTCTGAAAAAAAATCTTCACTACTTCTCTTCTCAATTCTTCAAGATAGATACCAACCATCCAAACTACTCCTATCTCAATTTTTACAGTTGTTATCGATCTAAATGGTCCCAAATAATCCAAATAGCCCAAACTCCCCGACACCCTGGCCCCATGCAAAACTACTCCCCTTGGTTCCAACAAAGACTAATTTTTAACCAAACCACCCTCGAATTTGGGAATGACTTTGTTCCTGAAACACAAAGTGAACCACCATCCCAATCTCAACCAACCACAAATTGTGACGAGGCACCTTTGAAGAGAAAACATTAGAAGAATGAGTTGCCGGAGAAATCTACGAAGCTTGGCATGACAAAATGGACCGAGACGGAGGAGGTTGCCCTAGCTCGAGCCTATATCAACACCTCCAAAGATGCTTAGATCGGTACGTTTTACGTTTTGATATATTTAATGTTTTCTCAATTATAATTTTTACTACAATTTTTTCGGTTAAAAATTTTCTTCACTCATACAATTTTTTTATTTTTTTGGTTTTCTAATATAATTTTTTGGTTATTTTTATTTTGTTACGTACCTTCCTTCAACGATATTTGTTAGGTTGTAATCAAACATTGTGAGACTTTTGGTCCCGGGTTTGGACTCAACTTTTTGAATAGATCAGCCACGACCAATACCGGTCGAACGATATGATCTTGAGTAAATGACGAGATCTTCAATCCAAGGTCTTCAAGTTCTCCGATATTTGGAACGAGCAAAATAGGCATTAGAAAGGTGGCTAGAGTTATGATCGAGACCAGATGATAATCAAAGAGGCCTTGATGCAATACACTCGTGAGCAGGGAGCGTTCACGAGTATCAAGGCGTGAGGAGTCATGCGTCAATCCACGAAGTGACATCCCGTCCTGCGCCTTCAAGTCCAAAAACTGTCCAAGACGGATTCGTCTATCGATCTTGGTTCGGGACATTCTTCCTCTTGGATCGAAATAAATTTGAATGACTCCAATGAAGACGAGGAAGAGTACTCTATGCCTCCTGAATCTCGCCGCCCGCCCAGTCGCAATAATTGAGGTCACAACATAGATGAAAAAGTTTTTTGATCTCTAACAAGAAAAACAATACAACAATGACATGCACATGTTGTGGACTCTAACGAATCACTTGACCGGTTCGGTAGAGAAGAAGCTAAGAAGGTGAAAATTCGGACAAAATGGAACATAGGCGACTAGTTTTATAAACTTTATGTTGTTATTTTTTTTAGTTTCGTTGTAATTTTTTTCATTTTTTTGTAATCAATGCGTTTATTCCGAATTATGTTTAGATTGATATTTTCATTTATATATTATTACATAAATAACACATTTAAGTTAAGAAATAATCATTAATAGGGTTAGACACCGTATCATTACACAACTTTAGGTGATGGGAGGGACATGACACATGGCATCTACGTGGCGGTGGTCAAACCCCCTATCAATTAAGCCCCCATAAGACTATGTGGTATGGGGCGTGACCCAGAAGCAGTGACCAGACGTTGCGTCCCCTCTGCTTTGCCACACCGGGCGTGACCCTGCAGGGGTGACGGGCCTCACCGGGTGATGGGGTGTTTTGTATTCTTTATTTATTTTTAATTTCTTAACAATTAAATTAATACTCAATTACATACTTATCACCCCACCACAAGTCCACAACACACAATTTTCATTACTCCACATCATACACTTTTACATTTCATCAGCTCCCATCACTCTTATTTTTCATCACCATACCACATAGCCTAACGCCACAAATTATACCGTACAACCGGCTGTACCGTATTTCCAGTACACCCGACAATTGGATCAAAAGCAAGGCCGAATAAAGGGGAGGCCGACAATTGGATCAAAGGGGTTATGATGCGCTACATCGATTGGAAGGGAGGCCGATGCAGAACCCTAAGGGCGATGAAGTGAAGCATGGCAGCAGCGATCAACGAGTACAACAGCAAAGGGACGAAACTCTAGTTGCGGATCCGACGCAACCATCTCATCCCTACAATTTCCAATGAGGACGACATATACAATGGCACTGGAACTCTAGCTTTTAGCTTGGTGCAATCGATCGAGGTGGGAGTTGCAGATTTCACAAGTACGTAACACATGAATTGCTTCAGAATTACAGCAATATGAACGATACCTTGCTTCACAATGAATACTGCTCCCCCCGTTCCACAAAACCTTTCCCATTTTGTTTTTTTTGCTTTCCACAAAACACTTCTACTTTATATTAAAAAACCACTTTTACCCCTACCTTTTCATACCCTACCTATCACATCATACTTTTTTACTAATAGCCAAACTATCACATCTTACTTTTTCCCATGACATCAAGGGCAAAATTAGAAAGTCAACCAAAATTACACTTTTCTTATTTTTGACCAAAATCAAAATGGGAATGGTTTCGTGGAACGGAGGGAGTATGTTATTTGAGAATGAACATAATATTATTCGTAAATAAATACTATTATAATTGTAATGAACAAATGTGTAAAAATGAACAATACGTTGTTTCATAATGAGCCGTACGTTGATTTAAAATGAACACCACGATATGATATTCAATAATAAACACTTATGTTTTGTGCGAAAACAAGTACTACTTACTACTAAAAAGAATAATATGCCCTCCTTCCAACAATAGTGTTTCCGTTGCACGTTACGATGTTTGACTGAAGTTATTTTTAAAATCATTTATATGAAAAATTGTATGAAATTAAAAAATAAAAATTACATATATAAAAAATAGATAAAAAGATCTACAAAATTAGAAGTGACATAATTATATTATTTTATCAAATGGATAACTTAAATATGCAAATAAAGTGAATAAAATTTGACAGAAGAATATTATTCTTGGGATCGTAGTATTACTTAAAAAATGAGTACTAGAGCCCGCAAAATTCCACCACATTCGTCACCCCATTTCACCAAAATTCATCCAACAGCCATAAACCTCAAGCAGTCAAACCTTCAAAACCCCAGCAATTCCACCACCGCCCGCTGTGTTCTATTGCCACCATGAATTCGTCCTTCAATGCCACTCAGAATCTCGATAACCTTCTCCTCCAATCCATGATGGGCAGGCTCCAGATCCGTCCGCCATCTCCGAACCCTGCTCTGCTCTCTGCGGAATCCCTAGAAGACCTCCTCCTCAAAAGCATCCTCTCCGACGAAAAAGACTACTCAGATGACGAAGAAGAAGAAGACGCTGGCATCGAATCTCCCCAAAAATCCGAGCTGGCCAAGGAAGAATCGAGGCTCGAGAAAGAGATCATCCGCACTATCCACAGCGGCAATTTGGACTCTCTGAAACCAAACTCCGGTCAGGCTGTGTCAATAGGCGAGCACCACATATGCGTAGGGTTTCATGAGGAATCCCAGTCGGATTATCGGGTCTGGGAGTGGCACGGTCATATCATGCTGTTTGATGAGGAAAATGGGTACACTCCTGAGTATATATATGGGAACTATTTTGAGAGAGTCACTGCTAAGCCGATAATGAAGAAGAAGCAGACTGAAGAAGAGCAGCTGAAGATGAAAGTGGAGAAGGCAGGAAACTTGGGGCTGAGGGAGTTGATAGAGACAGTCGAGTCGAATACTGAGGCTCGGGTGCTTAGGAGGAATATCAATGCCGCCTCTCCAAACTTTCTACCAGGCATGCCTTATCCTTTTTCTTTTATCATATTATTATTACAGTATGCTTTTATTTTTATTTTTTTATGGTGCTTTGCAGTGAAGTCTTTTAGCTGTTATTTGTTTGCTTTTACATTTTAACTTTGGCAACATATGATACAAAGACACATTTATATGACACTAGTTGTAGCTCATTTTGTTTGTCACCAATATTTATGGAACTTAAGATGTAACTAAGCAGGTTGGATTTAGGTTTGTTTTTTTAGAATTTATTATCCTTTTCTTTCTTGAAGTTCTATGCTACAACTCTTCAGGGTTTGATAAGGGTCACACCTAGGCCACATAGAAATCTGGCTACTTATATGACATGCTCCAATACACATGTTTTCGAAAACGTTCCCGAAAGAGTGCAGATTCAAAGATGATGAATAAGATACAGTGCAGATTCACGGCTTCTTCATCACTTCGCTCTTCACAGCTTCCTCCTCACCGTGCTTCTATCAGTTTGTTCTTGCCTTTTTCCTTGGCACAATGCTTTATCAGTTCATCTCTTGCTTTCACTACTTCCTTCGCAAACTTGCACAGAGCTTATCAACTCCCTCATTTAGCACAACATACTCTTTCGTTCTTTTTTATATTCGGGTTAAACTAGAGCGCCTCCCCTTGGAATGCCTAATTGATGATATTGATCATCTACCTTATAAGGGCAAAGTCGCAGTATCAAAGGCTTCCCCTTTTATTGATTCTCTTTCTAGTCTGCCTTGGCTTGAACTATTTTAGTGGTTTAGCATTTAGGCATAAAAGTGTAATATTTACCACATTTCTAGATTCTTGTTGTTTATTGTTCTTTTGTGGAACTTGTTTATTGTTGGAATTTACATTAGGCTCAGCAACTTATATACTCCTACTGTAGTACGTACATGTTATGGTGAAGAATCATTAAAGTAAGCATTTACATGTATTTTCATGATCATTCTTAATTTTTAACAATCATAAGTTAAAACCTCATTTTAGTCCCGTAGAAAAGTGAACATGAGAATCTTGAAGCGGTTGAAGGATATATTATTGTGTTATTGAGGAATTAAACCCACATTTTATGAAGGGTTTGTGGCATGCGTAATGCCACTCTTGAGGCTCTTTTCTAATAGTTCGCTTGCACCTGTAGAAGAGGGGTATCTCTTAGCAGTGATGTAAAATACCATGGACCTTTTATATCTTGGATTATAGTTGGAGTCTTCAAATGAGAAAATGTGCTCTCAGTTAATGTTAAAGTTAAGTCTTTCTTAAGGTTGCTTAAGGAAACTAATCTAACAAATGAGAATAGAACTACCAATCCCACTGCGCAATCAATCCGGCTGCACCCTTACTGAAAGATACTGAATTTGAAAAACATAAAATAAGAGCACTCTACTAAAATCTCTGACAAGTATCTCACCAAAGAAATTCTGATAGCCAAGGAGAATCTCTAAATGATAACACTATAATTATGAATCCTCTCCCCTAACATAATGATACTGACCATATTATACTGCATAGAGCTGAAACACAAACTGTAAAATATCACTAAAATCATGCCACAAATTTGATAAAGTGGGTGGTAAAGGACATCCACTAACTTCTCCAGTCATTAGTTTAACTTAGATAAATAAATAGCTAACATTCTATTAAAAAGGCCAATATTCCAATGTCCATAGCTTCCGGTTCCCTATAAATCTGCAATTCATCTCCAACTTTTTCTTCTTCCCTTCTTTTCCTCTAGATGGGTTAGTGGGTAGTTATGGGTACCAGGACCACTATCATGTCTCTGCTTTCACATTTGATATTGAATACCAGGAAAGTAGTCTTTAACAGTCTTTTATGACCACTACAGATATGATTATCATCATTATCAACTTATAGTGCATAGTGGTGGGCATGGGGTGATGTGAATATTTTGGGTACTTGATTTACATAAATGAAGCTGAATAAGATGTTTGTTAGGGTAGTTGATGACATAATCTGGACCAGTTTGGCCTTTGTCCATGCTAGATTTTACTCCTTGAGTTTAAATATTAATTTATCAGCCTTCGGTTCCACGAGGTCAACACTTTCTGCATTCTTTGATGGGCTCACAACCATCAATTTGCAATTACTTTGTATTCTTTGGATTATTCTTCTATCAACCCCTTATTACCGTAGCCCGGAAAGAAAAAAATCAAAGATTTACAGGGGCTTTTTAGCCATTTCCTCTAGTCACATTGTTATTCTGTTCTACACACCATTCTGTTATTAAACCCTAATTTTGTGCCTATATTTTTTCGTAAGCTCTTGTGCCTTTCATCCTAATAGGTCTCTCGGTCAATTTTAGGGCTAACACTTCCTTTACTAACACTTATCCCTCCGTCCCACCATTTTTGAACTGACACTACTAAAGAATGTCATGCTATGACACTATCAATCCAAGCCATCCATCTCACTTCATTAAAAATCAAGGGTTAAATCTAATCAATCTAACTATCTCAATCTAAACGTTGTCCATCTCTTCCTCCGTCTTTCGTTGCCGCCTTACTGGCCTTAAAACCCCGGCCCTCCCTCCCTGCTTCAGCGTCCAGCGGCGTACTTTGGTGCACTCCCACTCTCCCAGGTAGGCTTTTACCTTTTTGAGCGCACAACAACAGAAGCCAACCACACAATTTTAAAAAAAAATAAAAAATTGTCAAGGTTTTCCTTTTTTTAGATATTTTTGCTAATTGAAACCATTAATTGTGCTTGTCAAACAAATTTGTCAAGGTTGTCTGAAACCAGGCTGTCTTATTACACGGGAGATCGGCAGAGATTGAAGGGTTCATGAATCAAGATGGACAATTTTTTTAGTTAGGCTGTGTTTATTTTGATTTTTAAAATTTCGGACAAGTTTTTTTTGTTCATCTCTGGGCAGAAATTTAGATTTGTTTACTTTTCACTGTGTTTTGCAGGGAGCTAAGCTCTCCAAACAAGAGTTCTTGGCGTGAGCGAAACACTTTCAACACCGATGAAGGTATTAAAAATATTGCAGAATAAGAAGGTGGAAGACATTATGGCACTTGGTTTTTTACTCTTGTTTTTTAAAATTGTTTTGACGGTTGTAACGGGCATTGTGTAATGTTTAATTTGTCAATCTTTTTGTAGCTTTATTTTTGTTTCTTACTGTGTAACAACTTCTGCGTTTATATATTTGAGAGTTGTATGCTTTTTGAGTTTTTGTTTAATCTGAGTTTTGCTGAAGAGGAAAGGATCAAATAGATTCAATAGAGCATCAACTGCCAATAGGCAATAGACATGCTCAAGTTGAAGATCTTTGTGGCAACTTTGTTGTCAGTTTTCCTATTTTGGTTGATAAAAACTTCTACTGCATATGAACTTGATTGTCTAAAACTCTTTAAGTTTTTCTTTTCTTTTAAGAAACATATATGGGCATATTTTGTTATCCCTCGTTAGCACAGCTACCGTCAGAGCCTTTTGGCATTAGAAGGTACCTAGTTACCGTTAGCCCGGGACCCCCTTATAGTCAGGTCGGGACCTTCCTACCGAAACAACTACTGTAAGATAGGTATCGACGAATTTGCACGAGTGTGCTAATGCAAAACGGACAAAGAGGTACGGGATTTGCTTCAAGACACGCATGAAGGCGACACCACAACGAAGCAAACCATGTTGGCTCTTGGAAGTGCGGAATATGAAAGCTTCAAAGTTGGTCAACACAAGTCAATTCAAGATGCCAATAGAAGATTCAATGAGGTTGTGAACAAGTTGGGTAAGGAATATTCTATATGTGAATTAAATCCAAAAATTTTACTCCCTTTGCCAAAAGAGTGGCAAAATAGCATTATAGATTTATTACACAAATGTGCAACGAAAAGCACCGCCTACATTTGGTCTTCTTTGTATTCTCACTAGCTTTTGATAATTAAGATGAAAGAAGAATATGTGAGAGAAGATCCAAAACGAACCAATGCGTTTAAGGCATTCAAGGAGTCTAGTCATGACTCAAGTGACTCAAGCGAGCAGTCAAGTAAAACGAATGAAACATCTAGTGACTCAAGCGACGAGTTAAGTGATGAAGATGATGGAGAGGAGGCGATGAAAATGAAATATAAAGATTTCCTCGAACGGAACAAGTATGAACAATTCAAGAGGAAAGAAAAATCATAAAGCCTTCCAAGCCGAAGAAAGAACGGTATAAGCCATGGTAAGTTTTTCATACTTATTGAGATAAGAATTTTCTTATACTTGTTTTTAAAATTCAAACCTTATCTCATATGTTCTTCAATTTGTTTTAGTCTTGGTTTGCATGATTAAACAATTATTCAAAATACATTTTTAATCATGTCTTTTAAAATTCCCAAAAATCCCTGAAAAATAAATTTTTAAATCAATTTAAGGGGAGTTTTTTTTTATTTTAGGAGGAGTTTTATTTTAAATGCACATTTTATCCAATGATCTCTAAACTATAATTTTCCTAAAAATTCATTTTGATGGGAGGGGCTTCAAGAAGTTATACATGTTTAAATTCTTATAAATACCCTTTTTTATTTTGACAAAAGAGATAAAAGATGTGTAATTCAAAGTGCCGCGTATGCAACTTAACTTGAGTGCATTCTTGTGTCATTGTTTGCATCAAACTTAAACTTTTAATAAACACAAAAAAAGTTTAAAGTGAGTATTTTTAATACGCTTATTCTTAAGGAGAGCTTGCTTGTTTCATAATCTTTACTCCCGCCTAACTCACTTTGAAGTATATTATTTGTCAACATAAAAAAGATGAAATTGTTAGCCTTCATTTTCTAATCTTGTGTTTTGATATTAACAAACAATATATGAGCTAACGTTTGTTTAAGTGTTTCAGGAACAACAACAAGAAATCACTATGAATTGGTTTTCAAGAATAAAGTTGAAACACCAAAAAAGCGTAAAATATAAGTAGAAATAAATGTAAGGATTTAATTTTATATACCTGTATTCACAAGCTCAAATACACTCACAAAATATATTTAAAACCTTCTATAATCATTTTCAAACATTCAAAAGGTTTTAAATAAAATTAGAAAAGATTTGGCCAAAAATGAAAAAATCATCACAGTGGTCAGGTGCCTAGGTACCGGAAGGGGTACCATTAGGACAGCTACCATCAGAGCCTTTTGGCCTAAGAAGGCCGGGACCTCCCAACCGAAACAGCTACCGTAAGATAGGTACCGTCAGAGCCTTTTGGCCTGTATCTAGCTACAGTTGGTTCGGGACTCCCTTACCATTAAGGCGACACCAGGGTACCGTTTAAATAGTTAATTTTTTTAAAATTACTGATTTCATTTTAAACCACTTTTAAATAACTTTAATACTCCAAATCAGCTCCAAACAACCATAACAGTCATATTTGATATTCAACTATAGTAGGGTCATAGTCCTTCATTTTACACAACAACCCTAGCTCCCAAACTTCATATTTCATATTTTAAGTGTATTTATTTTTTTGTTCTTCATTCTTATTATTTTGGCTATTTCAAGAGTCATTTTTCTCCTGATTTTTATACACACGCTATTGAGCTTGTGATATAGATATATACTCTCATATCTATTATGAGATTGATCTTGTATATTTTCTAGAGAGTATATTTTTGTTCTACATCGGCTAAGTCTTATTCTTTATACTTCTGTTAAGCTGTTGGGTAGAACTTATTTTTGTATTATATTATCGAACACACTTTTTTACGATTAAAATAATCGTTAGATTCTGAGTTGTAATGGTAAAGGATAGCCGAGAAATCATTGGGTAAAAGGTTCGAGGATAGCTTTCAAATCCTTGGGGGAACGGTCGGAGAAAGTCGTACTGTGAAATCTTAATTGTAAGCGGTTTGAGATAGCCGTTGTGAAATCTCAGGTTGAATCCTAATGGCAAAAGTTGTTTGCCATACTAGTGCGGTACTTTGACGGAGTTCAAGAGACCGGGACCTAGTGGATTCAAAAATTCTGAAGGAGGAGTCTTAAGGTACTAGAGTAGGAATCTTCCAAACCAGTTTAAAAATGACGTGTCTTTACTTTACGCTTTTATTTCTGCGTTTCATTTATTGCTTCTGCATTTGCCAACACCAATTTTATCAAAATCAAAAAAGTTTTTAAACACCTTATTCCTCACTTGAAGGCGTGGGCATATCAACTAACATGTCTAAAAACCAATTTGGCAACAACATTAAAATTTAACATTATCATTTTGAAAAGACCAATGATAATTTTTAGCATTAGTATTTTTAAAATAAGTTTACACCATTAATTTTTTATCTAAAATGGAAAATGATGTGAGGAGAGGTAACTAGTGTTAAACTAGATTCATCCGGTTGAGATGAGATTGAGATTTGGGATCACCTTAAAAAATTACTCGAACATTTAGAAGGGACTATATATATTTGGATCCATAGTCTTCGTCTTCTTTCCCAAGCTAATGCACTTTCCTATTCCGATGTCGACTGAGTGGTTATTTTGCTTCAATTGATATCCGCGTCTGTTCATCTAATCTGTGAGCAATCCGTTGATTTTCACATTAATCGTCGTTGAGTGTGACCGCGTCGAAAGCTGGAACTCTTGATTTGTAGCTTAGGGTTTTCCTTTATGAGAGAAATCTCATAGCAATCGAACCCGAAAATGCCTTCGCTGCCTTTCTCTGCAATCTATCTTCTCCTAGTATGCCCATACGAGAACCGCTTCTATGGTGTTTTGTGTTCTCATCGTCTGAAGCCTCTCGAGAAGAATCACAGGCGTAATAGTCATAGTTAACAGTTGCTTTCCTTTTTATTGCTTCGTTGTTAGAAGTTAAGGTGTGGTGGCTTTCATTTCATGCATTCCTTTTGTATTTTCATCTTCACGAGGCTGGGAGTTGTAAACCGAAGCAGGCTGAAATTTTAATGATCTGTTTTTCGCTTGCAGTTGATTAGTTTCTGGTAATTTTGTCGACGGGTTTGAGGAGGATCTGACAACTTTCATTCATCATTGGAGGGAAACACTTGAGCATATTTGTCATTTACAAGTATTGGGTATTTTTTGTTAACAACTCTTTATGCATCTGCTTGCTTTTTATTGCATGCCATAAATAATGCATATATTTGGTGCCTTTCATTTCTAGAATTCGTCCATAGTTGTAGTTGTTTGCCAAGCTAGATGTAAGCATTTACTTTGGCAGCATTTAGTTTGACAGATTACCGTTGGACTCTCATTATGTGGTATCATCAGAATATGCTACAAATCTTGCTTAATGGTGAAGCTTGGATAATTGTAATATGCAAGTTATTTGTGCATGCACATATAGATGTGCAAAATCTAACAAAAAAGATTTGTCGGCAACTCATTTTAGTCTAATCATTTGGTTTGTTGTTGCTCACACCTCACCAAGCTTCATTGTTCACTATAGATAAGATTGAATATCGTGTTACTATTGAATAAAGGAATACTCCATACCTAATATTTTCATAACAATCTTTAAATAAGATTGAATAAATAAAACAATGATAACGGGGTCAGAGGTGATGTATTATTTACTGTTTGCGGGAGTTGTTTAATGTTTACTAATTCTCCCTTTCCCTAAATAAACTTCAGTTTACAGTTAATGAAGCTTGGATGAAGTTTTTTTCAATTCTATATATTTGAATATTAGTAATTTAGTACATAATTTAAAAATAAAATTTATACATTTAAAAATTGCATCAAAAGTTTTATAAAAGGGGGTGAGATATATTATTTTCTTCAAACAAACTATTAACGTAAATAAGTAAAGAAAGAAGATACAGTTTGACAGTGTGAGTAGTGAAAATGAAGTTTATTTAGGGACGTGGGGAGTAATAAGTAGTTTAAGTAGTAAGAATGCTTACATGGTTGTGCATTGCTTTGAAATAATTAATCAAAACAGGTAAATGAAAATGAGCTGGGTAATGAAACATGCTTGGTGGTCGTGGAGTGAAGTTATTATTTAGGTAATTACATTATCTAAATAATTCATTTTTTTGTTTTTGCAGATCCACCTAGCACTCTTTCTAATTGATGGACATTTGTGCATGTTGCAATAAGTCAGCTTCTAAAAATGTAAGGCACTCTGGTCTGTTGCCTGGGAGTCTTCCTTGTTGTGAAGACAATATTGCTCTAGACTTTGGTGTGGATGATATCAGGGACAATTTGAGTGATCTAGTCATTATTCAGGAGGATCAACAGCTGCAGAATACAACTGCTTCAAAGTTCTCAAAAGATGATGGGTTGGAAAGTACCCCTGACAGTCGCACAGGCAGTTTGGCTTCAAAAAAATGCCTTGTCAAGTCTGCAACATTTCCCAACTTCACTAAGTGCACATCTCCTGATGTGTCAATTCATCAAAGAGAAAAGCAGGGAATGAGTGATGTAACTGCTGAGCCTGTGGTTCCTAATGGTGATGCAAATTCTGCTCAGCTTTCTATGCACTCTAAATCTTTGCTAGTAAGTTCTTGATGTCCTTGTGCATGATGTGTAATGTTTATATCCCAATCCATACCTCTTACACGGATTAAGGAATAATTGCAACTTTGTTAGTTGCATGGATACCTATAAATATCTTTGTAGACTTTGACACTGTCGAATTCAATCCATGTCATGTTCCTAAGTAGAAATGGTCAGTATGCTGTGTTTTGAACATCTAATTATCTGCTCATATATGATTTGTGTTGGGATGGTACAGTGTGGGTGAATGTGTGATCGGTGGTGTTTGGAAGAGTACTGTTCACTTATCAGGCATGTAACCTGATGAGGTGTCACTAGACATGTGGCCATTTCACATGGAGTTTCTTTAGGTGAAGTAGTAAAAACATATGCTTCTAAATACAGTGTTATTTATTTATGCCATTGCTGATAATTATGATGTCCCATCATATCCGATGGAGCCAGAGATTCACTATTTTTTTGCTTTGGGGTACGATGGAATAAATTAAAATGGCTCTTTGAACTGTGTGTGTTTTTTAATAGTGAAGTAGCAGTTAGTCAATGCAACTTTTGATGCTCATCATGGGTCATCCGTAAATAGTCACTCTATATTTGAAACATAGGGGTCAGGCTGCATACGTGATTACTTATGGTGCTTGAACCGGGGGTCTCTTTGGAAACATCCTCTCTACTTTTGAGTAGGGTTAAGGTCTGCGTACACACATCCCCTTCCCAGACCCTACTTTTGTGGGATTCGTCAGGGTTGTTGTTGATAATTATGTTGCTATTGATTGTTGGCATTCATCATTGTGTCTGTGTTAAATGAGCTATAAGAGTTCAGCTCCAGGTATATAAAGGACTAAATCAAAATGGCACATTAAACTTTTTTGGCTTCTTACTTTATGTAATTTTTTGGGCAATAATTGAAGTAATGCATTAAGGGTCTAACAGAAACAATCTCTCTGTTTTATACACAAGGGTAAGGTTGCGTATATACGTCACTTATGGGAATTTGTTGTTGTTGTAAGGTTGCGTACAATTGGACTCCACAGACCCAATGAGTATACTAGGTTTGTTGTTGGTTTTTGTTGTGCATTTGCTAGTATAAATCAGTTCTCTCCTTCCCGCAAAAATCTTCACTTTTTCAACCATCCCATTAAAACTTTGCTTTCCTTTTGAGGAAAAGGATATGTGGCTCAGAAAATCTCTCTTCTTTAACTAATTCCAACCACATTTGTTTCACTTATCAACACTTAAACACGGTGAGAGTGAAACACATAAATTAAATTTTCACTCTCTTCTTATCTTATTTATCTTTTCACCTCCAAATTACTTTCCTTGTTTGAGATTCTGAGTATGTTATTTGACACTGGAGCACAAAACAATTGACAACTGTTCCAATGGTCTTGTGTTGTTTGTAGAAATGGAGACTATCCAGTTCCAGATATCATATGTATAACAAGTACTCCTTTTACATTTATGACTTCTTTTTTGTTTCTCCCTGTGACAGAGTCCCACGAAGCTGGTATCTGCTATGAAGGGTAGCCGTGAGAAGCAAGGGAAAATACCCCCCAAGAAACTCCGTGTGAAATGGGCACCTGATGTGTATGATCCAGTCCCAACATCAGTGTCTCATGTGCCAACAAACAAACCTCAACGCCACAAGAGCGATGGCAAGAAGAATGGGAAGAAGAATAAACATAAGAGCCTTGGGAAGTCGTCACGGGCCAACAAGGGGAAAGAGAAGAAGCAAGGTCGGAAGTATGCCGGGAGCTCCGAAAGAGGTTTTTATCCATTTGATGATCACCACGCCATAGCCATTTCTTCACGTGAACGTCCTCCTAGTACTGTGGATTTGGATATCGACAGCCCAGATAGGCTATGCGGAAGTAGTTTTCTCAAGAGCTCTGTAACGAAGCTGCACGTCCCATTTGCAGAGGCTACATGAGTGAGAGTTGGCTTTTAGCTTTTTTTCCAGGTATCCCTTTCAGTTTTTTTTCCCCAAAGATTCCCCATCTGTAAATAAATAAGAACGGGGTGTGACACCTTTGGTTATCACTTGTGTGAACATAGTATGGGTCTGAGTTGTATTTCGCCCGTTGCACTGTTAAACAGCATCTCATATTCTGGTCGCTGGTTTAAAGCATTCTTCCATAGCTTGTTTTAGGGTTACTCCTGTTTGGAATGGGATATAAAGCGAATTAAGAGTTAGAGCATCTCCTAGGGGTCCTCTATACGTAAAATCGGCTTGCTTCTTTTGACAACAGATTTTGTTGCCATAATATGACAACTCTAATTGGAGCACCTACGGAGCTTTATTTGTAAAATTGATAATTCCTACAATCCTTAAATCTCCCCCCTGTAACCTACCGTACCCCCTAGCCAAAATTGGCTGCCAAATGGGCGATCTGGGGGACTTGAAGGTTTATGGGGGTTAGGACCATCAATAACCAATAATCGTCGATTTGAGCTATTGTCATAATATGACATTATGATTTGTTGTCAAAATAACTAAGATAATGCAAAACGTAAATGTTTAGAGGCTGACGTCTTTTAACAACAAAACATGTTGTCATATTTTGACAATTGTTTTGTTCAAAAAATTGATGGTTTCCACTGTTCCAAAATCCTCCCATCCCTTAGTCCTCCTCTCTAAAATTGTGTGCGTCCCTATCCTGTGATAGATGAAGAAGCTTTGATACTTTTTCCTTAAACAAACCTCTTTCTTTTTATTTCTTTTTAGATTTTTTAGTTAGTACAGAGCGTCTTCGACGGGCATGTGTTAAGCATTTGTTTCATTCATTCCTTTGGCAGCCAGTGCCATTTGAGTAAGAAAGATTGGCCAATTCTCTGTGAGAGCATATTTATTAGTTGATAAATTCAATCACCAAGTGGAAACTCAAGGTGCCAACTCTAAACGAAGGAAGAACTCTGGGGAAGTAAGCTATCTCGACCAATAAGTTCAAAAGAGCGTCAGGCATCTTTTTTGATTAAATATAAATGAGCACTGTAGCCGACAGGTGATTTTAGAGAGGAGGCTGTTGGGATGGGGGCAAAGGAGTTAAGGAGAAGTAGAAAGAAATACTTAAAGCTCATTTCATATTTCATGAAAGAAAAACTTAAATACTTAAATATGAAATACTTAATACTCATTTCATATTTCATGAAAGAAATACTTAAAGCTCAAATCCATCATCTTCAACCTCGTCACCTTAGGTATCGTCAGTGGCTAGAGTTTTGAAGGTCGCTGTCGGTGTTTGCTCTAGACTGCTGCCGTCTGTGATCTTCCTTTGCTCTAAATTTATTTATTACAAGTACGTACTCCATTCGTTCATAAAATATTCTTCTACGCTACGATGTTTGACCGAATTTATCTTTAATTAGTTTTTATATGAAAGTTACTATAAAATAAATAATAAAAGTTACTAAGAAGTACTACCTCCGTCCCAGAGTATTTGTCCACTTTCATTTTTACACATCATCCAATACACTTCTTTAATCCTTTTTATTTTGTAATTTGTATATTAAAAAATTATAGAAATTATATATTAATAATCTATATGTTAAGACAAATCAAACAAGATAGATTACACATGACTATATTTAGGCTTACACATTGAGAGAATTTGATGAGTCAAAGTACTTAGATGAACAGTTTCAAAAGTCAAAAGTGGACGAATACTCCAGGACGAAGGGTGTATATGTTTAAAATCGACATCAAATAAAAGTGGAAAAAAGAGTAGTGGAAACATCTTTCCAAGGTGAGTCAAGGTCATGCACGCATCGAACTCAATTATGAAGAGATAGTTAGTGGAATGGGATATGTTAGGGGTACACTAAAGGTGTACCCCAAATGTACACCACCCCTCTTTACTATTCATTTTATTTTGTTTTTAATTTTTATTTTTTAATTTCGATCCTATATTTAATACTTCCTCCCTCCAAAAATTATATTCTCCTTCACTATTTATAGGGTCGAATTTTATTCACTTTGTTGGCTTATTTTTATCGTCGGTTTGATTAAATAATGTAATCATGTCACCTCTAATTTTGTAGATCTTTTGATTAAATCTCGTTGTATTTTATATATATAGGAGTAAAACCTTTATTATTTAATAAGACCATGTTCTCTTCACTTATCTGATTATCTCTGATCTAATTAGAATAACTCTTGATCTGGTTGTAGTTATATTTAAAAACATTTTCTAATCTGATTTAAATAAGAAAAAGTAATAAGTAATAAGAATAAATTGAGGAGAACATGATCTAAGATAAATTATTTTAAAATTGGATCCATTTGGTATGTTCGAAAAATTGATTCTCAGGAGGCGGGAATTAGAGGATTTATAGTGTGTCACATGCTTGAGGACTCCCATTGAGGTGGTTACTAAGGCCATGTTCTCTTTAACTTATTATTATAATTGTTATTAATTATTACTTATTCTTATTAGAATTGTATTAGACTAGACCAAATCTAATTAAAAATATCTTTAAATTTAATTTAATTACAATCACATCATATCACACTAGATCAGAACTTATTCTAATTACATCAAACGGTTCGTCAATCGGACGAGTAAAAGGCTTGAAGGAATACCATTAAGGATTTTGAAATAAAGATTTTGAAATAAAAGTAGTAGAATGGTTAGATTATGAAGAATATGGTTAGACTTGAGGGAATACCAATGGATATCGTAATAACATCACTTGATACGTTTAGGTGTATAAATTTGACATATGAATGTACAAGTTGGGAAATACCTAGTCTACATTTAGACGATTTCATGAACACGTAAATTCATGCCCAAACATATGTGTTTTACGTGTACGAACGTATGTGTATTTGTTATTATATATGCTCAACTACTTGGCATAACCTACGTTGAATCCGTATGCTCGTAATTTTTCTCGCTATAAAAATATGCAGTATGAAACTCTTTAAAAAAGAAATCACCTAGAAATATGTTGGAATGAATAGGTAATACATATATCGATATATTTGTAATTTTCAATGTTCATTATAATGTTCAAAAGGTTAAACGTAATTAGACAGACGAGAACGGAACCCGAGTACCGTGATAATCGATTATCAAGTTCTGATAATCAACTATCTAACCTTTCTGAATCTCCTGAGTTTGGCAGCAAAAGCCTTGATATTCGATTTTCACCAAGTGATAATTGACTATAAGGCGCTGCTGAACTTTGAGCAAAAGCCGCCCATGCTTGATAATCGATTATCACCAAGTGATAATCGATTATCAGGTATTTCTGAACTTTGAGTTCAAAAGCTGACAAGCTTGATAATCGATTATCAATACTTGATAATCGACTATCAGCTAGTCAAAAACCCAACTACGGAAAATCAAGCTTGAAACCAAGGTCCAAAATCGAAGTGTTCCCAAAGTAAAAACTAATATTTGAAATGTTGGTATATGGATTAGAAGCCAAGACTTAGTTTTCAAAAAATAAAGTCTTTGAGGTCATATGTCACGCATGTTGTAGACGCATGATATAGAAATCATTCATATCATGGCATATACGCTTAAGAGGCTATGCCTAGTGCGCCTCTTATAGCGAGCCTGTCCAGGGGCCTTCGGGTCCTACGGGTTTTCATTCGGAGGGCTTGTCTACGTACATGGTAACTAGGTTTCGGTTACCACCCATTATTTCTAGTCTCGTATGAGACTAAGGTTTGCCCGAATCATTTCCCTCGTGGAATGACATTGGATCGCAGGAGTCCCTGCATAGTCTAACTTATGCATCATGCCATTCATATTGTTCCATCATCATGAACAAACATCTTGATTATATTTATGAATATGAGCGACTCAGATTTGTGCAAAACATATTGCATTTTATATCCAACATCGTTAACGACAAGGCCAAAGTATTAATAACTGGATAACTTTCCAAAATGAATCTCCTTGATATGTATACATGTAACTTATATCTTGTTCTATCTACTATGCAACCATGAAAATTATGTGGTCAATGTGATGCATAATATTTAAGTATAAATATGTTATCGATCTCTCGCGTTATTGTACCACTCGACTTTATGCTGAGCATGTAGTCTTTTTGTTTACACGTAGGTTGAAGCATAGAGTATGTGGACCACCCGGACGACAAAGAGACGATAGGATGGCAGGTTGACATGCATGATTTTCACAAGTATTGCATTTGAAGTTTTGGGCTAGACCCACATCATTGTATTCGTATTATTTAAGTCTTTTACTATCTCTGACATTTTGTAAAGGATTGATCCGAGTTTAGTACTCCCTCCGTCCCTGCATATTTGTCCACTTTTGACTTTTTTCGGTCAAAATTGATAAATTTTGACCTCAAGTTAAATAAAAATGAAATTAGATATTGATACAAAAATAGTTTTATTAGATTTATTATATCAAATATTTTTAAAGTATTATTTTATCTAATTAATATACAATATATACTTTATTTAATTATAGGTCAAATGTTGAAAACAGTTGACCGAAAAAAGTCAAAACTGGACAAATACTCAGGGACGGAGGTAGTATGTTGTATTTTGAAGTTTTGTTTTATGAATTTTATTTAATGATTTGGAAAAATTTTAAAAATATTGCTCCTGTTTCACCTTAATTCCTATAATTCTGGGTTATACGAATTGGGGTGTTACAACCAAGCACTAGAATTAAGTTTTCTCGAATAGAGAAGGGGAGCCGCACCCTATTGCCAAGCATAGAATTATTGTCGGCACATGAAGACATACTCTTTCTGATCTAATTAGACCTGATCATAGAATTGGGTACCTGACACGTCCGTAAAAGCTCGCCCGCCAAACTACGAGTTTGGACTTAACATTTTATGGTACGAGCCGGACTCAGGCTTTTAAATGGCGGTCCGTGTATTTTAGAGTCGGGTTCAAGTTTTATGCTCAAGCCCTCGATCTGTCTCGACCCAAATGAATATTACTCTAAAATTTATTATTGTTAGAATTGTCATAAAATAACAATAGCAACAACATCAATATTAATAATAGTAACAACAATATTATTTTAAATTATTATAAACACACATATTTTTATGGAGAAAACAAAGAAATTAGAAGTATATTTAATAAAATGAGTATTTCTTTATTACTCCGTGTTATTTACTCGGTATCAAACATTGCTTATTTAGAAGTTGTTGCCTCGTGGGATCGGGCAAACTCAGAGCCTGCGGGTATCCATGTAGGCCAGGCTCGGGCTTCAATTATTATGCATGTTATACGGGCTGAGTTGGGCTCGAGCCTAGAAAATTCTCATATTGTAGCGTTTCAATCCAACACAAAATCTGGCCGGTACGCAGTTTGATCATGTCTAGTCCCAATGTTTTTTTTAATTTGATTTTTTTTGTTTTTAATTTTTTGTTTGAATTGGATCAATTCTAATTAATTCCCTTGAAAAAAAAGCTAATTACAAAAAGTTAAAAGTCTACTAAAAAAGTAAAGGTGAACAAATACTCCATCCGTACACAAATAAATTTCTTATTGCGCGTTACGATGTTTGACTGAAGTTATTTTTAAATCATTTTATATGAAAAATGGTGTAAATTTAAATAAAAATTTCATATTAAAAAATTATATCAAAAGATCTACAAAACTAGAGGTGACATAATTTTATTGTTTTAACAAATGGGTGACGAAAATAGACCAATAAAGTGAATAAAGTTTGACCCTGTGAATAGTGGATGAAAAATTTATTTATGGAAGGAGTATATTTTATTTATTTATATTTCCAAACTCGAAAGTAGGATATGGACTGCATATTGAAGCTCCTAGCCTCCTAGTCAAATCCGGAAGCTTCTAAAATTGGTGCTCTCTAGGGAAAAAGAGAAAGAAAAATTAGGGATACACCAAATGTGTATCCCATTTGTCCCCTACCCTCTCCTTGTCCACACAAAAAGGACAAGAAATTAAAAAAAATAAATAAAAATAAAATAAAAAAGGATGGTGGAGAAGTGAGTGGTGTACAAATGGTGTACCCTAGCACTCCTGAAAAAAGAGAAAAGAGCGCATCTCTCAATTCCAAGAAAACTCTAGTAAGTTCTAAACTCTAGTAAGTTCTACCTTGTGCTTCGCCGCTCCAGACTTCTCTTCTCCCTCATTATAAACGATCTGTTCTTCATTCTCCTCCTCAATTCACCAAACAAGATTTCCGAGAAATTTCAGATTAAGCTCTCAAAATTCGACATCTTCGTTCATCGTAAGTTCTGTGTGCTCGAAGAATGAACCCAGACAAGTTTACCAACAAGACCAATGAGGCCCTCGCCGAGGCACACGGGCTGGCCATGAACGCCGGTCACGCCCAATTTACGCCGCTGCACGTCGCCGCCGCCTTGCTTTCACAGCACGACGGGATTTTGTTTCAAGCCATTGTCAATGCCAGTGGCAGCGAAGAGACGGCCAGATCTGTTGAGAGGGTTTTCAATGCAGCGATGAAGAAACTCCCCTCGCAGACCCCGTCTCCGGACGAAATTCCTGCAAGCACTTCGCTGATTAAGGCGATTAGGAGGGCGCAGGCGCTTCAGAAGGCGCACCAGGACTCGCATCTGGCTGTGGATAAGCTGATTTTAGGGTTGTTGGAGGATTCGCAGATCGGAGACCTTTTGAAGGAAGGTGGAATTAGTTCGGCTAGGGTTAAGTCAGAGGTTGAGAAGCTTAGGGGAAAGGAAGGGAGGAAGGTGGAAAGTGCTTCCGGAGATACCACATTCCAAGCACTCAAAACATATGGCCGCGATTTGGTGGAGCAAGCTGGGAAACTGGATCCCGTGATTGGTAGGGATGAAGAAATCCGAAGGGTTGTTCGGATCCTTTCAAGGAGGACGAAGAACAATCCGGTTCTAATTGGAGAGCCTGGTGTTGGAAAAACTGCTGTTGTTGAGGGATTAGCACAAAGAGTTGTTAAAGGAGATGTTCCAAGCAATCTTTCTGATGTTAGGCTTATTGCTCTGGACATGGGGGCACTGGTTGCAGGAGCCAAGTACAGGGGTGAATTTGAGGAAAGATTGAAAGCCGTGTTGAAGGAAGTAGAAGAAGCAGAAGGGAAAGTGATTCTCTTCATAGATGAGATTCATCTGGTCTTGGGTGCTGGCCGTGCAGAGGGATCAATGGATGCTGCCAATCTCTTTAAGCCAATGCTTGCAAGAGGCCAATTAAGGTGCATTGGCGCAACAACTCTTGAGGAGTACAGAAAGTATGTGGAGAAAGATGCTGCGTTTGAGAGGCGGTTCCAGCAGGTTTATGTTTCTGAGCCCAGCGTTCCTGACACCATCAGCATCCTGAGAGGGTTGAAGGAGAAGTACGAAGGGCATCACGGTGTCAAAATCCAGGACAGGGCACTTGTGGTTGCAGCCCAGCTCTCTGCTAGGTACATCACAGGACGGCATCTGCCCGATAAGGCAATTGACTTAGTTGATGAGGCTTGTGCCAATGTGAGAGTTCAGCTTGACAGTCAACCTGAAGAAATCGACAATCTTGAGAGGAAGAGGATTCAGTTGGAAGTGGAACTTCATGCCCTTGAAAAGGAAAAAGATAAAGCCAGCAAAGCTCGGCTTGTTGAGGTGAGGGAGGAGCTTGATGACCTGAGGGACAAGCTCCAGCCTCTCATGATGAAATACATTAAGGAAAAGGAGAGGATTGATGAGCTCCGGAGGCTGAAACAGAAGCGTGACGAACTCATGTATGCCTTGCAAGAAGCTGAGAGGAGATATGACCTCGCCAGAGCAGCTGATCTGAGATACGGTGCAATTCAGGAGGTGGAATCTGCAATTGCCAGGCTTGAGAGCAGTGGGTCGAGTGAGGGTGATGCAATGCTAACGGAGACAGTAGGGCCAGATCAGATTGCTGAGGTTGTGAGCCGGTGGACAGGAATACCGGTCACCAGGCTAGGCCAAGATCAGAAAGAGAGGTTGATTGGGCTTGCAGCCAGATTGCACCAAAGAGTTGTGGGACAGGACCAAGCCGTGAATGCAGTTGCAGAGGCAGTTCTGAGGTCCCGAGCAGGACTGGGAAGGCCACAACAGCCGACCGGTTCTTTCCTCTTCTTGGGTCCAACTGGTGTTGGCAAGACTGAGCTTGCGAAAGCCCTTGCGGAGCAACTGTTTGATGACGACAAGCTAATGGTTCGGATCGACATGTCTGAGTACATGGAACAACACTCTGTTGCCAGACTCATTGGAGCCCCACCCGGGTACGTTGGGCATGAAGAAGGTGGCCAGCTGACAGAAGCAGTTAGGAGAAGACCTTACAGTGTTGTGCTACTCGATGAAGTCGAAAAGGCCCATACCAGTGTTTTCAACACCCTACTCCAAGTCCTAGATGATGGAAGGCTGACCGATGGGCAAGGCCGAACTGTCGATTTCACCAACACTGTAATCATCATGACTTCAAACATCGGAGCAGAGTATCTACTGAATGGCCTCCTTGGGAAGTGCCCAATGGAGAGCGCCCGTGAGATGGTGATGCAGGCAGTGAAGAAGCACTTCAAGCCAGAGTTGCTGAACCGGCTGGATGAGATTGTAGTGTTTGATCCTCTGTCTCATGAGCAACTGAGGAAGGTATGCCGACTGCAGCTGAAGGATGTAGCCGTGCGCCTTGCTGAGAGGGGGATCGCTTTGGGGGTCAGTGAGGCTGCTTTGGATGTTGTGCTGGCAGAAAGCTATGACCCGGTGTATGGTGCAAGGCCGATTCGCAGATGGTTGGAGAAGAAGGTGGTGACCGAACTGTCGAAGATGCTGGTGAAGGAGGAGATTGATGAGAACTCAACTGTTTTCATAGACGCTGCTGGTCCTAACGCAAAAGCGCTCTCGTATCGGGTGGAGAAGAATGGAGGTCTGGTGAACGCCAAAACTGGCCAGAAATCTGATGTACTCATCCAAGTCCCTAATAACAACAGCACAACGAGCGAAGCTGCTCGCACAGTTAAGAAGATGAAGATTGAGGAATTGGAAGAAGAGGATGATGATGTGATGGAGGACTAAGAAGCCATGGGTGATCAAGGGACACTCTGTTTGTGTGCAGTTGTTTTGGTTTTTGTTTTGAGTTTGCCCACCAGCCCAAGGGCAAAAATGTAATCTTTCCTTTTGTTCACATGGTTTTAGTTTGATGTTTGAAATCTTTTTTTTGTTCACATAATTTGAGTAAATGCCCATTTCTTGAAATCTTCTATTTTTGTCGAATTTGAACTGAATGTGATACTCTCATAATTATCTTCACTTAAAATATTAATTTTTTTCATTGTATTTAAAAATTGATGTATAAATATAAACATTAAAAATTCTACAAAATAAATAGTAATAAAATATTTTATTAAATAATCAATAAAAAGTCTCAAATAAATAAAAGTTATTGTGATTTTGGAGCATGGAAGAATGAGATAATGCTTACTTTGAGGATTTGGTAGAGGTTTTTTTGTACCCTCATCATATCTCATTCTTGCCCACACCGAATAAGTATGATGAAATTTATCAGTTTATAAGTTCCTAAATCGGCTCATACGATCGCCGTGTTCAGTAACTTGAGCCTGTAACCCAAGTGGGGGCTGAGTGATTGGACATGGTAATGGGCCATTAGGTGTTGGACTCTGATGCCTTTAATCAGCCTGCCCGATCCAAGTGGGAAGTGGGTCATTGAGTTTGGGCGAAATTTAATGACCACTTAGAGTGGAGGGTACTACGTCAGGCTGGGTCCTTGGGGGTACCAACAAAAATACTTAATGGTCCATTACTAATTGGAATTTCACTTTTTTATTTGTTCTGTTTCTTTTTTTTCATTATTTAGTGAAAAAGGTTACGTAAATGTTCGCTCTCAAATCTTAAGTAGAGAAAATAATCCAAAATGCGTTACAAAATTATATTAGAGAGATCCCTTTCTACAGTGGGAGGACAACGGGCTGGGTCCTTGGGGTTTCAACAAAATACCTAATGGTCCATTACTAATTGGACTTTCACTTTTTTATTTGTTCTGTTTCTTTTTTTTCATTATTTAGTGAAAAAAGTTACGTAAATGTTCTCTCTCAAATCTTAAGTAGAGAAAATAATCCAAAATGCGTTACAAAATTATATTAGAGAGATCCCTTTCTACAGTGGGAGGACAACGGGCTGGGTCCTTGGGGTTTCAACAAAATACCTAATGGTCCATTACTAATTGGACTTTCACTTTTTTATTTGTTCTGTTTCTTTTTTTTCATTATTTAGTGAAAAAGGTTACGTAAATGTTCTCTCTCAAATCTTAAGTAGAGTTAATTAAAAGAGAAAAAAAAATCCAAAATGCGTTACAAAATTATATTAGAGAGATAGGTTGAGAGGTATGTCTCTTTTGAAAGGATCTAAATTACGAATTCAAAATTATAACTATTTTAAATGTATAAAAAAAGTAAAATAATTTTTTAAATGACCTATTAATTTTTTATAAACAACATAGGATTTTTCAATAATAACTTTTTATTCGAAATTATTTTTTCGTAGTCTTCTTATGTTCAAGAAATACGGAGTACTCCGTATTTTATAAATAAGCTCCTTGAGGGAAAAAGACTCAAATATTGTACTCCCTCTATCCTACCTAAACTAAATTGTATATTTATTATTAATCAGATCAGACTTTATTCACTTTTTTTTCTTATTTTTCTGACTCGTTTGATATAAAAATTAGTCATGTCACTTTTCATTTCGTAGAATTTTTGATGTATTTTTGTAATATATAAAATTTATTTTTAAATTCCGCTTCAACTTTCGAATAAAT
>OOIL02000912.1:569763-590518 GCA_900332095.2 Cuscuta campestris
CGTATTTTATAAATAAGCTCCTTGAGGGAAAAAGACTCAAATATTGTACTCCCTCTATCCTACCTAAACTAAATTGTATATTTATTATTAATCAGATCAGACTTTATTCACTTTTTTTTCTTATTTTTCTGACTCGTTTGATATAAAAATTAGTCATGTCACTTTTCATTTCGTAGAATTTTTGATGTATTTTTGTAATATATAAAATTTATTTTTAAATTCCGCTTCAACTTTCGAATAAATTGCATTGAAAAAATTTCAACCAAACATCGTAAACATAAACAAACGATTTAAATTGAGACAGATGACGTAATTTTTTAAAACTAAAACACGATAAAACAGAAATGCATTTATATTTTAACAAGATAAGTTGTGAATGATAAAAATCAGATAACTTTTAAGTTAGTATTTTACACCCGAAGTTGTCAAAATTATATTCGTTAGGATAGGTTGAAGAGAAAAATCCAATGTACAAAGGATCTGAAATACGAGTTTAAAATTATGACAATTTTAAACATGTGCATCACGGAAGAACACCGTCCCCCAACAGTTTCGTGATCCATCCCCGTGAAGGACGTAGCCATCCTAGATTTTGTATGCACCCATCCTAGATTTTGTCCACAACATTATTATTATCCTAAAGTCATTGACAGAGTCACAAAGGTAAGTATTGTTGAGTCATTTATCCGCGAGAGTTTTCACCCACTGCATCCGTATACAGTCGACATTTATCGTAGCTGGTCGGAATCTAAGTCCGTGCGCAATCAAATATATTGTTGTTGTGTTGTTCGTCAAACGGGCACCGTACTAGAAAACATGCCCCAAACATATAGTCGATGTGAAACTACTCTTTTACGTACCCCTCAATTTATCTCCAATATGACAAAAAATCAAACAAATGACTATTGCAAACATAATATTTAATAATAGAAAACTAGATATGGAAAGTATTTAAATTTAAAAGATGAATTATTAAAAATGAAAGAAAAAAACTTGCGGAGCATATTAATGGCCCTCCAAAGCCATGAGTTAGGATCAAAATAGGCGACAGTAATTACATGCCCCCATATATGGAGGCGGTTCAGGACCCTATAATTTCGATTATGTGGGTAATTAATTTATTAATCTTATTTCATAAATAATTTCCCTCTATTTTTAAAACACTTTTACTCTCATTTTTTTCTCTCTTTCCAAAACACATCTACATTCTATTAAAACCCCACTCCCTTTACTTTTTCATTCATTACCCATCACATCATACTTTTTCACTAATAACTTATCTATCACATTTTACTTCTATCACATTAAGTAAGAGAAAAATTAGAAAGTCAATAATAAGTATACACTCTTTATTTTAACCATTAGTAAAAATGGGAACTGTTTTGAGATACATAAGGAGCACTAAAGAGTGATAATATAGTTTCTTAAAAGGGGTTGAGTATAGTGACAACAAATTTCTGTATACCAAATTTATTTTTGAAAGGGATATGGTAGAGTCTCCAACAGAATTGTCACAAAGTTCACAAATTTGCCGTATTTGAATTTAAGTTTTCACTTTTTAATTTATTTAAGATCATTTAGATTTTTTTTAAAAAAGTCTTCATTTAATATATTTGTGAACTTTCTGACTATTCTATTTGTCATTCTAGCATTTTTATTAGGTAGATAAATCTATAAATAGTAATATATTGTTATAGAGTCAATAAAATGTAAAGAAATATATATACGGAGTACAAGTTCGTGCAAAACACAGCTCTAAGTAGTAATAAAAAATAGGGTTGAAACTTGAAGGGAGAAAGACCAAAGTAGAGGACTAAAACAAGGAAAATATACAAAAAAGGACTTTCATGTTTTAATTCCCAAAATAGGATTTAAAATTCATTTATACCAAACATGGACATGTACATTACCAAAAAGTATAGTAATGCGCACATGTAAAGTGCCACGCATGGGAGGCCCGAAGGGTGTGCAAAGTGGTCAACCGCACAGGGCACCTTAAAATTTAGGGCACCATATTTTTAAATTTATTAATAATTTTAAAGCAAAAGTATTCTAAAAATATAAAATAGGGCACAAAATGTAAATTTTGGACCGGGCCAATTTTATTTTTTCATTTTTCGGGACCGGCCCTGGACTGCCACGTTACAACTACATTATCATAGTGTGAAGTCCTATTTCGGGAAAAAATGAAAGTCCTATTTTGGTACATTTCTCTATGTTTTAGTCCAATTTAAGGTGATTTCTAAAACTTGAAAGAACAAAATATTCAGGATTTTATTTAAATTTCCTTACGTACGTGACTCCTAGCCCGTTTAAGAATGAATTTGATATAAAATTACATGATAAGGCTATTTGTAGCCCAAGCGTTTGTATCCCATTTGTACACCGCAAGTGTGCCCCAACATTTTATGTTGGTGTAATACTAATATTTATTAACGCACCAACACTTTGTGTTAATGTAAATTTTTGTTAACGCACCAACTCTTTGAGTTAGTGTGAACCATCAAAATCTTGGTGTATACCTTTGGTATAAGTTTAGGAACAAATTTTGGTGTAAGTGTAGCATGGTTCAATATTAAACTCAAAGCCATCCAATGTAATTTCTCGCACGGCTGATGGGCCATAAATTGAGACGGGCCAAACATGTCGTAGAGACTTGAGAGAATTTTTGTCGATTCTAATAATTTTATACGGTGTGATTTTTTTACCGATTTTAAGAAAGGGTAAAATATGTTTATAGCTCTATTGAAATAATTTATAAATTTTAAAAAGATTAAAGTGTATACATGGTATTTAGATTTGAGGATGATTATTTGAAAAAATAATAATTTTACATAATGCATGTTTTTTTGGTCCCTATAAAATATTTTTTGTTCATGTCATTGTTACAAAAGTTTTTTATTTTGAAAATGGTCTTTATACGTAATTAAGACTATTAATTTGTTGACATAGCATATTTATTTTGTATTCAACAACTTAGTTTTGTATGCCTAATTATTTTAGACACAATTCTCATGGCATAAACTGTATTCTCTTTAAAATTTTATCACCAATTCCCAAATTTTTATTATATTATATTTCCAAGAAATTTGAAAATTGGAAATATAATATATAACTTTTCAACCCGCGTAACTCGGGCCAACGCGTTAGCAAATCGACTTGCTTCTAATTTGGTATGGGGGGAGGGATATAAGCAAAAATTCTATCAAAATTCGAATTTTGTTATGAGATATAATATATTCACACAATGCTACTAATATTATTTTAATAATTTATTTTAACATGTAATTTAATTTATTCTCCACACATAGCAATTAGTTTATTTTATTTTATTACTATTAAAATTGTATTATTTATCCATTGATAAGTTTATTCTTATCCATATACTCCGTACATCTTAATAATTTTTTTTCACTATTTAAGTGATTTTACTTCATCACTTGGCATGTAGAATATTTTTTTTCTCATTGTAGATAAATTTTAATCAGGAATAAGTTTCCTTAATTAAATAAGGAATGTGTATCATTTAAATAAATATGATATTTTTAATATGAAAATGACAAAAATATGGGGGGGGGGGAAATATTGGGAATGTGCAAAAATAGGAGCTCCATGTTTTTAATACTAAAAATGGGAATGAAATGCTAATAATGCCAATATATAGTACCAAGAACGTAGTAGAATACCATTATACAGTGTCATAGGATGACAGTGAAAATCCCTGTTTCGGAGATAAAATCATAGAACCCTTATTTTGAGGATAAGCATTATGTTCTACTCCTCCTTCGGGTGATTTCTTATGTTTAATAAAGAAATTAATTGCTTTATAAGTCTCTGTAGTATATACGAAATTTTCATAACATACTATTGGGATAAATAGATAATGATTAAACGATGTGATACAAATTATTTGTATAAAGATATATCCAAATTTTATTACATGTATATTCAATATTAAAACTAAAACTTGTATTTATATTTTATTCTTAGAAAATATTTATCAAGCACATCATATATCACTATTATAAATTTAAAAAAACAATAATTTATTTAATAGACATCAAAATTTAGAATATATACGAGCTTGTGCAGAGTACGAGATTGATACTAGTGATGAATTAATTGACGAAATACCATGAGGGAGTGATACTTGCAGAGTTTATCATTGTAAACTTACTCCAAAATTTCGACTAAAGATGGATTGATAATAAAGGTTATACCAAGACGAGGTGATACTTGAATTGGGGAATTTATAATTATTGACTCTAATTTTACATAGGATTAGGTACGTAGTATTATTTAATAAGATACCTATAAAGACACATACATACCAATAATCCAATTACATATTCTGAAATATATAGAGGTCTACGTCATTGTGAGATTGATTAATAGATTATGATCTCACCGCATTCCCATTTGTGCGTAATACATAAATAAAATACTAATGGCTTCGTATAGCGGCGGCGGCTATGTGTGCGTGCGGGAGGTAGCAGTGCTCGTTAATGTAATTAGTTTAGTATTCCTCATCAATGTTGCGACCAATGCTAATGCTGATGATGTGTGGTTAAGTGGAGCTCATGCCACCTTCTATGGATCACCCCCCGATACACCCGATAACATGGGTAATTATACCACCTCCGTAAAATTTTTGTAAATACAACAAATTTCTATTTTATTGCGTGTCGAACTTAATTTGTAGGTATTTTAGACATTTGTGATGGTGTAGACATGTTTTGTGGGATGTGTAAAAGGTTAATATGGAATTACTTTTCGAAATGGAGAGAGTATTAATTACGTACTCTTCTTTTATACACCATTTGTCCATTAAGTTCTCTCCGAGTTCTACTATGATTTCTCGATAATTTATGTTTATATGCACCTTTGTATTGATTATTTGATAAATTGGTTAGAGTATTTCTTGTTTTATATATATATATATATATATATATATATATATATATATATATATATATATAGACACACACACACACATATATTTTAGAACTTTTGATATTGTTTTGAACAATGTAATTTTTACCTTTTGTTTTTTTACTAATTTATAAATAAAATCATTTTAAAAGAAATGTGATTTGATAATAATGTTGTTTGAAATGGGAAAAGAATTTAGGATAATAATATGATATAAATGGGTGCATACATGAATGCAGGAGGGGCATGTGGATATGACCAGAAAACAAGAGAATGGTACAGAGACGATGGTACAACAGCACTAAGCTTTGCATGGTTCAATGAAGGACTCTCTTGTGGGCAATGCTTCGAGATCATGTGTGACTCTATGGCTGATCCTCAATGGTGCATACCTGGTAAATCAGTCACGGTTACGACCACTAATTCTTGCCCCCCGGGGGGTTTGGGTTGGTGCAACCCTCCTAAGAAACACTTCGATATGGCTGTGCCCGCTTGGTTAAAGATTGCCAAATTTAAAGTCGGAATCGTCCCCGTATTATATAGAAGGTATATATGTAGATCGAGTTTATTGCATGTGCCGATACCCTTTCTATTTTTCAAAACTAACAATGCACCATCCATTTATACATTTGATTATATTGTATCTTATTATTAACTTATATATTTATTATCGATTTGTATCAAGGTACGGTGCCAGAGAAATAATGGAGTGAGATTTACAATTACAAAATCATCCCAATACTATAGTTCATTGTTGATATCCAATGTGGGTGGAGCTGGAGCCGTGACAGCAGTGGGCATCAAGGGTTCAAATGATAATGTGTAGAGTCCTATGAAGAGAAACTATGGACAAATTTGGCAGATCGGTGAATCCATCACAGGCCAGGACCGATCTTTCATGGTCAAAACTGAAGACGGGGAAACCAAAACATTTATTAACGTACTCCCATCCAATGCCAATATTGGGCAGGATTTCTATGCCAGCCCTAATGACCAATTCTTCTAGTTAACTTGTCCCGCCCTAGCCTTTTTCATTGCGTCCAAAATTATCTTTTACTCTATTAAAGTTCTGGATAGCGTACACAACCCTGCTGTTATATTACTTTGATGATCTACTTCATTATTATCCTAGTTCATTATTACTATCCTATAACCTTTAATTTATACTAGTGTTTTGCACTACTCTCGTTATTTTAAATTAATCAATATTACATCCTCTATTCCCAAAAAAATTAACTATTTGTCTTTTTTATTCAAAGTTTATTTACAAGGATTGAGTACATTTAAATTTTGAAAAATAAATATTTAGTTACTATGGAAATTAAACATAATCGGTTTCATATGTAGTCATCTACCATCAAATATTATGTTTGTGCTCTTTAATTTAAGAGTACCTTTCTATAGGTAGTCATTTGTTTGACTTTCTTTTAGGTTAGTGTAAAATTAATAAGTAAAAGTATATTTTCACATGGGTCTTACATCCATCTTGCTAAAGTCATTGACAGAGTCACAAAGGTAAGTATTGTTGAGTCATTCATTACCCATCATATCATACTTTTTCACTAATAACTTATCTATCACATTTAGTAAGAGCAAAATTAGAAAGTCAACAATAAGTATACACTCTTTATTTTAAACATTAGTAAAAATGGGAACTCTTTTGAGATACATAAGGAGCGCTAAAGAGTGATAATACAGTTTCTTAAAAGGGTTTGAGTATAATGAAAACAAATTTCTGTATACCAAATTTTTTTTGAAAGGGAAAGAGTCTCCAACAGAATCGTCACAAAGTTCACAAATTTGCCGTATTTGAATTTAAGTTTTCACTTTTTAATTTATTTAAGTTCATTTAGATTTTTAAAAAAAAGTCTTCATATAATATATTTGTGAACTTTCTGACTTCTATTTGTCATTCTAGCATTTTTATTAGGTAGATAAATGTATAAATAGTAATATATTGTTATAGAGTCAATAAAATGTAAAGAAATATATATACGGAGTACAAGTTCGTGCAAAACACAAAGTTGTCTTGCTTTTATTTTTCTTCAAAATATTTCGGAATTCAACAAGCTAAGCTTTATTATTATATTTTTAGACAAAAAATTAATTTTAAATTACTTGTGTTGTTTTTCCTTTCATGTACTTTCTTTCCTTTCGTATGTTTTTTTTGCTATCATGTTTTTTCTTATTTTAGTAATGCATTCGTCTATTTTTTTATAAACTCATGTACTTCATGCCTTTTTAATTTAATTGTTTTATTTTTTTGGGTGCATTTAATTGTTAGAATATAAAAAAAAATTAATCATCCAAATTGTAGAAAAAATATTACGGAGTAAAAAAAAAAGAAAAACAAAAGAAAACCCCAAAAACATAATAAAATAATTTTCATTTTTCATTTTATTGTTTTATGAAAGATAGAATGAAATTTGTATTTTTCATATTATTATTTTATGAAAGATAGCATGAAATTTGAATAGAAATAAGTAAATATTAAAAAAAAGTATAAATATAATTATCACAATTGATGTGACACTATATGTGTAAAGTGAGTTAGATACTAAACGTATCAACGCTGATGTGATGCTAAGTCACTACTAATATGGATTGATTAGTAGTGACGCACTGCAGATAACCTTTAACATTCTTAATTTGTACTCATTTCTTCACTAAAAAAATCCACCAATGGGAAACATTAATTTTTAATAACCCGCAACTCATAAAAGTATTTATACTCAAATTTAAAATTGGCTAGCAGATTATGAGTAGGGACGTAAATGAATCGAATATTTTTTGTTCGATTCGTGATTCGTATTCGTTTAAGGTGATTCGTATTCGATTTTTTCGAATCCAAATACGAATACGAATCTGAATAAATATTCGAATCCTTATCGAATACGAATATGAATCAAGGGTATTCGATTCGTGAGTTTGACAAATATATTCGGAATATAAATCTAATTATACAAATTTTATATATATATATATATGGGCCGGTTCCCGTGAGAATGTACATTATGGAGAGAAATGAGAATAAAATCTAGCCGTCGGATCTGATGCATCGTGCGGCTCAGATTGCATCCTGCGCTCAAAGTTTGAGATAGTGCATTTTCGAAGGTTTATGGTGCATTTCGACGTGATGCATTTTCGCACCATTTTGGTGCATCTAATTTTGATGAAATCTAGACCCTTAGATCTCACAATCTAAAGCACCAGATTTATTCTTATTTCTCTCCTAAGATTGCAATCTCACCAGAACCAAAATATATATATATATATATATATATATATATATATATATATATATATATATATATATATATATATCAAATGATTATAAAATATTTTAAAATCTAAATGAACTAAATAATTTTAAATGAACCAAATATGTTTAATATATTAAACGAACCGAATTCAAATTCAAATATCACTCCATCTTAAAGAATATGAATATTTTTCATGAATATTCAATTCGATTCGTTTACAACCCTAATTATGAGGGTCAAATAAGTTTTACACTAATATCTTGATTCGTTTTTCATTCAAATAATTGTACATCAGGATTTTTTTATATGTAGTAGCGTGTTTTTCATGTGTCACAATTCACGAGAGATATTGCAGATGTTGTTACTTTAATACTCTAAAATAGAAATATCAGATCATATTGGAGATATTTAAACATTGAATATCAGAACAATATATCACTAAATTATTACTACTCCCTCTGTCCTATTATTAACTTCTCGGATTGACCAGAGGTGATTTTTAAAAAAATGTAAAAATTGCTTTGACCTTCCCAAAATACCCCTAATCCTCCACCCTCACATTCTCAACATGAAAAAAAACCACCTCTTCTCTCCCTCGCTAAGATCAACCACATACACAATGCAACCAAAAGGATTCATCGTCCTCTAAACATCCCAAAACTTAAGTCTTTTGAAAAATGAAGGTTAAAACGAAAAATTGGCAATTAGGGTGCCCAAATTGAAGATTCTTCACACAAAAACACAAATATGTACAAAAAAAGAAAAGAAAATATGAACTCCGATTGCGGACTCCACGGTAGTCATAATTGTCGTCGTTGGCATCGATTCAGATCTGATACCTGATTGCTCTCAACATGTAGCAGCTAGACCTGAGTGGCAAATCTCGTCCCGGAAGCTTTGCTTGGGCCACCACCGAATTGCACTATGCCAATTTGTCTAAATCTGTGAACTCCTGAGACAAAAATGGAGTTAGGGATGAAGATGCGGCGACCACAACGATGTATAGAGCATAAAGTGGTGATGATGCAGACCAATTTAAACGAGAAAATTTAGGAGTTGAATGAAGAGTTAAGATATGGGAAAGAGGCAGAAGAGTGAGAGACAGAGTACTGGTGCTGAGAGAGGTGTGAAATGGTGAAAGAGAGGAGTTATTTGGGTGAGAGCCGTGAATTGTGAAAGATGGAGAAAGGTGGGTATATTAGTTAGGGGTATTAATGTCATTTGTTGAATAAAAAACTTTCCATTTTAAGTAATGGGAAGATAGTTTTAGGATGACCCAAAATGGAAAGTGGGAAGTTAATTTTAGGACGGATGGAGTATTTCTTTTGTCAAAAATATCACAAACCATTTGGCTCGCATAGGCAAATAAGGTACAGTAACAATTCCCAACTTAATAATTCAAGACTCACATGGAAAGAGTGAGGCCATGCTCAGATGCTCTATTAACTCCATTTTAACCATACCGAGTTCACCCAGTTCTGTTAAGACCGTGAAAGAAGCGGTGTTTTCTACTCCTCGAATGTCTTCGTGAGGCTCTAGACATAACATAGGGAATAAATTGTACCTGCAAATCCACACATTACATGGCTGGCATTGCATGACTATAATGCAGAAGATTGTAACTTTTTCATCGTTTACTATTACTACATCAAGGGCTATACTGTCTATTTTTTAATTTCCGAAATAACTCAAAATATAGATGATTTGTGTGTGTGTGTGTGTGTTCAAGTAAAATACCACACAGTTGTTCCTTATTCCATAATCCTGAAGTTTAGCCCCATCATCAAGTAGCTTCTCATTATTATATGAAAAGCAAAACTTTTCCCAAACATGTTTCCTGCAAACAAGAACAATACATCTACGTGTAAGTAAAGTAGTTAAAGGGCTAAAACTTCAAAGGACACTGACAGGATTATGGGTAAAAATTGTAGCCGTCAGAAATACGAATTATGCCTAGAGAATGGATCTCAAACATTAAGGTACTAGCTGAATTCAAAAGTGTACCATACAGATGAAAGAAAAGTGGCAAACAAAAAAAAACACTCCCACAACCAACTCAAGTTGTTCAAAGTAGAGTTTATGCCGAAACACAAAATGTGCAGATCGGCTCTGACTCTTAGAGCCTGTCTGTCTATTAAGATTGTCTGGCTAAAATGATTGAATTGCCAAATTTTGTGAAAGATTTTTCTTTTTTTGGTTTATTCTAAAAGCAGAATATGCTAATGTATGCTACCAAATGAGGCCTTAGTGAAGGTGTTGTACAAATTTAAGCTACGTACCAAGAAATATGGCGATGGCCCATCTTAGAATCCTCCATCTCTTCTATTTTCTTCCGACTTGCTTGTTTCAAGTCCTTAACTGTTGCAGAATTCAGGACAGCCACATCTTCAAGATAACCCACATAAGAATTCATTCATATACCCATTACTAACATTCAACGCATCATTAGATGGAGATTGACGATGGAGAGATCATGAGTACCGATTGATGTGTTGTCCAATTTAAGGATCTTTATCCGCATAGCACTGCCAAGTTCCAAGCTTATCAGGGTGTCTACATCAGAGAATAATGGTTTCTTGGGGACATCAGCAAGTATGGGATCATTAAGGAGAGCAGTCAGTGTTGAATGTAGCCTTGCCTTCTTCAAGCTGCTACTCTGATAATCTGGTGCAACACTCGTGTCCTTTCTCCTCGTCTCGTCTGACGAAGATTATATTTTTAAAGGCAAGCATTTATATACTGTGTATGTGGTTATATGGTTTATGCAATTATGTATGACCATGTGTTTGTGTCTATATATAAATATAATTATACACTAAGATTATCTTCAAAGGAACACATATTATAAATCTGCAAGTTTATCACTCTTTCTCCAAACTCCCACGTCAATTTTCCAAAGTTCCAGTACTGGTGACCCATTGTTCTATACTTCTATAGCACAAATGTTTTTGAGATTCATATGCTTGTGACAACAACAACAACAACTACTACTACTACAAATCTAGAAGAGTCCTACATAGTTGGGTCTAGGAAGAGTATGTGTACGCTGACCTTACCCTGTCTAGAAAGTAAACAGGTTGTTTCCAAGAGACCCTGGGCTCAAAATACAAGAGCACGGCAATAAGGGAGAGAAGCACGAACAAAAAACAAATAGAAAGCAAGGCTCAAAGAACTACCCTACCACCTTAATCCTAGACCTCCAAACACTCCTATCTAAGGTCATATCGCCTATAAGATCCCACCATCCTAAACTCATAAGCATGTGTACTCACCTCCTTCTAAGTCTTCTTCAGTTTATCCCCACCCTTCCTCACACACCCTACATCAAGCCTCTCACACCTCCTCAATAGGACATATGTACTCCTCCAGTGTATGTGTCCAAATAATCTCAATCTAACTTCTCACAGTTTATCCTCCACAAAGCCCATACCCCAAATATCCTCGTCCGGGATCCTCTCCATCCTCGTATGACCATACATTGATCAAAGCATCCTAACCTATGCCACTTGTACCCTCCAAACCTAAGCCTCATACTATCCTTCCGTGTTAAACACTCCAATAACATAGCTGGTCTAACCACAACTCGGCAAAACTTTCCTTTCACGTTTGTCAATATCCTTTTGCCGCAAAGATCACATAAATGATGGATGGATCTGAGGTATCAAAACTTTTCTTACGTAGTCGATCTTTAACCTACTTAATCTGAAACCCTTGGATTCCAAGGTATGTCTCCACTCTCCACATTGCCAATCTATCGTTGAGTCTAACTCTTACCTCGTCAATGAGAACAATGTTATCCGCAAACAACATGCACCAAGACACCTCTCCTGAATATGTTGCGTCAACACATCGATCACCAAATAAAACAAGAAAGGACAAAGGGCAAACCCATGATGGCGGCCTCACCTTAGTCCTTGTCCCATTCTTGTGCAATAAACAATAACATGTAAAATACATTTACAAAGAAAGATAATGAAAGTAACTCTCATTAGACTACATAAACACTACAACAAGATATTGTGCATCCTCACAAATTGACAAACCGAAATGGTATGAAATAGGATAATCATCTAAGGGTCTACTTGGATGAAAATTTATAAAAGAGAAAAGCTTTGGAGGATATAGTCAACGCTTTCATTCATTTTTCATATATCCACTTTTCTTTTTGACCCCCCACCCACACACTTTTTCTATCTCAATCCTTTTTCACCATTTTAGTTACTAAGCATATATTCATAAGGAGCATGGTTCTTATCCCTTGCACCTTGTTTGGTTGGGGGCCCGGGGAATGGAAGATGATATTGTTGTTGAATGAAAAAGACACAAGTTTCATTTACACTCATGAATTAAGTATGATTGTACGAGTGATATATAAAACCATAACAAAATACTTATTTTACAGTACTTAGTTTTATGTTTCATTTGTAATGTTTTACACAGATTTTCCTAAGCGATTCAAACGACTCAATATCAATACGACAATACCTAATTTTTGCTTTCAATTTCACCGCTAAGAAAAAAAATAATATTTCAATTTGAGTAAAACTGTCATTCAAATGTCACATTCAAATCCCTAAATATGATTGAAACAAATAATCAGTGTAGGAACTCACAAATAGTCAGAAGAGATTGAAAGATCGGGAAAGATAACATACCTTGAGGAAGTTGGCGGTGTTTGTTTCCCGCCTGCATCTGCCCGGCTTGCGTCGCAATTAGAGTAGTGTGAATCGAAGAGGGTGAAGCTTATCGTCTGCGTCTGCCGTAGCAAACATCACAAACTGCAATTCCTGTTGAAAACTGAGTAGAGGAAGAGAAGGTATTCAGCATAGACCGGACCGGACCGGATTGGACTATTAGCCTTTGTTGCGTTCTGTTTGCCATAATTGAATAGCTGATCTAATTTTATCAAATCTGGCATGGTATCATCTGATCTGATCTGGCGTGATCTGATTATAGTTATAATTAAAATTATTTCAAATCTAGTTTGACCTGATCTGATCTGATTATAATAAAAATAAATAATAAGCAGAAAAAATAAATTTAACGAAACGCTGCCTTATTTGGTCTTTGATTTTGATAAGAAGACCAGACAAGTTAGGACCGGATCTTTAAAAAGACTAGTTCGTTCCCTTCTTTTACTGTATCAGTCTTTTTCCAAAGACCGGTCTAGTCTGGTCGCATCGGTTCTTTTGCTCATCTCTACTAGATACTACTCCGTAGTATTTTTATGGGATATAGGTGGTCTTTTCTACTACTTTAAAAAAGGCACAATATTTTTATAATGCTGATAAAATACATTAAAATATATCTAACTCTGCTTAGACTTAAAATAATATATTGAATTTACAGAATCTATGGATTCTAAACAATATATCAAAATCTTTTAAAATTTAAATTGAATACACCCCCTAAGTGTAACTCATTAAAGTTTTATTTTTATTTGTTAGAATTTAAGAGTTAGATATTGAAAAAATTAAAAAAAAAATACGAGTTAAAAAAAAATAGAAAAAGTTGGAAAATATTAGAAGAATTAAAGTAAATAACTATACGACTCCCTCAAATTATTGACTCTCAAATAATACAAGAAGACTAGAAGAGTAACTCCTTTTAATTTCTCCCAATAGTGAAAGCTCTTCTTATTATTCTCATGTCAAACTAAATATTTCATTCGTCTTAAAATGATTTTTCTAGCTAGTTCAATTTACGAGATATGACTGAAATTATTTTCAATTCAATTTATTTGATTATAGATGTAAAATTAAAAAATAAAAATTATATATTTTAAAACTACATTAAAAATTCTACAAAACAAGAGATGACATGACAATATTATTTTATCAAATAAGTAACGAAAATAGCTAGGTAAAAAAAGTGATTAAAAGTTGACCATGTGAATAGTGATTGAGAAAATCATTTTAGGGACGGAGTGGGCATATATTTTTTAATATGTTTATATTGATTATTTAATAAAATAAATTAATCTTGTTATCATTATTTTTTTGTAAAATTTTTCATGTAACTTTTTACTATATAAACTGGGTAGTTTTTATTTTTAAATTTCATACAAATTTCAGTCAAACATTGTAAAGTAAAACAGAAAACTCATTTCGGGATGGAGGAAATATACAAAAATATAAAAATAACACAATAATTCTTTTGTTTAGCGATACACGTACATTTAATTTTATATATACTTCCCCTATATATTTTAAGAGCCTGTTCATTAGGACTAGAAAAAAAGAACTGGATGTTGAAAGAAACTGGAAAAAAACTGGAAGAAACTAGAAGAAACTGGAAGGAACTGAAAGAAACTGAAAGAAACTAGAAGAAAAAAGGAACTAGAAAAAATTGGAAGGACTCGAAAAAACTAGAAAATTTTCAAAAAATTAGAAAATCTAAAAAAACTTTAGAAAAATTCATTTTAGTGCATTTTTATATTATTCTGATTCTAATTTTTGTTGTTATAGATTATTATTATTATTATTATCATCATCATCATCATCATCACGTTATCTTAATGAATGCATTTAAAATAAAAAAATATTACTCCATGTTATTTTTCAAATACAAAAAATTACTTTTGCAAATAAAATAATTATATTAAATAGTTAGCATAAATATCAAAATTTTAAATTTTAAAAATATTTTGTAGTTACGTTGCACCTCAATTTATTTATAAAGTATTTATTATAAAGAATATATTTGTAATTATATTCTTTATAATTACAAATAAAGAATAATTTGCGATTAGTGTTAATTAGTATTTTGGATAAATTTTTATTAGTTTTGAATAATTCGGAAAACTCTAACGCTAAAGACTTATACGTGCTCCTAAACATCACACGTCCTCTTTGCATGAGTCACGTCAGAGGAGTGTTGTTCCTAACAATAATCACACTCTTTTCATGAATTTTTAAACTATGTTGAAAAATAATAAAAAAAAATGACATTAAAATGTCTTGTGATCACATATTGTTTTTTAAGAGAAAACTTAACTGATTTTCTTTGTGACGTAAGACAAAGGTAAATGAAAAAATATTTGTGGAACAATGGTGTTGGTTAGTTATTACTTGGTTTATTATTAGAGTTGGAAGAAATTTAATGAAGAATTTTCTGTAAAAAAATAAAGAATTGACTAATTAGTTGATGGTTTTATTTTCTGAAACAAGTATTTTATTAAAGATCAGTTAGTGATTAAGAGTTTCGTTATTGTACTTTTAGAGGCACTGTTGTTGGTTAAAGTGTCAAATAAAAAAAGAGAAATGCTAGAGTCACGAACATTAATTTTAGTCACAAAATACACAATCTTGCCATTTGTGCACCACACCAAGTGAATAAAATGATGTTAAATAATTAAAAAGTAGACATTTAATTACACAAATAGTAAATTTGTGTATTTTGTGATCAAAGTGTTTGTGACTCTAGCTATCTGCCTAATATGGAAATATAAACTTTTAGTCGCCTTGGAAATTAAAAGTTCTACTCTTGGAAAAGTGAGTATTATTTTTCCAAGTGTATTTTTGTGTCGTTGCACCGACGCCATGGGTGGCCCAGAGAGTGTGCAAAATGGCCAACCGCATAGGACCCTTAAAATTTTAGGATCCTATATTTTTAAATTCATCATTAATTTTGAAGCATAAGTATTCTAAAATAATAAAATAGGGTTCAAAATATAAATTTCGGACTGGGTCATTTTCATTTTTTCATTTTTCGAGGCCGGCCCTAACCGACGCTGACTCGCAAGCGGATGCCGAGTCTCACATGAAATACAACCTCAAATACAACAGTTAATTGGAATAACCTCAACATTTTTTGGTGGGGGCGTCGGTGTCTCCTTTCCATATGCATCTTTAAAGTAGGCAAGGCATTCTTCGTCGATGCAGTTTTGGCGACAGACTTTGTTCATATCTATTAATTACTATATGTTTGTTTATCGTTATGCTTTTCACAATAGGATCTCTTCGGCAGAATCTTTTGCCACGTCCTATTCCGGTAGGAGAAATCCCAACGACGAAGAGGGGATCACCGTTGAGGTGGCGGGTGATGTGGATCGGAGTTTGCAGCGCATGCAGGGGGGAGGAAGGGCATACAAAATTAAGCTCCCAGCGATCCACCAAGATATATTGATCAGGTTATTCCAATTAACTTGTATTCGTCTGAGGCTCAGCATCCTCATCCTCCTGGGAGTCATCGCACGTCACCTGATGAGGAAAATAATAACTTTTTCAAGAGTGAAACTCTTTTGAGTCGCCATAATTGGATTGAATTCTTCTTTTAGTTTTTTTTTTATGGAGCTGGTGCGGATAAAAAAGGCAATGAGAGAGCTATAGGGAAAAAACTTTGGAATGGAGGGAGTATCGAATCCCTTTAATTAAATAGGCCGACCCAAAAGGATCGGGTACTCCCTCTGTCTCAAAATTATTTTTCCTCTCTTGGCTTTTTTATCCCCACGAGCTCCACAAAAAAACTAAAAAGAAGAATTCCAATTATGAAGATTTTAAAAAAAAAATTCTCTTGAAGAAGTTATTATTTTCCTCATCATTCTTCCAACTGATATCATGTGTCGTTGCACAAACGCTCACTCCGATCAAGAAGAATGACGAGCCTCACATGCATCAAACACAAACTTATATATAAGATAATTGGAATAACCTCAATATTTGCAAAGGACATAAGCATTTTAAACTGGGCATGCATCAGCAGGGGTTCTTATATACATGGCCGCCCTTGACTGTTGACCGGCCTCATCGCTGCAGATTTCATGAGTGCTAGATAGACTGTACCCGGAATATAATCGAAGACGTACGTACCCCAAGGCTGCTTAAAGATTTCTCTCCGAGGCACGGGGAAGTCAAGTTCTCAAAGGGGGCAAACGCTTTCCCCATGAAGAAGAAGAAGAAGCTCTTGCCCGGACTCATCATACATCAAACCAAGGAGGAGGTTATGAGCATGAGAGAATGTTACTCATGTTCTTTTTTTTAGTGGGAAGGGAGTATTGTATTTATTATATTTATACATGCCTCCTCATATGAGTCATATATATATCCCATATTTATATATAATTCCTACTCCTCACATACTCTTTGCATGATCGAGTCGTAGTCACGCAACAAGAGTTTTGTTCCTAACACTCGTCATGCTTTATTATTGTTTTCTGTTTATGTTTTGAATTATAATTGTCTCATTACCAAAAAAACCTTAATTAAGTTTAATTTTTATCCAATTCTTTTTTTAATTATGATTCCAACATAATAAAAAAAATTAACATATTAAAAAAAATAACATCATGAGCTCCATAAAAAAAAGAGGTGGTGGACATATGTAGTATAAAAAAGAGAATGATAAAAAAAACTAAACTAAGAGTAAAATATGAAGAATGTGTCAAACTAGAGCTCTATTTTTTTATACCCAAAATAAGAGCAAAATGCTGATATATAGTCTAAAAAATACAATGGGTTGCTACTATGCAATTGCCATTATGTCACAGTATAAACTCTTATTTTAAAAATAAAAATATAAAACTCTTATTTTTAGGATAAGTGTTGCACCCTCTATTCACTAAAACTCTTCCTATTTTATTATTTTCTTGGCACAACGAATCTAAAAGGGGTGGGGTGGCAGATGACGATGCAATTAGGTACGGTGATGGCGACGTTGGAGATTGTAAAAATGGAGAAGCTATTCCGGGGAGATAGGGGAAAGGGCGGATGATTTTTACCCAACTTTGGGTTTTGATTTGGGCAGCGTTGGGAATGCGTATATGGAAGTGCAAGTGTGCAACACATAATGTTTTTATTTAATTTAAATTTAATTCCTACTTTGGACATATAAGTTAAGAACTCCTATTTTAGGAACATGCTTAGGGGTTTTCTTTTAGATTAAACATCTGTCAAGAGTGTTTTACACTTTCATTTTATTAAACTCACTCCAACCATACCTTCTATATAATACTTCCTCCGTCCCAAAAAGTTCTTCTTTCTTTGTTTTTGGGTCCCACAAATTCCAATCTTTTGCGGTTGCCAAATCGGGGATCCAATGGGGGCTGGGGTGGGGTCGGGGTGAAATTAATGGGGTGGGGGTTTTGGGAGATGGAAAATATCAATTTTGCAAATGGAGCATCGTAAGTGCTCCAAAACCACTGGTGTCACGATGTTACACCATTTGAAATGATGTAATGGACCATTGCGTGATCAAATAAATACATCGGTAGTTGTGAGTTTTCAACTTGCAGATCAGCTGCGCAAGGGAACCTAAGTATATAGCAATAATAAAGAGGTGGCTACACAAACAAGAAGAGAATCAAGAGACAGTCTATTCACTCTGGCCTCCAGCAGAGGACAGGAAATTGGTGTACCTGTGCTTGAGGAAGGATTTGATGAAGGGATCCAACTCTCCATCCATTACAGACCCGATGTCGCTGGTTTCGCAGCCCGTCCGAACGTCTTTCACTAGCTTGTATGGATGGAACACATAGTTCCTTATTTGTTGGCCCCACTCCGCCTTCACCGCATCCCCTCTTATTTGCTTTATTTCAGATGCTCTTTGTTCCTCCGCTATCACTAACAGCTTCGCTTTCAATCGGCTCATAGCCTTTATCTTGTTTGCTAGCTGTGTTCTCTCCTCTGCATCATCATCATCATCATCATTTTAGAACCAGGCAAAGGGAGCGCAACCTTTCTTACGAAGAAATAGAGATGATATTTTAACACCATAACCTATCTAAAAGTATCCAATTATATGTAGGACGGTGGGGTGGATGACAAGGAGCAGGGGGGTGGGTGAGTGGGTTCGGCCCAGGGGTAGCAGGGTAGAATCAAGGGGGCGAGGGATAGGGGTGGCACAATGGGGGTTGATGGGAGTGGCAGGGTTGGGGCATCAAAAGCAATTGAAAAATATTTTCCCCTTGATGGAAGAAAATATTGTCTTTGGGAAATATTTTCCTACCACTTATGTTACGGAGAAAATATCCCCCCCCCCAAAAAAAATAAACTAAGCGTACCATAAATAAAATTGATTTCCCTTTTTTCAAGGCAAAACCAAAGGTTAAAAAGAAAAACAGTGTCATTACCTACTGTTTTCCCATTCTCTACGAATTTCCTGGTTCCAAACATAACCTATAAGTTAATTCCACTTCATAGAAAATATTTGAGGGAGATGAGTTGATGTAATGGTAAACCTGTACAGCGGACAGCTACACCAGTGGGGAGATGTGTGATGCGTACGGCTGTTTCAACCTTGTTTACATTTTGACCTCCTTTCCCACCTGCTCTGGTGAAACTGATTTCCAAGTCTTCGGCTGGTATTTCAACATCTCTTGAGTCCTCAGGGAGAAGAGGCATGACCTCAACACCGGAGAAGCTTGTCTGCAAATAAAAGCTTTCAGAGGAGAAAGAGAGAGAGAATCCCAATGCAAACCCCCTTCACATACAAGGTGAAAATAAAAAAAAGCATTGCAGAAAAGAAGGAACTCGGGGAGAGAAGCTAAATTAAATAATATAAACTTGTGACTGTTACCCAAAATCTGTAAAAGGAGGATAAGGGCAAGAGTGGAAGTCGGACATGTACAAAGAGAAACAGAGACAAATAGAAAGAGAGATAAAAAGAGAGGGGTGAATACAATGAGTGATAGTTCAGGGCGTAAGATTGGCCATGAGATATCCAGTAATGTGCATATGCTACTATAGCAATGCTAAACTTGGAATACATGAAATCTTTTAATGATTACCTGTGACTGGTTTTAGTGCACGATAAGATGGAAAGTGTGAGGTTTTGAATTGACACAGAAACTAAGGACGGCCTCCCTCCGTCCTACAAAACAGTCCTGATTCAAGAACTATTTTGTCCCAAAACAATGTCGTGCAAGAGCTAAGAGTTCAGTTTCAAAAGTCAACTTTCATTTTTACCAAAATTCCGGATCAAACGGTTTTAGTTAGACCTGGCAATCGGGTCAATCGGTTCGGTTCCGGTTCGGGTCTTTTTGGTTCGGGTCTCTTTCGGATATATGTTATAATCGGTTCGGGTCAGGTCGGTTCGGGTCAGTTCGGTTCCGGGTTTATTTCGGTTTGATTGGTTTTCGGTTTCGGTTCGGTTTCGGTTCGGGTTTGTATCAGTTCGGGTTTATATCGGTTCGGGTTTATATCAGTTCGGGTTTGTATCGATTCGGGTTATATCGGTTCAGGTTTGTATCAATTCGGGTTGTATTGATTTGGGTTTATATAGATTTGAGTTTATATCAGTTTAAATTTATATTAGTTCAAGTATAATGTAAACACATGCATACTAATAAATGAATAAATGACATAATAAATTTAGTTAATTTAGTTAACTATAATTTTTATATACTTTCTATAAAAATACAAAAGTATTTTAACTTAAGTTATAAAATGCAAAGTAAAAGATTTGTACATGAAAGTAGTTACATGGTTTGCACCCATAATTTAAATATGTTTTTTTAGAAACACATCAACATATGTAAAAATATATAGGTAATTCGTTTTCTCCAAATTCATTTGATAAATGAAATATTAATGAATTTGATCAATTTCGGGTCTAATCGGGTT